>JABMCL010000871.1:555000-725000 GCA_018857735.1 Alviniconcha marisindica
CATGGCTGCTTCCTTAATGTTCAGTGAGTGAAATTGTTGCTGATGCTGTCACACTGTCTGCCTGTACATTTATGTCCCTGGTGATGTTGGGCCCGTGCTGGCCCTTGTGTTCAGAAACTGATCCATGGCCGCTTCCTTAATGTTCAGTGACGAAATCATTGCTGATGCTGTCACACTGTCTGCCTGTACATTTATGTCCCTGGTGATGTTGGCGTGCTGCCCTGTGTTCAGAAACTGATCCATGGCCGCTGCCTTAATGTTCAGTGAGCGAAATCATTGCTGATGCTGTCACACTGTCTGCCTGTACATTTATGTCCCTGTTGATGTTGGCGTGCTGCCCTGTGTTCAGAAACTGATCCATGGCCGCTTCCTTAATGTTCAGTGAGCGAAATCATTGCTGATGCTGTCACACTGTCTGCCTGTACATTTATGTCCCTGTTGACGTTGGCGTGCTGCCCTGTGTTCAGAAACTGATCCATGGCCGCGTCCTTAATGTTCAGTGAGTGAAATTGTTGCCGATGCTGTCACACTGTCTGCCACATTTATGTCTCTCTGTGAGTTGGCTGCTGCCCTGTGTTCAGAAACTGATCATGGCTGCTTCCTTAATGTTCAGTGAGCAAAATCATTGCTGATGCTGTCACACTGTCTGCCTGTACGTTTATGTCCCTGGTGATGTTGGCGTGCTGCCCTGTGTTCAGAAACTGATCCATGGCCGCGTCCTTAATGTTCAGTGAGCGAAATTGTTGCCAATGCTGTCACACTGTCTGCCTGTACATTTATGTCCCTGGTGATGTTGGCGTGCTGCCCTGTGTTCAGAAACTGATCCATGGCCGCGTCCTTAATGTTCAGTGAGCGAAATCGTTGCCGATGCTGTCACACTGTCTGCCTGTACATTTATGTCCCTGGTGATGTTGGCGTGCTGCCCTGTGTTCAGAAACTGATCCATGGCCGCTGTCCTTAATGTTCAGTGAGCGAAATCGTTGCCGATGCTGTCACACTGTCTGCCTGTACATTTATGTCCCTGGTGATGTTGGCGTGCTGCCCTGTGTTCAGAAACTGATCCATGGCCGCTTCCTTAATGTTCAGTGAGTGAAATCGTTGCCGATGCTGTCACACTGTCTGCCCACACATGAATGTCTCTCTTGACCTGCCCTGTGTCCAGAAACTGCTGCTGCTGCACTGCCTGTCCATGGAGGAGCTGAGCGTCAGCGCCATTCCCAGTCTCAAAGCCCTCGTCAGGACCATCACTGCTATGACAGGTGAGACTCTTTCTTCTTCCGTCTAGTGTCCAGCTTCAACACTCTGAAGACTGACACTTTCAGTGCATACCGGGTTGTTTTGGTGTTTCCATAATCCACTGAATTCTGACATGGGCTACAGGATCTTTAACATGTGTATCATGTATCATGTGAACGCTCAGGGCATTGATAAGCGCATGATAAATGTACATTATTATTATTATTATTATGTGATCTTTTTGCATGCGTGGATGTATAACAGGGGAACCTCGGATTATAATCTCACCCCAAGGACTTTTGTAGAGTCTGCACAGAATTTGACTTTGGAGAAACCTCAGGCGGTGACAAGGTTTCAAGATTTTATTGAGCTTTTTGCCCCTGGGGGCGAGAAAGCAAAGTTCATTTGCACAAGACGTTCCTTATAAACAGGCACATGAGTACGAATAATAACTTACTACAACACTTTATGCATTAGACAAGAACAAGCGCTCAAACACAGGTGTGTTTTGAGAGCCAGTGGGAGTGGACTTCATGGAGGGAATGTGATGGGGTTGACCATTCCAGACTGTGGAGCCAGTGAAGGAGAAGGACCTTTCTGCCAATGACCTTTCTCCCAACTTGTTTGTTCATATGAATATGTGCATGACTTAATATGCAGATGTACTTGGTCAAAACTGCAGGCACATCTGGTGGATTAAGCGTTGTGCTTGTTTGTTCATATGAGTATGCAGATGAAGTAATTAACATGCAATGTCTTTGGTCAAACTGCAGACACATCTGAAGTGTTGGTGGACCACAACTCCATTTCTCCATGGTGGCAGCGTGTACGCGATGCCTGCAGCCAATCGGAGCAGAACTGTGCGGCTTACGTCACCGGTCTGGTTTGTCGCAAAGTGGCTGCGGACTTCGTCGCCAGCCAGACAGAGGCAAAGGTGTGGATGCTGGGATGGTCTTTTGTATTGTGTTTGTATGATGAGGGGGGTGGTGGGGGGGGGGGGGGGGGGGTAAATGTAGCACCTCTCATGGATTTGGCTTTAGCAGTGGGCTTAAGCTCATAGTGTTGAAGCAGGAAATACACAGAATCACCAAGCTTGAAGGTTTTTTGGTTGTTGTTTTTTAACAGAGAAAGTTTAGATGCTTGTTCATTTTTCTCAGGAATCTTCTGTGTAGACAGCAACATGTTAAAGTGCTTACATTTGGGGGAATGCAGGGTGGGTGGGGGGTGGTGGACCTTTTTAAAGTGTAGTAGTTTCACTGTCTGAGCAGTTTTACTGTTGCTTTAAACCATGCTGTTTTTTTTCTTTTTTTTCTTTTTGTGAGCACTTTCCCAACAACCAGAATTTGTTGTTGTTGATACTTCTTGAAAATAGTATGTTTAAAACTGAATGTCTACTCTGTGTGTGTGTGTGTGAATGGTGTCTGCTGTGTGTGCATGTGTATGTGTGCATGTGCGTGATCCCTGCAGTTGACCGAGTGTTAAAAAAAAACCCATAGAATAAAGCCCTGTTTTTCACGGACCCTTCCCACCAGGACCCAGACGCTGACACAGCCTCCGACAAGGAGGACGACGATGACAAGGACAACGACAAGGACAATGCCCAAGAGAAAAAGGAGGCCGCAGCGGAGGAGGAGAAGATGAACCAGTCCAGCGACCTGTCCAGCTGGGTGAACCTGTCGGTGGACATGGCGGAGTGGGAGGTGCTGCTGAAGCAGCTGGAGGACACCCTGGCCCTCAGCGCCCTGCTGCACATCAACATCCCCGCCAGCGAGAGGATGCCGGGCGAGTCGGAAGCCTCCACCAAGGAGCCCATCAGAGTGTCCGTGTCCAAGCTGCTGGAAGGGGGAAGAGGTAACACGCTGTTGTTGCTGTTGTTGTTGTTGTTGTTGTTGGAGTGTTGCCCCGCTGAACTTGCCCTGATATAACCGTACTGGCTGACTGGGCGTAAAACACCAAGTTACCTACCTACACCCCTGCTGAACACTCTGGGGGTGGCTGGGTAGATGCAGTTGTCTCTAGGGGTCATTCAGCCCCATGCAGTTAATGGGGCATTAAGATCTAATCAGCAACTTCTCTCCAGGGTCCATCTCAGAGCTGGTAGCCCGGCACGTTGCCAGCCAGGGCCTGGGGGCCAAGTCATTAAGATCCAGTCACCAATTTCTCTCCCATCTCACCAGGGTCCATCTCAGAGCTGGTAGCCCGGTACGTTGCCAGCCAAGGCCTGGGGGCCAAGTCACTGTTCAAGCTGCCGCCAGAAGGTGACGGCCAAGTCCAGGATCAGGACGGCTCGGCACCGTCAGAGGAGGAGCAGCAGCAGGCGGTTCCGAGCGTGACGAAGCTGGAGAGGTTGCAGTGTAAGTCAGCACGAGTGGTTGTGGCTTTGGTTTCTGCTTTTGTCGAGTGTCCTTCAGTAGAGGCTGCTGGTAAAGATGCATCTCACTTAAGTCTTATCAGGTTTGTCAATCAGTAAATCAACATATTATATGTCTGTTCACTGCAAGGTGATATTACACACACACACACACACACACACACACACACACACACACACACACACACACACACACACACACACACACACTCACTCGCTCGCATGCATGCATGCACGCACGCATGCACGCACACCACACACACACACACACACACACATCTGTATGTTGGTAAGTTATGCTAACTTACCTACAGGACTATGAACAATCAACTGAACCGTAGAATTTGTAACATCAGAATTGTACAAAATATCTCTTACATTGTTACAAGCATTAAAGTCATACCTGTTTGTCAGGTTTGTGGCAATGCTCAGATGAAAGTTCTTTTTGAGTGTGTGGGCATCGAATGAGGTTTAAATGTTTTTATTTGATTCTATTTCTATCTTATTTTGTTGAAAAGGGTTCTGTTGCAGACCTGTAGAACACCAAGGTAAGAATTAACAAAAGAAAACCCATGCATATTAATGACGCTTCATCTGAATGGTTCTGTTGCAGACCTGTGGAACACCAAGGTAAAATTAACAAAAGAAAACCCATGCATATTAATGACGCTTCATCAGAATGGTTCTGTTGCAGACCTGTGGAACACCAAGGTAAAATTAACAAAAGAAAACCCATGCATTCTAAAGGCGCTTCATCTGAATGGTTCTGTTGCAGACCTGTGGAACGCCAAAGTAAAATGAAGAAATGATACCCTTGCATATCTACTGACAATCACCTGATTCTGTTTTGTTTCAAAGCTTACCTGGAAGACCTGCGGAAGCGGTTCCCCAACAGCCTGGACAACGACATCCTCCTCTCCAACTGTAGCTGGGAGTATGCCGTGCTTTGGAACAAGGATGCGGAGGTAAGGGAGTTTTTTTTCTTTCTTCCCCTGTGTCTTTTGGGTGTGGAATTAACAAAGGGAATTGTTGCCTAACACGCAACCCCACGTAAACCTTAGTCCAGAGTTTGTGAACCTGTATTTCCCTTATGCAGGCCGGGGTCTTTTGTTTTTTCGCTGGTGGCAGCGGCATTTTGAGTTCCAACTGACACGTGTGCGAAATACACATGCGTGACTTCAAATCTCACTTCTGCGAGATTTCTTAGCCTGTTTCACTAGGCCAGTCAGTGTGCATTTGGCGATGGCCTGTGTTGGCTGCTCCTTCGACAGTTTTTCAGTCTTTTTGCTCAGTTTAAAATAACAACAAAATCTCATGGAAATTATGTTTTCCTGTATCCATTTTGCAATATGGCCATAAAAATAATGATTTTTAAAATTTTATACTGGTAAACTATATGGGTTGACTGGTATGCGTAAGGCATAAGAATTTTATTCCCGCCAAGTAAAAAGCACCAGGAATGTTTCTTAGTGTTGATTCATTCATTTATTTGTCATCACTGGCAGTGTCACATCCATATACCAACAATACAACTCTATTACCCAAACTGAGCCAAAGTGCAAAGTACTACTATAGAGTACCAAGCCCATCCACACACATGCACACGTGCATGCATGCACGCACACAGAGTGACACACACATGCACACACATGCACACACATAAACACAACACACACACACAATGCATGCACACATGCATACACAACACACAACACACACACAACATGTGTGCGCTTGTGCACACACATGCACACACACACACACACACACACACACAATGCACACACATACAAAACACACACAGCACACGCACACGCACACACACACACACACACACACACAACACTAATCATAAAATAAACAGCTGTTGGAACAAAACAAAACAAAAATGAGTGAGGAAAAGAAACAAAACAACCACAAAAAAGCAGAATTACACTTGACCTGACCTAAATTTCATTTTCTGCCCTGTCAGGAGGTGACACACCTGCAGCTGTCCCTGGAGTACCTCAAGCTGGTGCAGAATGCCGTCCTCCGGCAAGGTCAGTGTTGCCTGGGCACGCTTGGTTTTTGCTTTGTTTCCTCCACGCACAGTGGTGACCTCTTGCGCGTAATGACAGGGAGGCTGAGACCATCAGAATGGCTTCTGCCAGATGGAAGTGTGTCAAAAAAGGAGTTAAAAATGTATGGCAGGAGTGTAATGGTAATTATTATTGGACACTTATGCAGCACCTACTCTACAACCCTAGGCACTTTGCAGTGTATATATACTTTTGAAATGCACGTATGCGCATGAACACACACACGCACATGCATACACATGCACACACACACACACACACACACACACACACACACACACACAACACACCATTTTGACATTTGGGAAGCTTTTTGTTGAGGTCTAGTTATTGGAAGCTTTATGCTGAGGTCTTGTTTTGGGAAGCTTTATGTTGATGTGTTGTTGTGGGTTTGTCCAACATGCTGTGGCATGTGTTTGTCACCAAGGGACCAGTTTCATATTTGGGAAGCTTTGTGTTGAGGTTTTGTTTTGGGAAGCTTTATTTTTAGGTTTTGTTTTGGGAAGCTTTATGTTGAGGTGTTGTTTTGGGAAGCTTTATGTTGAGGTGTTGTTTTGGGAAGCTTTGTGTTGAGGTGTTGTTTTGGGAAGCTTTGTGTTGAGGTGTTGTTTTGGGAAGCTTTATGTTGAGGCGTTGTTGTTGCAGGTGTGTCCAGCATGATGTGGCACATGTTCGTCATCAAGAGATTCCCCTGCTGCCGCCCAGCTGATGGAAAAGGTGAGTGGGTGGGGAGTGTTCTCCCCTAAAACTCTGAGCTGGATGAGTTCTGTTGTCTTGATAGTGACGAGGCAGCTCGTCGAGAGAATTAGCTGTTGTGCTGCAAGGGTTTTTTCTCCCAGGGTCGACTTTGAGTGATGACTCCCTCACAGTGTTTGCACATTAACATCTGCCTGCATGTTGGAAATCCCAAGCTTTGGCAGCCATGCCATTGCTTGGTCAAGCATTAACATCTGTCTGCAAGTTAGAAATCCCAGGCGTGCCATTGTTTGGTCAAACATTAACAGCTATCTGCAAGTTAGAAATCCCAAGCGTTGGCAGCCATGCCATTGTTTGGTCAAGCATTAACAGCTGTCTGCATGTTAGAAATCCCAAATGCTGGCAGCCATGCCATTGTTTGGTCACACAAAAATACAGCACATTCTGTGTCAATGATCGAAGATGGCATGTGGCTGCCTGAAGATGGCATGTGGCTGCCAAAGTGGCAGGGATTTTTGGTTGAGTGTTGCTTTATGGCCACAGAAACCGTAGGCTTATTAGGGACGGGAGCCCAGGATGGCCACCTGGACTTTCACACAGCCCCTGAGCTCTGTGGCACAGAAATGTTGAAAACAGTTACATACACAGTTCATCTCCTGAAAATCAGGTGTGCTGCCTCATAAAAGAGGACCATAGAAGAAGAAAAAGAGTTTAGTTGGTTCATGCTTGCTTTAATGATGTGTTGTGCTGTGATAGTTTCAAGTTTACTGCATGTCTGTTTCTATTCCTATGTCTGTCTGAGTGTTTCTACTTCCAGGTCTGTTTCTGTTCCTATGTCTGTTTCTATTCCTAGGTCTGTTTGACTGTTTCTATTCCCAGGTCTGTTTCTGTTCCTATGTCTGTTTCTATTCCTAGGTCTGTTTGAGTGTTTCTATTCCCAGGTCTGTTTCTATTCCCAAGTCTGTTTCTATTCCTAAGTCTGTTTCTAATCCTAAGTCTGTTTTTCTCCCTGATTGTTTCTATTCCTAGGTCTGTTTCTATTCCTAGGCCTGTTTGTATTCCTATATCTGTTCCTGATCCTAGGTCTGTTTCTGTTCCTAGATCTGTTCTATCCTACGTCTGTTTCTATTCCGAGGTCTTTCCTAGGTCTGTTTTTCCCAAAGTCTGTTTTTATTCCCATGTCTGTCTCTATTCCTAGGTCTTTCTATTCCTAGGTCTGTTTCTATTCCCAGGTCTGTTCTGTTCCTATGTCTGTTTCTGTTCCTATATCCGTTTCTATTCCTAGGTGGGGAAGGCTCCGAAAGACCGGCTGTGTCGAAAGGTAAGAAGGATTGTTGTTCAAAAGGAAAAAGAATCCATATAACAACAACAGCAACAACAAAAACACAGCAACAATGCAAACAATCAAAAGACAAGTGAACAGATGAGCGAAAAACAAAGCAAAACAAAACTTACCTTGTGAGTGTTTTCATTTTGCCTGGTGTGTAGTGTGGTGTCCTTGCTCTGTGTCATCTGAGATTGATTGCATGCCTTGGTTTTTGCTGTGATCTAATTGTTCGTGAAGCTAACAAAGCCAAGAAGATTGTCAGCTTCCGTTTTGTGATAGCGGACGGCGCTTTATAATAACATTGAAAGTTGGACCACCACATGGTTCTTTCGTGTTGTTTTGAAGTGTCCTGTCAAAAACCTGTTGTTGTAAATAATCTGTTGTTATAACACCCCCCCCACCCCACCCCCACCCCCACCACCATCCCCTCCTCCTCCTACCCCATGTAAATGATGTTAACCCTCCGCCCCCCCCAGCCCCACCTCCTACCCTCCCCATGATGAAGTTGGGTGGGGGAGGTTATATTGGAATCAGAATTACATTTTGTTTTTAATCAATTTTGGTGGTTTTAGTGGGGAGTAGTAATGAAGCCATGGGGTATATTGCAATCAGTGTGTCTCTGTGTTCATCTGACCATGTATCTGGGCATTATCTTCTGACATCAGAACTGCTCGACCTTTTGTAACCAAATCTGCACCCCCAATCTCTTCACAACCAAAACTAGGTGTCTCGGTGTACTGTTAATGATGATCAGACATGGTGCAAAAACAGAGTCAGCATTATGTACCGACGATAACACTGTGACTTACGGTATTTAGGCATATCGTAAAAGGGGTATTTTGCCTCGGTAAGCAACAACCCTTGCTGTTTTGGTTTTGGTGTTGTGTTGGTATGACAGTGTTCCTTTAATCTGTTCCAACAGGAGGTTGGCATGAGTGACAAGAGCCTGACCACATTTGCCGGACTGGTGGTAGACTTGCTGAAAATCATCATGGAGGTGAGGAAGTGGTCTCTGTCCTCTGCGTCACTTGGATTTTTTTTTGGATTTTTTTTTTTGTTTTGATTGTGAGGATAAAGAGAGGGAGGGAAGTAGTGGGGTTTGGGGGCGATATCTTCATGACCGTTCTCATTTCATTTCACAACATTATTTCCTTCTCCGTTGCTTTCACTGCCTTTGATGTGCTGAAAATGCCAACTTTGTGTGTGTGTGTTTGTTTGTTTTTGCTGTTTGTTACCACTTGAATTTTGGTTTGTTGTTAGTTTTGGTGTGTGTTTTTGCTGTTTGTTACCTCTTGAAGGTCTGGTTTGTTGTTAATTTTTGTGTGTTTGTTTTGTTCTGATATGTATATATGTATATGTCTGTTTGTTTTCAGTAAGTTAACGGTTATCTGCTGCCAAGGGTTTGATTGCCTCCGTAAATGCTCTTAGATCCTGATTCCACACACAATGTAATGTACAGTTCTCAATCCATAGTCTGTGGAGCTGGTGTCCCTTTTAGCATTTCAGTATTTTCTACCTAAGTTGTCTCCTTCCTCGTGCTTTGCTGCCAATGGTTTGATTGCCTCCATAAATGCTCTTAGATCCTGATTCCACACACAATGTATTGTATGGTTCTCAATCCATAGTCTGTGGAGCTGGTGTCCCTTTTAGCATTTCAGTATTTTCTACACCTAGGTTTCCTCCTTCCTCGTGCTCTGCTGCCAATGGTTTGATTGCCTCCGTAAATGCTCTTAGATCCTGATTTCAACGACAGTATAGTTTACAGATCTCCATCCCTTGCCTAGGGATCTGATGTCCCTTTAATTTAGCATTTTGCTGTTTTCTCCACCTAAGTTTCCTCCTGCAACTGTTCCAGTGGGTTGCTCTTAATACTTCAGCTTCTTTTCAGAATGTCGCATTTCCGTTCTTGTTGTATTTGCATTACTGCTGCATTTCTGTACTAGACTGATGCTTTGGGTTTTGTTGTATGCTATTTGAACAAAGGGCAAATTTATCAGTGCTGTACTCCACTGCATTATTTCTGCTGGCATGAACTAGAGTAAAGGTGATAAATATACATGACAGGTTTTGTTGCAAGATTGTGTATGTCTGTCCGTTTACGGTGCTTAGGTGAATGAACTTTTTGTATAGCTCTGTAATGTAAACAAGAAAATGGGTCACCCTCAGGAGGTCAGGCATGAAGCAAACAAACAAACTGAAAGTACTTCTTTTGCATAAATATTGGTGGAAGAACTCAACGAAGACTGTCAGTGAAAATATTTACGCATTTTCTGTTTTTAGGCCAGCTTGCTCTTTGCTTTGGTACCCCTTTAACTTCTCTTTTTGTCTTGTAACTATTGGAGTGATCATGTCTTTAGCAGATATAGGACTCTTTTGCCCAGCTTTAAGATTAATTGTAATGTCTATGACAAACAGTTATCTGTTAGCATGTGTATGAGGAAAAGAAAAAGCAAAGCAAAAAAAAAAAAAAAAAAGGGGGCAAATCAAAAGGAGATCCAAACACATAAAAGGTTCAAAAGAATGCTGTTTATTATGACAAAACACAACATGTAAATTTTCAGGGTAAACCCCTTTTTTCACTCTACAAAACAGCGGTTAGACAACTGTTAAATGGTGAAAAATGAGATGCAGGATATTTATCTGCTTTTGGTTGAGCTGTTTCGTTAGATTGTTTTGGTGTCAAATCTAGTCGGTTTTAGAATGCTAGCATGAATCATTTTGGTTCAATTTTCTAAAAAAAAATTTTTTTATGAAACAGAGACAAGAAAGTTGTTGTACTTCCATTTTTCTTTTAACAGGAAAGGAAGTGTCAGGTTAGTTGCATGGTTGCGGTGGTTTGGTTCCTGTGTTTGTGGTTGCCGACTAACATGTCAGCAGTGTTTACAGTGATTCAGATTGTTTGAAACCGGTGCTGGAAAATGCTGCTACCATGAGAGTTTACAAGTTACAGGCCTGCACCCATCTTTTGTCGTGTAGCCTTTGATTCGTGGTTGAAATGGGCCATGTTTTTGTGGCTTTGGGTCTGTGTTTCCAGTTTCATTTTTAAAGATGCAAGTATGACTTTGTCCCGGTATAACTGATTGTATTTGAATAGACTGGTGAAGGAATAATGCCTGAAGAAGAACTGGATACAGTTGAGCTCGTAGTACTGTGCTTTTTGATTGAAAATATGATAATGAGGAAGAAGTTGGTTAAAAAAAATAAAAAATCCTTCATTTGAGATATTCTGCTCTTTAGAGTGGATGTGGGTGAAATTGCACAAAGCACACCAACAGAGTGTTATCATTTTGCTTCACACGGCAGAACTGCACCAGATGTCAGCACCTGCTGGTGGTTTTATCTGAATGCAGAACAAAGCAGACTGACCAGTGCATGTACGTGGTGCTGAATTATGAGCACTTTTAGCATGATTTATATGTATATAGTCTGTTGTTGTTGTGTCCTTCATTTGAACTCAGACGTTTACCCAAAGAGTGGCACTGTGCCACTGTTTTGGAGCCATGTGGAAATGCACATGTGCAGTGCCCCCTCCCCCCTCCCAACCATTTATGCTGCTGTGTACAAGCTGTACACCCCCCTCCCCCCACCTCACTTCCTGGGAGGGGGAGGTGGGGGGGGGGGGGGAGAGAAAAAAGAAGGCTGTGTTGGATGCAAGACCTCATCAGCTGAAAGCAGTAAGCAGCGAGAGAGAGAGCAGTGGTGGTGTCTGGCTTTAAACATCCCATGAGTAAGTAAGTAAGTTGGTGTTTTACACCCAGTCAACCGGTACGGTTATATCAGGGTGATTAAACATCCCATGAGTAAGTAAGTAAGTTGGTGTTTTATGCCCAGTCAACCGGTACGGTTATATCAGGGCGATTAAACTTCCCATGAGTAAGTAAGTAAGTTGGTGTTTTACGCCCAGTCAACCGGTGCGGTTATATCAGGGCGATTAAACATCCCATGAGCCAGGCAGGGCAGACAGCGAATGTGCATAAGTATGCAGTGAGGCGTCAGACACAAGTGGAATTGTGGAGTGTATCTTAACCGTAGCCCAGCAGTGCCGCAGCCAGAATGCAGTGAACGACGAAAGCCCTGCCATTCGAGGCATGAACTGAGGGATTTAACATTGCACTGTAAGTGGTAACACAGCATGCGATGGTTAGACAGATGCCAGCAGCATCCCAGTCAAAGGCCGAACAAATCATTGGTCCATCACCAGATGCTACACATGTGCAAAAGGAGTAGCTGGAAGTGTTGGATTGTTGGCTTTGTCATGCTGTCAGTTCATTTTGGATCGCCCCGATATAACTGCACCGGTTGACTGGGCATAAAACACCAACTTACTTACAGTTCATTTGGGGGGGGGGGGGGGGGGGATTTGGGCGCCCTGTAACAATCTCTGCTTTTGATGTGGACCTTTGAATCATAACCCATTGATGTTGATATTTGTGGTATAGACTTATGTGCACATGATTTTTTTTTAAATTTGTCTTATTTTTGGTCCTATTTGTGCATATTGTTGTCCTGGTTTGACCTGGTATGTTGTCTTGCACTGGACAAAGCCTGTGTGCTGCATGATGCTTGCGTGGCTTTGCAGGGAGATGTAGGTCTTGCTGTCTCCATCCTAACCCTTACTGGATGCAGTAGATGCAGTTTGGTACTTGCACAGGCCAGTGATGGCATCCATTGATGCTGACACGGAACTGGTCTTTTGCAGATGATAGCTTGCCTTTCTGTTTCTCTCTCCGTCTGTGTGAAAATTGACAGCCAAAAAAGATCCAAACCCATAAAAGATTCAAAAGAATGCTTATTTATTATGACATAGACAACACAATGCAGATTTTCAGGGAAATCGCCTTCTTCAGGCCACAAAACGACACTTAAACAACAGTGAAATGGTTAAAAACAATGAAAAATGATGGAACAGGTGAAGTAACTTATCTTTTTTTGTTTGTTGTGTTCAGTGCTTGCTGGAAAAATCTTTTGACAGCCAAGAAAGAAAAGAAAAATAAGAAAGCTTTTGTTTCTAATATTGTTAAAACAACAGACAAGAAAAAAAGAAGGCGTTTGATTATTATTATCAGTAGTAGTACTATTGTTATTTATAAAGTGATTATAAAGCAGCTTTTTTCCTTTTCCCTTAAAGTATGCCGTGTGTTTGTTCCCTTTCGGTAGCAAATTGGTATCAAACTTTTTATTTTAGTGGATAATCCTGTGATGACCTGTTTCCTCCTCTACCACTATACATGAACATCGCACATTATTTTTCATTAATTCATTTTAAAATGGGTGTATTTTTTTTTTAATTTTGAAGCACATAAACAGATATCTTCATGTGGTGGAAATGGATTAGAAAAAGAGCAAACCCAAAATGTCAGGTCAAATTAAATAAACATGATAATTAACTTTTTGTTTTTTTAAAGACAATAGTGTAGTTTTTTTTCTTTTTTTTTCTTTTTTCCTTTTCATTGTAGGGGGGACTGGAGCGGAGTGAGATGTAAATACAATTTATGTCAGACAGATGTACTGATGAGTTTTTGTGTTTATTTTTGTTCGGCATGAAGAGGATTGAACCCATGTTACATGATATGGGATTATTATCAATGCAACTTCCTTCCATTTGCACCATTGTGATAAATGTCTTGATAATGATATCGATCATTCACAACCGTGGAGGGTTCCATGCTGAGCTCTAAGCCCCACCTCCCACTGTTACGCTCCCACAAGCTTTCAACCTGACCACCAGTTCATACTGTGTTGACTGATTAAATGCACGATGATTTGAGGCCGATTCCAGTGTTCAGGTAAATTAGATTGGCCTCCTTTCATTGAAGCTGAGCTGAGGCTTTGATTGAAGCTTTGATTGAACCTTTGATAGATATATATATATATATGTCTTGTCATCAGTGATTCTACACCATTACCTGTGTGTAAGGCTTTCTTTGAAATCCACCAGTAGTCTTTTGCTCTGTTGCTATGCTTTAGCTTGTGGGCCAGACATAGCGGCCACCTATCAGATGTTCTGCCATCAGTGATCCTACACCCTTTCCTGTGTGTACAGCTTTGACCGGAATCCACCAGCAGTCTTTTGCTCTGTTGCTGCGCTTTAGCTTGTGGGCCAGATGTGGCGGCCGCCTATCAGCCTTTTTGCGTGGACTGTTATTTGTAACATTCTCAGCGGCAGAAGCTGCTTGAGCAGCTGGCAGCCCAGAACTCTCTGTGTCACAACATATAAGATGGTCCTGAAGCTGCTTGAGTGGTTGGCAGCCCAGAACTCTCTGTCACATCACGTTAAGATGGTCCTGAAGCCGCTTGAGTGATCAGCAAGCAGTCCAGAACTCTGTGTCATATCATGTTAAGGTGGTTCTGAAGCCACTTGAGTGATCAGCAAGCAGTCCAGAACTCTGTCACATCACGTTAAGATGGTCCTGAAGCCACTTGAGTGATCAGCAAGCGGTCCAGAACTCTGTGTCGCATCATGTTAAGATGGTCCTGAAGCCGCTTGAGTGATCAGCAAGCAGTCCAGAACTCTGTGTCATATCATGTTAAGGTGGTTCTGAAGCCACTTGAGTGATCAGCAAGCAGTCCAGAACTCTGTCACATCACGTTAAGATGGTCCTGAAGCCACTTGAGTGATCAGCAAGTGGTCCAGAACTCTCTGTGTCGCATCATGTTAAGATGGTCCTGAAGCCGCTTGAATGATCAGCAAGCAGTCCAGAACTCTCTGTGTCGCATCACGTTAAGATGGTCCAAACTAACAGGTGTTGCTGCTGTTTTTTGTTTTTTTCCATTCTTCTTCTTTTTCCCCCACTAGAACTCTGAAGCTCAGCCATAGTCAGGGGATATTTTACATGGGCAGCTGTTTACCTGCTTGTGTGTATGTGTGTGTGTGTGTATATATATGTGTGTGTTTGTATATATATGTGTGTGTGTGTGTGTGTGTGTGTGTGTGTGTGTGTGTGTGTGTGTGTGTGTGTGTGTGTGTATTTAACTACACATACAGTATATCTATATAACTACACATGCAGTATATTATATATATATATATATATAACTACACATGCAATTTATAACTACACATGCAGTATATATATATATATATATATAATAACTACACATGCAGTAAGCCCTTCCATTTAGGCAGCTGTGCACTGGCTTCGTGCGATCCTGACAGGCTTTGGATACAACGTTGCTCTCGTTGGCAGGCAAACTGCGAGGCCAACGAGGTTCCCGTGTTCAACGTGGAGCACAACTGGCAGGCCGTGCGAGGTCCGGCATCGCTGGGTGAGCTGGCCGTGGACACCAAGGCAACCAACTACGGTCTGGTGCATCTGCACTGGCACCTGGCCCTCCTGATGCATGCCGTGCTGTTCTTCGGCATGAAGAGCGTCAAAGTCATGTCACTCTTTGACAGAAGGGTGGGTGCAGCAGGCTGTCTTCAAGATCAGTCGGTGAAACTGTTTGTTGCCTGGGTGTGGTGCATGGTGCTGTGATTGTCAGGGGTATCTGTTGCCTGGATGTGGTGCATGGTGCTGTGATTGTCAGGGGTACCTGTTGCCTGGATGTGGTTTGTGGTGCTGTGATTGTGAGGGGTATCTGTTGCCTGGATGTAGTGCGTGGTGCTGTGATTGTGAGGGGTATCTGTTGCCTGGATGTGGTGCATGGTGCTGTGATTGTCAGGGGTAACTATGGACTGGATGTGGTGCATGGTGCTGTGATTTTCAGGGGTAACTATTGTCTGGATGTGGTGCATGGTGCTGTGATTGTCAGGGGTACCTGTTGCCTGGATGTGGTGCGTGATGCTGTGATTGTCAGGGGTATCTGTTGCCTGGATGTGGTGCATGGTGCTGTGATTGTCAGGGGTAACTATGGACTGGATGTGGTGCATGGTGCTGTGATTGTCAGGGGTACCTGTTGCCTGGATGTGGTGCGTGGTGCTGTGATTGTCAGGGGTATCTGTTGCCTGGATGTGGTACATGGTGCCATGATTGTCAGGGGTATCTGTTGCCTGGATGTAGTGTGTGGTGCTGTGATTGTGAGGGGTATCTGTTGCCTGGATGTGGTGCATGGTGCTGTGATTGTCAGGGGTATCTGTTGCCTGGGTGTGGTATGTGGTGCTGTGATTGTTAGGGGTATCTGTTGCCTGGATGTGGTGCGTGGTGCTGTGATTGTCAGGGGTATCTGTTGCCTGGGTGTGATATGTGCTGTTGAGACTGCTTGATTCAGTTTGCAAGAAATGAGTGAGAGAGATTCCCAAAGAGGGAAAAGTGTATTAATTTACATATTCAAAAATTATCACTTACATATATTTAACTGGTGTTTTTTTGTTTTGTTTTTATCCAGTGTTGAATCACTTTGCATGTGCTGTCAAGCAACTTTCAGCATTGTGATGCCTACATATACACACACTTACACACACATACACACACATGCACACACACGCACGCAAGTGCGCGCACACGCGGAGATAACACAAAGGAAAGACTATTGGGAAGAAAACAAGCAAACACAGCAGATTTCATCCATTCATTGCTGCCTTATGACCCTTCATTCTATATATATATATATGGTATTCATGCTGCTCACTGGACGGGTTCTTTTTCCTCACCCAGGGCAAAGCTGCGTTTTTCAAAGACCTGCACTTTCATCCTCTACTTCCTAGCCAGACAGTGGATGATGCTTTGGCACTGGAGAGACAAACGGTGGGACAGTTGTTTGTAACTGCTGTATAGCACGGTACAATACAGTTAGATACAACACAATCTCTTTTGAGTCTGTAGTGTGAAACAGTTTGAAGAGATAATATTGAAAGAGAATGGCATCACTGCTTTACAGAAATGTTTGTGCCATATATGTGATGATTATTCCATAAGAAGAGAAGTATATGTCTGAGGCAGAGCATAAGAGTTCATGCACAAATTTGACATGTATATGTATATATATATGTATGTTTGGGGAGGGGCGGGCATAATAACACTTTTCAAGTACAATGGTTTGTCGTGCATATTTGTATTCATAATCAGTATACTGTGTTACCACAGTTCTGACAGGACGCACCAGGGTAGGAAAAATGGAAAATTTCCGCTTCCCAGTGTGTCAAAACTAGTTGCCCAGGCCCCAGTCTTAAAATCAAGCATTCTGATTAAAATGGGCGGTAAGTTTGCCAAATGGACTATGAAGGTCAGTTAACGTGACAAGCACGGAGCAGATCGAAGACTGCCGGTTTTTAAGCAAAACTTGTGAACGTCTGACTCACGCCGCCCTGTTGACAGGCGCTGTCGCGCATAGTGACCGCCGCCATCGAGACCCTGGGACCCCCCGTGCACGAAGCCAGGACCTTCAAGATGGGGCCCGACGTTCCCGCGCCCGTCTTCGTCAAGCGCCCCAGCATGCTGACCTTCTACTGGCCCCGCACCTGCATGACGCTGGCAGAGGAGCTGGGGGTGGACGAGGAGTTCATCCGCCGACATTTCATCATCGAGCTCTACTCCCACGGGCACGACGACCTGGCTAGGACTGTGAGTGGGGAACGCTGTTTGTTGTTGAGCTGTCACATTCATGTGTGTGTGTTGTTGGGGAAAAAGGGAGGGGGTCTTTTTCTTTCCGTTCTTATGTTCTTTTTTCTCTTTTTTTTTTTATCAGATGAGCAACACTTGCTTTTAAAGGTACTGTACATTGTGTTTTTGCCTTGTCCGTTTTGATACTTTTGTGATTGTTTATGATGGGTGGTGGTGGGGGGGGGTCCGGGTGATTGAAGTGAATAAAAGTTATGACATGCAGAATTGAAATGAATTAACTGTATGACAAGAGAGGGTTGAAATGCGTGAAATTATGGAAGAGAGGGTTGAAATGGGTGAAATTTGTGGCAGAGTGGGTTGAAACAGTCAAATTCATTACAGACATGGTGAAATGGAGAGTGGAAATGTCAGAAACTTTTGGCAGAGAGGGTTGAGATTGGAGAAATTTATGTCAGAAAGAGTTCACATGAGTGAAATTTGTCAGGAGGGATTGAAATGAGTGAAAGTATGGAGTAAATCCCATGCTTTGTCATGTTGGGGGGGGGGGGGGGGGGAGAGAGGTGGTATTCAATTTTGCTGTTTGTTGAGCAGTTTGGTATTTAAGACTGACCGGTGTCAGTGTCATGACAGTGATCACAGACAGAGCACTCTTACTAGACCACTCATCCACACCGTCCACAGAGGAATTTTAAGAGACGAGAGAACACTCACTCTCAACCTCTCTCCTGACCAGATCCACGGCTTTGTGGGAGAGCAGCACAAGTTTGGGCGGCAGCTGCTGCTGGTGGCGGGGCGACGCATGGCCTACCGCACCATCTACGAGCACCCCAAGGAGATGCCTCGCCTGCTGGGAGAGATGACCACGGGCCTCAGCCACTGGCTCAAGTCAATGGTATGGTGGCTGCGCGCTTTTGGTCTTTGATGAATAATAATAAAGTATTTATAAAGCGCACAATCTTGTCCATAGAGACTATTCTAAGCGCTTCACACACACGCACGCACACATGCACGCACGCACACACGCATGCACGCACACACACACAGGCACCTGCACACACGAGCATTCTGACTATACAAAGTTTAATTTACACAGACAGTTTGTCTTTCAGCTGCACTTTCCTTAGGCAAATAGCAAAGCAGGGTTAAGAGAAGCAATACGTGCCTACAGACTTTAACCACTTCTTCGAACTTTATGGTATATAGGGGGTTAGCACTGTAGTGGAGGTGACGTGTGCAGCGATAATTATTCTGGTACAAGTGTAGCTTAAGGCATTGTTCTGGTACAAGTGTAATGGTGCATCATTCTGGTACAAGCGCAAGGCATTTTTGTGGGACAAGCGCAATGAATTGTTGATAAATTATTGGGGCACAAGCATACTAAATTATTGTAGTGTAAGCATAATGCCATGCATGTGTCTGATGTACTTTTCTCCTGGTGCATTTCCTTGCAATTTTTTTCTTTCTTCCCCCAACAGGACATGGACAAGCTCGTGTACAAGATGTCTCCGCTCCACGACAACATGAGGCTGCTGCACGAGGCGGCCAAGCGACTCCCAGAAAACAGCAGGGAACAGAACCTCGCTCTGGAGCTCATCGAGTTCCTGGAACTGCTGATCACCTTGAAAATTAGCGCTGAGCCTGACATCCAGGATCACTGAACAAAGGCGCGCAGTTTGGCGCACAGAGCTTCGCCTCAAGGACCTCGTTGCTGATCACCTTAAAAACTGGCGCCGAGCCTGAGATTCAGGAACACTGAACAACGGCGTGTAGGTTGGGCATGCAGAGCTTTGCCCCAGGACCTCATGGAATTGCCTCCAGCTGTTGATCAGCTTGAAAATAGGTTTGCTGAAGCTGAGCGATACTGAACACCAAAAAAGGTGTGTAGTTTGGCATGCAGAGCTTTGCCCCAGGACCTCATGGAATTGCCGCCAGCCGCTGATCAGCTTGAAAACAAGTTTGCTGAAGCTGAGGGATGTTGAACACCGAACAAAGGCATGCGATTTGGAACATTTCGCGTTCCTCCATCCAAGCGGGCATTGTGGAGATTTGGCGGCGGCGCATTGTTTTGTGTGGCGGTTACTGCTGGTTCCTGTTCGGAGAGGTTCCTCAGAGTACCAAACATTTCCAGCATGTAATTCCCCTACATAATCTGTAACTCTGTGCCATACAGACACTGATATACAGTTCAGCAAGTCCCACCAAGCCATACATCCCAAAACATTCAGGGTTTGACAAACTAAATGAAATCCCAAACGAAATGGTTTTGAGGAAGGAAAAAAAAAAAAACTTGTGCTGATAGATTTGGTGGAGAACATTTTGTTAGTTTACTTGTTTTTTGCATGATGGTTTTAGAATGTAGTCCTTTTTTTCTGCTTTTTTGGCTGGCTGAAATTATCTGTAGCAGAAAAAAAAAAAAAAACTCCTTTGCTGGCGGGAATGGTTGTAGGCAAGGGAACAGATTTCACTCCCGTTCCTCCGAAGGCGTCCGACAGCAAATGAGACTTCCTGCTGCCCGATGGATCTCAGTTCTGCACCAACCTGGTCTTCCCATCGATTCTTTATTTTTTCCCCACTCTGCATCATAACAGATCTGTGGGTTTTTTCTTCTTCTTGCACCTTGACATGCATTAACTGTGACGACGCTTTGAGTCAGGTAAGGGGCCACAGCATAGCTCGTTGCATGGGCGTACAATTCTAGCCCAGCTCACGTTTGAGTCTGAAACTGACCCACAGACGGTTATGAATGCTGCTGTTGTCATTGTGAGAGGGGTAGTGGTGGTGGTATTTCTGTGGGAAGGAGGAGAGGGATGGGGTGGGGCTCATTTCAAATGGAGAGTGTGAAACTTTATTCTGTTGCACTGTAATGCAGGTTACTCACACGAAAAGGACTTTATTGTTGCTTCGTGTATGTGGGCGTGTGTGCGCGTGCATGTGTTATGTGTGTGTATGATTGTGGGTGTGCATGTATGTGCGTGCACATGAGAGAATCAGAGAGACTGAGATTAAAAAGCAAACCCAGTAGCATCCAGGGTGTCTTGGAAAGTGGCGACAAGACAGCGACAGCCTAGTTCAGTGGGCAAGTATCAGTAGAGGGTTGCACGGAGTTCTGCAGGACCGACCTCTGAACTGTGCCTCCCCTCCCCTCACGCTTTTGATCCTCCCTCCCCACACGCTTTTGATTTGGCCGCCTGTGCGACACCTCGTTGAATGGTGTGATGCAGTGATTTGAGTCTGAGTCCTGCATTGAAGTGAATGCAATTTTGCTCATCTGATTGCAGTTAATATTTCAAGTCATTGTCGAATGAGCACCAGTGCTTGCTCATTAGTGTTAAAAAATTATTTTTTAAATCTGAAACGAGAATGACTAACAGTGTTCTAAAGCAAGATCTAAACGCATAAAAGGTTAAAAAGAAGACTACTTATTAAGTTATTATGACCACAAAAAAATACTGTCATAATAAATAGCGTTCTTATTAACCTTTTAGGTGTCTGGATCTTTAACATTTCGTTTGGAACCAACCAGGCTCGTGCTCTGCTGCTATGCCTTCACTTGTGAGGCAGACATGGCTGCCACTCTCTGGGGTTTTCCTGCAGAGTATTTATTACTTGTTCTGATTGGCTGAAGCTGCTTGGCTGGTTTGCAGTCTGCACTGAACCCACACTCCGAGAATCGTTTTCCGGCACCTTCCTCCAAACTCGGCCACATTTGGTTACGCCACTGGAGGGGCATTCTTTATCTTCGCGCAGCTGTCCTGCAATGCGGTCAGCGCCCTCCGAAAGGTTCGGGTACTAATATGACTGTGGAAGCAGCCTAGCACCCATGTAAACATGAGATGCATCCACTCTGGGTAAAGAAAAAGAGTTCCGTCTGGATTCAACCAATTGTGGGTTTATTTGTGCTGGTGTAAACTTTGTTGGTGGCTATAAATGACATGCCTTGTTTTATTTCAGTTGTGTGTAACAAACTTACTACTGTTTGAGCACCAACAAAAAAAATGCTTGTTAGCTGACAGTTTTCAGGAACCTATAAGTAAATACGGCAGCGGTTGAAGGAAGGATGTCATAAACCAGTGCTTGGAGTTTGCATTGAACCCTCCTGTTGTTTTTAACTCATTACCAGTGCAGGTCATTCGTTGTCAGGAAATGACCTTCACAGCGATTTGGAATCAAATGCAGTGAACTCGTGAAATAACAAATGGAGATGTTTTTGGGTGTTTTTAGTTTTTTAGGTGTGTTTTTTGTTGTTTTTTGCTTGTTAATGTCGTTTTTTAAAGACATTTCTTCATCTGAAAAATATGAAAGTGCAATACAGTAACAGCGCTGGTTTGTGATTGTACAGACTTTCAGTCTTCATGCACCTTTTATCGTTGTCAATTTGTGACGAGGAATTCATTTTGCACAACACGTTTTCTTCATACAAATTGATACCCCGAAGCTGATTGTGGTTTGTAACTCAAGGACTTTGATACCTTCCTGTTAAGTCTTGAGCATGCTGTAATAAACTTAACTTCAGTCATTCATTGACGTTTACTTTCTGTTGTTATTTCGTTGCACCCTCCATCTCTCTCTTTCATCCCGCTGAAGGGAGCAGTATCACTTGCAGATTGCATGCACTGTCACTCTTTCATTTTTATTAACTGTTGCACATGTTTAAAACCCTTGAAAAAATGAAAGGAGAAAAAATGCAAGTCATTTTTTTCCGGTCAGGCAGGCAGTTTTCTTTTCTTTTTTTTTCTTTTCTTTTCTTTTTCACTTCAACCAGGTGTGCACAATCAATACATCTAACAATCAATATGAACTGTTACACTGCAGTTATAACCATTGATACAGCTGTTATACTGCAGACATATCCATTGATACAGCCGTTATACTGCAGAAATAACCATTGATACAGCTGTTATACTGCAGACATATCCATTGATACAGCCATTATACTGCAGAAATAACCATTGATACAGCTGTTATACTGCAGACATATCCATTGATACAGCCATTATGCTGCAGACATAACCATTGATACAGCTGTTATACTGCAGAAATAACTCTCCAAAACCCAAACAGCCACAACAACAAAAAGGACAGAGGCCTATAATGACAAAGCATCACAGGTCCATTTAAAGGAACTGGCCATGTCAGATTCAAACTGAAAACAAAGTTCTTGAATACCTGCAACAGGTGGTAAGAAAAGGATCTGTTCTAAAATTGGGCGACTGTAAGTGCTGTTGATTTAATATCGATTTTACAAGTTGTCAAAATCACCGATGCTTTTTTGTGTGTGCATTTTTTCTTCTTCACATTTTGTGTTATTTTCTGCATTTTAGTGTGACATCACCAAAGTGTCTGACGTCACAGGTAGAACACCAGGATCTCTCAGTTCTGCATACAGGTCACAGAGGAAATTACAATTTTCATTTTTGTCACCATTTTTTTTTGGTATTTTTTTTTTGTAGTGTTTATCCCTGTGGGATGAACTTCTGAAGACGTGATTATTTCAGTGTTCTAGAAAAGGGGTGATCAACTAGCTCGGTTACCCTTAAGCTCTTTTTCACTCACTATAATTGGTCATGTTTTGGTAAAATTAGCTGGTAGATGAAAAGAAATAATACTAGAAAACAACCAAAAAACAACCAATAAACATAGTTTTCTCTCGTTAAAACAGCGTAAAAATATGTAATTCTTGATACCTTCAAATAGTGCACCAAAAAATGCATTTACATAAGAACTGAATTGTTAGACTGCTGAAATTGAAATCGGCTCTATTCCAGGAGTGTGTAACAATATTGCTGGAACCACATGCACGCAACACTTGCAGGTGCACCCACACATGCACACTGAACACATGGCGCATGCGCGCGCACACACACACACACACACCACACACACTAACATGCGCACAAGTACAGCTGGTGCACGTGTACACACAGTGATGCACTCATACCTACACAATTTTCATAAATCGGCATGCTACAGCCAAACACACACGTTTACATCCTCGCTGCACAACGCTGAAGGCAGCATGGCATCCAAAGCACGCCCCTCATTAAAACATTAAGCGTCCAACAATCAAAATTACAGTACTCAGAGAGTCAAACAGCACGCAGTCGTTCATTTTAGTTCTTAGTTGTCCTGTTTGACGGAAGTGGGCTCACATACACCACCAACAATTACTGCATCAGTCAGAACATCGGCTGCGATGCACCCAAAGGGGTAACAACAGACCATGACATAATGTCAATTTGAGTGCGATAACTGTAAATGTTCTGAGCTGGTCTTTTTTTCCGTCTTCATTTTTTGTGGGAACGACAGTGCGCTGAAGTTTTAATTTTTTTGCCGGGGAGCAATTCCCCACTGACCTTTCTGCTGGAGCGTTCGCAGTGAAAGAAAGCCACAAAGGCACGTTTGAATCTCGTGCCCTGCGGATGCGCGCACACCCGTATGACTCGTGGTACTTGTGGTTAGGCTAAATATAGAAGTTGGCAGGTTTCCTGCGGTCAGTGCATTGGCTGCCCGCTGCAATATCCAACTGACCTACACAGATACAAGCTTACACCCACACAAACATCTTTTCACTGCGCAAAATTTGTGTCTGAACATCGTAACATTTTCGATATCTACACCTGGTGTTACAGTCACATTCTCCACAACTCTGTGGGAGATGGCGTGCAGAGTGAAACCTTTCGCCATATTACATCTACGGCACCAGCCATGTAACAACCAGATGGCGCTGTAAGTACACAACCATGGCGGACATTTAAAAATGCGCTTAAAAAAAAAAGCTTTTTGTCTCATCTGAGCAACCTTCTTCTTCATTGATGTTCCAGGATTGTCTGCCGACGTCTAGCTTGATAGTATCAATGAAGTTGGTTGTCGGCAGCATGTGGGACCGTGTTTTTTTGTCTCATCTGAACAACATTCTTCTTCTTTGGTGTTCCAGGATTGTCTGCAGACGTCTAGCTTGATGGTATTGATGAATTTGGTTGTTCTGCAACAGGTGCTTTCTTTTAGAGCCCCAGAGCTTCCTGCAAGCGTGGCTCATCGGGGTCAATGCACACTCCGACCATCGCTTTCCAGCACCTTCGTCCAAACTCTGCCAGATTTAGTTAGCCACTGAAGGGGCACTCTTTATCTCTGCGCAGCTGTCCACCGACACGGTTAGCGCCCTCCGAAAAGTTTGGGTACCGATAAGACTGTGGAAGCAATCTAGTGCCCAAGCACGCAGACGCATCCACCCCGGGTGAAAAAAAAGAAGAGAGTTCTGGTTTTGTTTGAGCCGACATGAGCAACATGGTCAGTTATAAAACAAACGTGTGATATAATCTGAGTTGTTTGTCACAAACTTACTACTGTTTGAGCACCAACAAAAAGCTGCTCGTTAGCTGACATTTTTCTGGGAACTCTGGTGTAACTAAATACGGCAGTGGTTGATGGAAGGACGTCGTAAACCGGTGCTTGGAGTTTAGGGCCAGAGCTGTGTCTGTGCTTGCTTCCTTATGCAGGGGGCAGGACTGCAGAACATGATCCCTCACATGTATACCACCACCACTGCAAAAAGACGTGGAAGAGACAGCCCTGGCTCTGCCCTTGCGGTGGTGCTAGGATTCCCAGGAGCCGGCTAAGACGTCTAGGCAGCGATCGCAGGGTGAGGTGGATGACTGCGACGTGTAGCGGCGACACCGTTCACACAGGTGGGACTCTGAGACCACGATCATCAGCTTGTAGTCGTCGTTGACTGTGATCATCTTCCCCGTCTCGTCTGTGTCAACGAAAGAACGGAAACTTGCTTCGTTTAACGCCTGATGGGGTCTACATGATAAGCACTGCTACAGGCAACCTCTGTGATGAGAGACCAACTTCCACAATCCCCTAGCCCAAGGTTTTCTTAAGTAATAATAACAACCACCGTTGTAAATTTGGGGGATACAAAATGACGATGACTGCTAGGGTGTCGGGGGTGGGTGCAAACTGTATCAGCCATCACCAAAACCGCTCTTCCAGTTCAGCTGCTGCATGCATACAAGGTCAAAACTCTGACCCAAAAAAGGGAGATGACTGCTGGGGGGTGTGGGGTGAACTGTATAAGCCATCAACAAGACCACTCCTCCTGTCAACCCATCTTTTGATGTGTTCTGAGGAGGCCGAAATGAGGTCAGTGAAAGCAGGTTCTGCTGCTGCACGTATACAACATAAAACCCTGAATGGGAAAAAAATAAAAAAATAAAGACTGCTGAGGGATTGGTGGGGGGGTGGGGGGGTGGGGAGGGGGAAATTGTATCAACTATCAACAAAACCACTCTTCCTGCCAGCCCATTTTGGGCGTGTTCTGAGGAGGCCGAAAAGAAGGTCAATGAAAAGTTCTGCTGCTGCATGTGCGTACAAGGCCCAAACCCCGAACGTTAATGTAAAACAGAAACTAAAAGGTCAACGTTGTATTCTTTAATTCAGCAGTCTTGTTCTATTTTTTCATTTTTTATTATGAACATTTTGACAAGTGTCATCACCGTAGTTTGTTTATTTTCTTATTTTCTCCACCTCACTTCTTTGCAAACCCCCTCCCCTTCCAAAACACCAGTAACAGTCTAGACAAAACATTTCTCACTATCACCCAGAAGGAGAGGAAGAAGAAGAGGAGTCAGCGGGGATAGCTCAGTGGTTAGAGCGCCGGACTCGTGATTGAAAGGTCGCGGGTTCGAATCCCTGCAGGAGCGGCGGGAAAATTTTCTTCTCCAGGGTCGACTTTCTGTGCTGACTCTTATTTCGGTATCCGTTCCACCCCTGTGTTACCACAGGAGCACGTAAAAGATCCCGGTCATTCTGCCAAAAGTGCAGGTGGCAGGTTACAGCTAAACACGCATACACCTTACGTATGTGGCTTTGCATGAAGTGACATGGAGCACGGCTGTATGGTGTACACAGACCTTGCGCCAAGATGGCAGCAGTTTCATGTGGCACCAGCCATGCCAGCGCTGTATGTACACCACTTCGGTGGATATTCAAAAAACGCACTATAAAAAGCTAGTCACTCATGTAGAATTACATGCAAGAGCAGTGAGTCTGCTCAAGAGAGCAGAGAATAGCGCTATATAAGCAATCATCATCAATCAATCAATCATGAAAAAAGACAAAAACTCAAAGTTTTCAGCTTACTACTTCACTCAAGATAAGAAAGGATGATGGAGGGCCATCATCAATCAGACGGACATTGGGACCGTTTCATAGGCAACATTGGGAAAACCTCTTTTGAGAACGGGATGGAGCGCATATACCTGGGCTTTACTGAGCGCATATGGGCTTTTCTGAGCACATAGATACGACCTTGAACTGAAGAACTGAACTGAACTGAACTCAAGACAACTTTCAAAATTACTGTTTCTAGCTACTGATAGAGGTCACAACAGAAAAAATACTGTTTCTAGCTACTGATAGAGGTCACAACAGATTTTTTTTACTGTTTCCAGCTACTGATAGAGGTCACAACAGAAATTAAAATACTGTTTCTAGCTACTGATAGAGGTAACAACAGAAAAATATTACTGTTTCTAGCTACTGATAGAGGTCACAACAGAAAAATAATAATTTTTAGCTACTGATAGAGGTCACAACAGAAAAAATTACTGTTTCTAGCTACTGATAGAGGTAACAACAGATTTTTTTAACTGTTTCTAGCTACTGATAGAGGTAACAACAGAAAAAATTACTGTTTCTAGCTACTGACACAGGTAACAACAGAAAAAAATTACTGTTTCTAGCTACTGATAGAGGTAACAACAGAAAAAATTACTCACCCCGGACATCGACATCTACGGACCCAGAGACGAACATGCAGTCCTCTGGGATGACAATGGGGGGTACCATCAGCACTGAGGAATGAGATGTTCCCAGCAGCTCACACAGCGATGACAGGTATGACGTCTTCTCTTTCTGGAGCTCCTGCAAAGGGAGACAAACAAACAAAACTGAGCTTTGCCGGATCAATAGAACAAAAGGTCATTTATTGATGCAGTTAATTTTAGAAAATAAAAAGAAATCCTTGTTTTGCTGTCTTTCCTGAACTTTATCCACATTTCAAAGAAACATTCAAAGAAATATGTGCGTGACCTGCTCAGAAGCAAAAGAGAAAAAAGTACTGGCATGAACATTTTAGACAATGGCACAATTCCGACGCCACTCACACTGAGATATTTGTCCAGCAGGGGGCTGGCGTAGATGATGACGCCAAACTCTGAAGGGCTGGCCGAGCCCAGGGCATCCACGATGCTGTCCCGGATGGCAAAGATGGGAACAATCTTGTTCTTGAGGTCTGGGTTGTTCCACTGACTCTCCATCTGCAGCCAGCCTCCTTTGAACAGCACGTCTGGACACAAACCAGCAACACATGGATTTTCGTTTTGTTTCTATAAATATGTTTTCTTTTCTTTTCTCGGTCAAAGTGTCAAAAAACAAAACAAACAAAAACACAAACAACTACTTAATTGTTCAGGCATTATATTCAGATCTGGAAGACCTTCAACAGAGCAAATCCAATGGGTGGGGGGGGGGGAGTGAGAGAGAAGTCAGAACATTATTACACAATGAGAAAGAGAGAGAGAGAGAGAGAGAGAGAGAGAGAGAGAGAGAGAGAGAGAGAGAGAGAGAGCAAGAGAGAAAGAGAGAGAGAGAGAGAGGGAGAGAGAGAGAGAGGGAGAGTCTTACTCCCTTCATAAAGAGCCTGTTGGGTGCATCAGTCCCACCTAGAGCCAAATCCAACCATGGGCCAAAATGCTAAGCAGAGAGCAGAGGGGTTATCAAATCAAAAACAAAGGAAAACAAAAATCAAACAAAAATCAAATCAATACTTCGTTAATCCCTTGCAGGAAATCCAGCCATGCTGGTGTGTAAGATTTTTAACATGCGCACAGATGATGTATGCGACTGCACACAGGGGCTGTGTGAACACTGCATGGGAGCCTGCACTAAAAGTTGACTCTGGGAGAAAATTCCCTTGTCAGACCAGGACACTGAACCTGTTAGGCTGGAAAGTAGAAGGACCTTCAAAAGGAGCTCCTCTCTCTTCAAAAGCTGTGGTTTAAGGACACTGCTTTTGTGACTTAAACTGCCCCTCATAATTCCTGAAACAATAAAGCGGATGTAATCGCCGCCCATCTTAATGCAGAAGTCATTCCGGTGGTGACGGTGTAGAGTTATGTAAAGTCTCCCTCTTCCCCCACCTCCCGGGATCACGGTCCCTACCAGCACCTCTTCGGAGACAACTTGACGTTAAAGAACCTTAACCAACCAACCAGCCAGCCAGTGTTACTGAGGTACCGCTGCCATCGCCTACCTGTCTGCTTGCCTTTGGCTGGCATGTGGAGGTGCACCTCCTCCATCAGGTGGGGCAGGATGGGGGCAGCGGCCACGCTCAGCACCTTCAGGATGTGGTACTGCGTGGTCTGGCACGAGCGTCGCTCTTGGCTGGTCCTCTCGCTGCAGTAACATCTGCCGACAGCGCATGTTGTGTTTTGTCCTAGTAAACAGTGCTCTTTTGAACCTTGTGCGTGCTTGGATCAGAGCAACAGGGGCTTTGTGATCGGACTGGGGAATAACGGATCCGCGCGCGAGGCAACGACTGCGGCATTAAGTTCTAAGAGAGAACAGAGACAAAATCAAAGTACAGATCCACGCGCAAGGCAATGACTGCGGCATTAAGTTCTAAGACAGAACAGAGACAAAATCGAAGTTTAATGTCCGAACCAGAATCAGCTACAGGATGTGTAAGGCTTTGTACGTCTACTTGATTTTAATTCCTGTAAACAAGAAGTACTGCCAAAGTTTGGTTGATGTTGATGCAGAAGGTGGAGAGAGAGAGGTGTTGACGAACCGCTCTAACCTGTCTCTGGTGATGTTGATGTAGAAGCTGAAGAGAGAGGTGTTGACGAACTGCTCTTACCTGTCTCTGGTGATGTTGATGTAGAAGCTGGAGAGAGAGGTGTTCACGAAACGCTCCAGGGCCTGCACCACCTTGCCGTATGTGTACTCCTCGTAGAAACTCTCCACCTGACGCAACACAACACACCACATCACAGCCATGTGACCGCAAAAGGTTCAACAGTCCACCTCATCATATTATGCCGTAAGTGTATGCCTTGTAGAAACCCCCTCTACCTGACGCAACACAACACACCACATCACAGCCATGTGACCGCAAAAGGTTCAACAGTCCACCTCATCATATTATGCCGTAAGTGTATGCCTTGTAGAAACCCCCTCTACCTGATGCATCACATCACACCACATCACAGCCATGTGACCGCAAAAGGTTCAACAGTCCACCTCATCATATTATGCCGTAAGTGTATGCCTTGTAGAAACCCCCTCTACCTGATGCATCACATCACACCACATCACAGCCATGTGACTGCAAAAGGTTCAACAGTCCACCTCATCATATCATGCCGTAAGTGTATGCCTTGTAGAAACCCCCTCTACCTGATGCATCACATCACACCACATCACAGCCATGTGACTGCAAAAGCTTCACATCACCATATCATGCCGTAACTAAGCGTACTCCTCGTAGAAACCCTCCACTGATGCAACACAACGCACCGCTTAATTCACAGCCATGTGACTGCAAAAAGGTTCAACAGTCCACATCATCGTATCATACCGCAAGTGTACTCCTCGTAGAAACCCTCCACCAGATGCATCACAACAAACCACATCACAGCAATGCGACTGCGAAAGGTTCAACAGTTCACATCATCGTATCATACCGTAAGTGTACTCCTCGTAGAAACCCTCCACCCGATGCATCACAACACATGACTTCATAGCCAAGCCAGTGCCACAGGTTCAACAACAGTTCATAAGATACGGAATGGACAGTCATTTTACTGAGGAGTTTTACCCTCACTGCGACCTTGCTCAGCAATAAAATCTTTTTGCAAGTCACATGTTGTTGTTGTTGATTGCTTTTATACAGCGCTGTTCTCCGCTCTCGAGCAGACTCACTGGTACAACATGAAACTGCTGCCATCTTGGCACGTTCTGTGTACACCATACTACCATGCATCATGTTACTTTATTCAAAGCCACATACGTAAGGTGCATGCATGCTTAGCTGTAACCTGCCACCTGCACTTTTGGCAGAATGACCGGGGTCTTTTACATGCTACTGCGGTAATATGGGGGTGGAATGGATACCAAAATAATAAGAGTCAGCACAGAAAGTTGACGTGAGAAACAGGGATTCAAACCTGAGACCTTACAGTCAGGCACCCAAGAGAAATGCTGTCTATAGGTCTGTGGTCTAGTGTCTATTTTGTTGAATGGACCAGAGGACCAGGATGACCAGGACCATTCAGGTGGGACTAACAGATGCTCCCCTTGGGTCAACTGCAAGTTGGTTCGTGCCCGGTGTTGACACTGATGATGATGATAATGATGATGATGATGGTGATGCCAATAATAATGAAAATGTACCTGCTGTCCAAACTCATACACCAAATGCAGCATGTTTGCTTCATGTCTGGTGTTGACACTGATGATGATGATGATGATGATGATGAAGATGATGATGATGGTGATAATAGTGAAGATATACCTGCTGTCCAAACTCGTACAGCAGATGCAGCATGTACCGATCCTGAGGAAGCAGAGATTCGTAGTGAAGCAGGTCACCCACTGGGTCAAAGTCGTGGAGATTGCCCAGCATGTACCTCATGCACTTCCGCACCTGGGGACAGGAAACAGAACTACTGTAAAATAAGCTGCCAGCTGCCTTGTTTTACCGCTCTAAAGTTAGCCTCTAATAGGGGTGAGAGGAAGGGAGGAGAGGCATTCTCCACTTTAATATTAAACAATCAATTAATTCATATAATGAATCAAGTGATAAAATAAACGTTTATTGTTCACAACATTTTCTTTGACACATTAACTCTTTTTTTTAATTAAAAAAATGAATTGCTCTTTGACACATTAACAACAACAACAAAAATCTAAACAAATGCTATGTTTAATGTAAATACATCCATCTCTGCCTCCATCTCACCCCCTTCCCCTTACCCTACACACATACATTATTTAACACTCAAAACACATGTGCATGTCCCCCCCGTCCCCCCACTCACACACACACACACACACACACACACACACACAGGGGCACACATATGCATGCACACACATACTCACACACACACATACACACACTCCCCCCCCCCCCCCACCCCCACTACTCCCCAACCCCCCCCCCCCCCCACCCCACACACACACTCTTGCACACACTCTTGCACACACACACACACACACACACACACACACACACACACACAATCATCATCATCATCATCTCATTCTTTATCATATTCCATGATGCTGCACACACACAAAAAGAACCACTTCCAGCAAAAACCTTTCAAAACAAAGCGCCCAGGATCACAGAAAGTACAATTTTTCCCTTTTTCTTCTTCATGCTGCGCAGACCTGCACCTTACCTTGAAGAGGGCCTCGCTGAAGCGCTGAAGGATGTTGGGTCCGATCATGATGTTGGTGTGGGCGTGGTTGTGGGCCACCCACCACCGCAACACCTCCACTCCGTATGCTGGGTCCTTCTTCTTGTCCTTGGGAGAAGCGAGAAACAATCCATGAAAAACAAAGATGAACATGAATCCCAACTAGGAAACAGTCACACTCACATTTTGGAAACCCTCCTATTTTCTGAAGGGCTTACTTGCTGCATTTTAATTACTAAGAAAAATATTTCCTCTGGTGAAGTTTATGTACCTTGTATTTACATGCATGCCAGGTGAGAGTTACTGTAGGCGACTCAGGTCTTTGTTGTTCTGTTAATAATAGTAATAATAAAGAGGATTTCTAGAGCGCCCATCTACCACACAAGGTGGCAGCACAGGGCGCTTTACAATAACACTAACCACACACACACCCACATACACACACCCACACACAGCGTCGGATGAGGGGATGGGCAGGGCTGTGAAAAACAGCTTAGAAATAATTATTAAACGTGTGTCTTGAGGGCAGCTTTGAAAGAGGAGGTAGAATCAGAATGGCGTTTGAGGTCAGAGTCAGAGTTTGAGGTAAATTGTTCCAGACAGTTGGGCCAGCATAAGAAAAAGATCTTTCACAAAATGTTTTTGTGTTTACATGGGGGGATGACAAAGGTTCGTGTGTCAGATGCAGATTGTAATTGTCTTGCTGGAGTATAAGGTTGAAGGAGATCGGACAGATACTGAGGGGCTGTTCCAGAGATGGAACTGAAGCAGATAGTTGAAATTTTGTATTGAATGCAATGTGTTACCGGTAGCCAATGCAGAGTTTCAAGAATAGGATGGATGTGGTCAGATTTCTTAGCTTTACACACAAGCCTTGCTGCTGCATTCTGAACTTTTTGAAGTTTGTCTAGTATAACATATAACTGGTGTTACATGTTTTGAGCACTGATTAACTCCCTTGTGTTGATTAATTACTAAGAATTTTGCACCACATGCCTCTTCTTTACCTTAATTACTAAGAAACCATGTGTCTTTTTTTAAAGCCTTAATTCCTAAGAATTTTGCATTGTGTGTCTTTTCTTGATCTTAATTACCATGAGTTTGTGTATCTATTTAGTTTCCTTTTCAAAAAAATTTAATTCCCCTTCAGTGCATTGAGCATTCAAAGTTGATCCAATTCTTTCATTCTCAGGCCCCCCCCCCCCCTTTAATGGATATCCAGATCTATTAAAATGCTGATTCAAAAGATGGACCTTGACCTAACTCATAACAACACCCCTGTTTGCTGTTGGTGGGGTGGGTGGGTGGGGGAGTCCAAATAGAAGCCCTTTTCAACTGACCTTTCCCCCATTGACTACAACGTCAGGGTCGACCACGTTGCCCAAAGACTTGGACATCTTCTTGCCATTCTCGTCTGTGGCAAAGCCATGCACCATCAGAGACCTGTCAGCAAACAAAGAAACAAAAAGATTGCGCACCCCTAAAACACACAAAATAAACAGATCGCACACCTCCAAAACACACAAAAGGTGAAAAAAGAAGGCTTACTTTAATCAGACAGGTTTTTATTTTATTTTATTTTTTATCCTTTTGTGCATTTTATTCTTGTCCCAGGATGTTGGCAGTCAACTTTGTTTCTGATTTTTCAATTTAAAAAAAAAATCTGCTGGACAAGAAAAATGGAGAACAGGAAAAAGAAAAAAGAAAGGAACAAAAACGCCTACAACCTTAGGGTCAGCAGAGCTTTTTTAGCTCTGCTGACCCTAAGGTTGTAGGCGTTTTGTTCCTTTCTCCATTTGGGGGAGTCCACAATGAAAACGGTTCAGAAACAGATACTTTAGGGTCAGCAGAGCAAAAACAAACAACAAAAACACTTTAGAAACAGATACATTAGGGTCAGCAGAGCAAAAAACACACAACAAAAATGGTTTAGCAACAGATACCTCAGGGCAACAAACGCCCCCCCAGGCCAGAAAAATCAGTATAGAAAGAGACGCCCTACTTGTATGGGGCACGTCCCTGAACAGCTACAGAGGTGAGGAGCGACGTCTGGAACCATCCCCCAAACTGGTCCAACCCTTCCAGGTACATGTCAGCTTGTCCACCCACATCTGCAACCAGTTGGACTTACTCTTCATTCCACTATGTAATCATTCAAAGCAACAACAACAACAACAACAAAAAATTAAACAGCAAAATAAAGGTGCATGCAACTGCTTAAGAAACACCTCTACTTGCAGCGGACATTGTGTAGTTAAGATAACCATCAAACCCCATCAATAACCAGTCTGTCAATGAATTAAGGAATCCACTAACAAGGAAACCAGTTATCTCCATGCATGCACGCACACACACAATATATATATACAAATGCACACATGCCTGCACACAGGCATGCAAGCACACACATGGGCATGAATGCCTGCATGCACACAGGCATGCACACCTGCGTAAGTGTGTGCAGTACACATGCACACCCGCACGCACACACACACACACTCTCTCTCTCTCTCACACACACACACACAAACACACACACACACTCTCTCCCTCACACACACACACACACACACACACACACACACACACACACACACCCACACCCACACACACACACACCACACACACACCAGACACACACACAATTCACTCAGCCCCTTTAGCACATGTAGCCCATGTCTAAATAACTGCTGCTTCCACTCTGCAGGTGCTAGGCAGGGGTCCCTGACTCTTCACCCTCCCCCCCCCCCCCCCCCCCCCCCCCCCCATCATCCCTCCCCTCTCCACTCACCCTTCAGCACTGAGGCCCAGGACACCCCGCTGTCAAACCAGATGTCCATGATGTCCTCCCCCTTGATGTAGTCCTCGGGGACCCCCTTCTCCAACTGAACAAACATACATGCTGAACCAATCATGCACATTGTATGCAATGTCACACACCCTCTTCGACTGAACCCTCTTGAACCATACACATAATAATATGGAAAGTCAGACACCCTCTTCAACTGAATCAAACTCATGCATGGAATGTCAGACACCCTCCTCAAACACACAAACAAAATAACACACACACACACACGCACACACACGCACACACACAGAAAATCACATACACATACACATGCATACACACACACACATGCATACACAAAGAAAATCACACACACACACACACACACACACACACACACACACACACACACACACACACACACACACACACATATATACACAAAGAAAACCACACACACACAAAAAGAAAATATCACACACACACATGCATACACAAAGAAAATCACACACACACACACACACACACACACACACACACACACACACACACACACACACACACACACACACACATGCAAACAAACCTTAGCAAGCAGGTGCGCAGGCAAAAGGTCAGAGACAGGCAGAGTCCACCACGCGTCAGTTCCCTGTTGCCGGAACACCTCCTGCAGATGATCCACTGTTTCCCTGCAGCACATCACACATCATCCTACCATGACAAACAAACACAACAACAAACAGACTACCAAAATGATACCTCCTACTCCCCTCCCAAACCAATAATTATCTCCACCTCCACCCACCCACCCCACCCCTCCAAAAAATGCATGAAATTACTTGAGGAACATCAACACAGGATTATTCTTTACACAATTTTTCAACGGTCACTGTCGATCAGACAGTGCTTGACAAGTTTCCGTGCATGTGTAATAAAATACAGAGCTCACCCAAAAAGAATCTGTTGTTTGTGATGAATCAAAAGGTGACATCCATTAAACAAGGATAGCAACCTGAGTTCACCAAGGAATTGCTTCAAATGGGTTGGTGGAAAAGAGAGGAAAGTAATGACAAATCCGTACGCAGAACAAGGGGAGGTAGGTTTTCATTGTTGGCTAAAAAACAGAAGAGAGTGAAGAGGAATGCATGACAGAGAGACAAAGAGAGAGTACAGAGATCTCCGGATGACCGCTGCACAAAAGTCAGCAAAACTGCCCAGCATCAAGCCTGCCGGCTCACCTGGTGATCAGCGGCTCCCCGGTGTCTCGGTGGTAGAAGACGGGTATGGGCAGGCCCCACACCCGCTGCCGGGAGATGCACCAGTATGGTCGCGCCTGCAGCTGCTGCATCATGCCGTGCTCCGACTGACGAGGCAGGATTCTGACCTCCCGCAGACATGTCTGCCACAGAAAAGGGTCAGAGCGTGTGAGCCTGGTGTGCGAGGCATCCAGCGCAGCATTGTGGTGGAGAGATCTTTTACCTGTGGCACGATGCGGCGATTATGCTAGACATTTTTCGAAATGGGGTGACATCTATAAGGTGGCAAAAGTGGTTCACGGAGACTGGTCAGACAATTGCTGTAACTGGTCTGATACGCTGCCTTCTATGCTGTTACCTGAGCTGTGCTAGCAAACATCCCACTCCCTCTTCCGTCTGTAACACACACACACACGTGCACGCACGCACGCACACGCACACTCACAACACCACACACACACACTCTCTCAACACCACACATACACGGTCAAACAAAATAACAGCTATGTCTGACCAGTTGCTGATTTTTCCCCCGTTATATATGCTGATCTTACCCAGTAAATTACCAGAAATTACCTGTTAATGCACACCTGATGATGTCCGTCATGGTTCGTGACCAGTATATATATATATTAATAATAATAAATTTAAGTATTTATACAGAACAAAATCTTGTCCGGAGAGACTGTTCTAAGCGCCTACACGCACACACACACAGGCACCTGCAAACATGAGTATGTTGACTATACACCGCTTAATTTACAAGAGTGTGCCACATGGTGACTATAATGCTGTGTATCTAAAACACATACATGTAATGTAAGAAAAAGTTTTGTTTTTACATCCCACTCTACAGCAAAGAGCAACTTCAGAGCTCACCAGAGCTGGATCTTTGAGCTGCTTGCTGTGTGTTGACAACAAAATAAAAAATTGAAGTCCCTCTCTACAGCAGTTAGCAGCTTCAGCACTCACCAGGGCTGGCTCTTTAAGCTGATGTGTGTTGACAAGAAAATGTTTTTTACATCCCATTCTACAGCAGTCAGCAACTCCAGCACTAACCAGGGCTGGGTCTTTGAGCTGATGCGTGTTGACACAACAATGTCTTTTACATCCCACTCTACAACAGTTAGCAACTTCAGCGCTTACCAGGGATGGCTCTTTGTGCTGCTTGCTGTGTGCTGACGAGAAAATGTTTTTTAAGTCCTACTCTACGGCAGGGAGCAACTTCACAGCACTGACCAGGGCTGGCTCTTTGAGATGCTGTCTGTTGACAAGATTATTTTTTTTTACATCCCACACTACAGCGGTTAGCAACTTCAGCGCTTACCAGGGATGACTCTTTGAGCTGCCGCATGCCGACAAGAACGTTTTATTTTTAAATCCCACACTACAGCAAGTCAGCAACTTCGGCGCTTACCAGAGCCGGGTCTCTGAGCTGCTATGTGTTGATAAAAATTAAAAAAAGGTTTTTAATTCCCACACTACAGCAGTTAGCAACTTCAGCACTCACCAGAGCTTGCTGCATGTTGACACAAAAATGTTTTTTTAAATCTAACTCTACAGCAGCTAGCAACCCACAGCAACTTTAGCACTTACCAGGGCTGGATCTTTGAGCTGCTGCGTGTTGACAAACCACTGCTTGCTGGCCCGAATAATGACGGGCTTCTTCGTGCGCCAGTCGTACGGGTAGCTGTGGACGTACTCCTCCTTCCTCAACACTCTATTTCCCAGCAGCTCGATCACTGCGCAACAGGTCAACACAGCAGAGGATAACAGTCCCTGACTGGTTATCATGATGACAGCAGTCATTTCTGTAGCGCAGTGTCTCACTGACAATGGTTGAATAATAATAACAACAATGACAGCAGTCATTTCTGTAGTGCAGTGTCTCACTGACAATGGTTGAATAGTAATAACAACAATGACAGCAGTCATTTCTGTAGTGCAGTGTCTCACTGACAATGGTTGAATAATAATAACAACAATGACAGCAGTCATTTCTGTAGTGCAGTGTCTCACTGACAATGGTTGAATAATAATAACAACAATGATAGTGGACATTTCTATAGGACAGTATTTCACTGACAATGGTTGAATAATAATAACAACAATGACAGCAGCATTTCTGTAGAGCAGTGTCTCACTGACAATGGTTGAATAATTATAACAACAATGACAGCAGTCATTTCTGTCGTGCAGTGTCTCACTGTCAATGGTTGAATAGTAATAACAACAATGACAACAGTCATTTCTGTAGTGCAGTGTCTCACTGACAAAGGTTGAAAATAAAACAACAATGATAGTGGACATTTCTATAGGACAGTATTTCACTGACAATGGTTGAATAATAATAACAACAATGACAGCAGTCATTTCTGTAGTGCAGTGTCTCACTGACAATGGTTGAATAATTATAACAACAATGACAGCAGTCATTTCTGTAGTGCAGTGTCTCACTGACAATGGTTGAAAATAAAACAACAATGACAGCAGTCATTTCTATAGCACACTGTCTCACTGACAATGGTTGAAAATAAAACAACAATGATAGTGGTCATTTCTATAGCACACTGTTTCACTGACAATGGTTGAAAATAAAACAACAATGATAGTGGTCATTTCTATAGCACACTGTTTCACTGACAATGGTTGAAAATAAAACAACAATGATAGTGGTCATTTCTATAGCACATGTTTCACTGACAATGGTTGAAAATAAAACAACAATGATAGTGGTCATTTCTATAGCACACTGTTTCACTGACAATGGTTGAATAATAATAACAACAATGACAGCAGTCATTTCTGTAGTGCAGTGTCTCACTGTCAATGGTTGAAAATAAAACAACAGTGACAGTGGTCATTTCTATAGAACACTGTTTCACTGACAATGGTTGCAATAGTAATAATAATGATAGCGACCATTTCTATAGTGACTGAGGTATCTCACCGACAATGGTGAGCACACTGTGCTTTACACCATCAACAAAATGTACACATAAAACCTCAAAAATAATATATATCAACGTAATATTGTATTCCTAGCACAGCACACTACACACATGCATGCACATGTGAACAAAAGGAATATAATAACCGGGGGCAGGGGGCATCAATGAGGAGTATGTGTAATGATTGTGCACTTCTACAATCCTAGAGGTGAAGGTTTTTTCACTCCGTTTTACTTGATTTGTATACTTTTACCTTTATTATTTTTATAAATTTCTTTTTGAATTTGAACATGACAAGAAGTAATCCACACTAACCATGTATGTATGCAGAAGAAGAGAAAAACTTGGACAAACATCAGGTTCAGACCATGACAGTTCATCGCATTAATACAACAATTTACTAGTTTGTAACTAATAATTCAAAACCTACACCCCCATACAATAATACATTATTAATCCTTAAAAAGCAGATTTAGTTGTCTGCCTTTGACAAATAATAAAAAGTACATAAAAAAAAAAGTAAGTAAATACTATACAGCTTCACTCACTTAATTAGAATAACAAAAATATGCAACTGGTGAGTCCTTACCTGCTTCGTCCGCATCTTTCCCAACTTTTTTTCCACGCAATTTCTCACTGACAGCATGGTCCATGTACCTGCCCACCTCGTCCACCCCGCAGTCCTGCACATCATCACCATGGCAACTCACACACTCACGTCACCTGCTGGCCAATGCTAGAGTGCAGATACTAGGCCTTTTCAGAGGCTTGGACCTACAGTTCAGCTTTGATAAAGGAACTAACCTGTTCTGACTACAGCTTTGATAAAGGAACTAGCCTGTTCTGACTACAGCTTTGATAAAGGAACTAGCCTGTTCTGACTACAGCTTTGATAAAGGAACTAGCCTGTTCTGACTACAGCTTTGATAAAGGAACTAGCCTGTTCTGACTACAGCTTTGATAAAGGAACTAGCCTGTTCTGACTACAGCTTTGATAAAGGAACTAGCCTGTTCTGACTACAGCTTTGATAAAGGAACTAGCCTGTTCTGACTACAGCTTTGATAAAGGAACTAGCCTGTTCCGACTACAGCTTTGATAAAGGAACTAGCCTGTTCTGACTACAGATCTGTTACAGGAACTAGCCTGTTCTGACTACAGCTTTGATAAAGGAACTAACCTGTTCTGACTACAGATTTGTTACAGGAACTAGCCTGTTATAACTACAGCTTTGTTGAAGGCACTAGCCTCTTCCAACTACAGCTTTGTTAAAGGAACCAGCCTGTTATAACTACAGCTTTGTTGAAGGCACTAGCCTCTTCCAACTACAGCTTTGTTAAAGGAACTAGCCTGTTATAACTACAGCTTTGTTGAAGGCACTAGCCTCTTCCAACTACAGCTTTGTTAAAGGAACTAGCCTGTTCTGACTACAGCTTCATTAAAGGAACTAGCCTTCTCTAACCACGTTTTGTCCAACAGGCAAAAAAAACTAAACAAAACAATAACACAACACCAGATACAAATTTGAATGCCAGTGGTCTGAAACAAACTCAAAACAAAAGGTTCAAAAGTATGTGTATTTCAATCAGACATTGCAAATAAACATGCGCAGATTGTGTACTTTCCTATTCTTCTCCCTACAGGCCTACAGATACGCGCCTTCATCACATTCACAAACACACACACAACACACTTGATCACATTCGCAAATACGCACACAACACATCAGCATGTGTGCACACTATTGCATATGCACACATGCAAAGTCCTCCACTACCACCACCCCCCCACCAACACCCCATACATACTATAATACAATAGAATAGGCTAGCAAGTGCCTACTGTGATGCGTTCCCCTTCACTCATTCAATCACGATCCTAAGTGCGAGCAAACTGCGGACGCTGCTGCAGTAAAGCTTCCTCCATGCTCACTGTACTCACAACTGACAGTTTAAACTTGAGCGCGATCTGAAAGTCATCGTGGCCGTGAGCGGGGGCGGTGTGCACCAGGCCGGTGCCTTTCCCAGCAGTCACATGACTTCCTGGCACAAACGGCAGTTCCGTCTCGCTGAACGGCTGCGAGTATTTGGCGCCCTTCAGATCAGCCCCTGTCAAGGAGATAGAAAATGTAAAATTAAACAAAGCGGAAAGATGAAAAAATAGAGAGAGAAAACAAAAGAAACATCTAAAGAAAAAAATAAGTAAAAACGATTCACCCTAAAACACACATTTAGATTGACCTTATTTCCAAGCCTCACTTTTTCTTTTCTTTTAATATCCAATATACCCATTGGGTTTAGAGAAGCAGCAATGCCTCCACTTTTCCTGCCAGGACAAGAGCTGGTCCGTGCATAAAAAGTGCCTATGTTTGGTTGAAGGTCTTCAGTTCACTCTCTCCACAAGCACACACACACACACACACACACACACACACACACACACACACACACACACACACACACACACACAGACACACACGCACACACACACCACACACACACACACACACACACACACACACACACACACACACACACACACACACACACACATGCACACACAAATGCCCAACTACCCATCTGCATGTGTCCACTCACCCACATACACACATAATGCACACTTATGTACACACACACACACACACACACACACACACACACACACACACACACACACACACACACACACACACAGTGTTTTCCCACTCTGTCTTTCTGTCTGGAAAAGTTCTCTCTTGCAAACTCTCTGAAGGACCACCGAGCGCTCCAGTTCCAGGATGGATTTTTGTACTATGGAAACAGACATCCCCAGTCCTCAGTTAAACATTGCTGGTTGAGGAAAACATCAAGAACAAAACAAAAAAACATCTGAAGACAAGTCTACCTTTAATTTTGCCAGTGACCTCATGGTCCCCACCGAGGATGTCAACAAGAAGAGATTCCACAAATCCTTCCTCACACAGGTAAATTTCTGAAGAGTTCTTGTCTTTCAGGCAAGCGTAACTGAAAACAGAAAACATGCGACATTTTGGGGTCAAATTTAATCCAGTGACGTGCACTGAAATCGATCCGCCAATCCACCAAAAACCTGTACCATCACAGAGCAACCAGCAAACTGACAGACAGGATGAACGGTATGTTACAGGAACTAACAAACCAGTGAGAGAGAGAGAGAGAGAGAAGGGGGGGGGGGGGGGCAGCGATTAAATACAATTGTCTTGATACTTTATGCAAAGCTGACTGAAATGTCATATCAAGGGGAAGGTATGGAAGGAGGGGAGAGAGAAAGACATGAGATATGAGACATGAGACAAAGAAAGAGAGAGAGAGAGAGAGAGAGAGAGAGAGAGAGAGAGAGAGAGAGAGAGAGAGAGAGAGAGAGAGAGAGATAGAGAGTTTTGACACTTTGATTCTTTATTGCTTCTAAGTCCATAACAATGTGGTGAAAAAGTCCAACTGATGCACTTATCAGTTTTTTTCTACTGCATTAACATACACACACACACACACACACATGTACACACACACACACACACAACACCACACACACCACACACACACACACACACACACACACACATACACACACACACACTCGCAATGTACACCACCCATCACATTCACCCACACCACACACACACACACACACACACGCTTTCACGCGGAAATTGCCATTTACAAACCAATTCAATTATACACATGCAATACAATAATGTCTATGAAAAGTTTGCACAGAGAGAGAGAGACAGAGAGAGAGAGAGTGACAGTAAGAGGAGAGAGAGTGACAGAAAGAGGAGAGAGAGAGGAGACAGAGGCAGAGAAAGAAAGGAGGAAGAGAGAGAGAGTAAGAGACAGAGAGAAAGAGACTGATCAACGGACGACTGAACATAAGAAACAAAATACTGAATAAATCAAGAAAAAGAATAACGTACGCTTGTCATTAATACCGCAAGTATCAAGAACAGATCAGAATGATGTATGCATCAACCAATTTTCACGGACTCACGTGATAGTGTCGTTGTAGCAGACGGCCTTGTTGAAGGGAAGTGTCCACGGAGTGGTGGTCCAGATGACTGCCGACACAACACTCTCCTTCCCTGGGAAAAAAACGCTCACATCGATACAGTGCCGTCGCCACAACAACCAAACAGTGCTGTAAGTACTCCAACTCCGTGGATTTTCAAAAAAGTGCTATGAAAGGCAACAGTCACTCATCCAGAATGACATGCAACAAGAATACAGTAAGTCCACTTGAGAGCAGAGAATAGAGCTATATAAAATTAAAAGTGATCAACAAACCACCCAACCAATGAGCCAGTCTGGCCTAGAAGTAAGGCATTAGGCTGGTAAGCAGAAGGGCCTTGGCTTGATTCCGCTTTGGCTCTCCCTTCATTCTCTTCAAAAAGGTTGTGGTTTGCGGACGCTGTCTTGTGACTTTGTCCCTCACAATTAATGAAATATTAAAATGGCTGTCATTGCTGCCCATCTTAATGCAGGAGTCATTCTGATGGTGACAGTGTAGTGATAGGTATATGATCTCCCACTTTCCCCATCTCCATACCCCCCTCCCCCCACTTCTCCCCATCCCTAATAAGCCTGATGGTTTCTCTGGATGGTAAGCACCATCTTCACTTACCAACCAAACAACCAACCATCCTGCTGACAAAAGGCCATCCCCTATTTTAAGACCACTTTTTATTTTTTAAACACTTCCCTTCTTATACATTTCCATGTCTGTGTACTTCTGACCAAGGACCCTCCCTTATTTAAAGGAACCAGGCTTCTCAGTTCCAGCGAAAACAAAAAATACTGGTATGAATCTTTGATAATTTATTTATATATTTTTTATTTATTTTTTATTTTCTCAAAATATTTTCTATCTCGTGGTTAACTTTAGACAAACATGACCAGTCACTGTGAACTACGAACAGCCTGGGGTTAACTGAATAGACTACCCCTTTTCTACAATCCAATGTGTTCTCAAAAGTTCACTCCATAATCGTTACATAATTTGAAAAAAGAAGAAAAGAAAAGAAAACAGCCACAAAAAATCAAGACCTGGTGTATTTTTGGTGCATGACCTGTATGCAGAACTGAGAGCTTCTGGTATTCTATCCATAATCTGTGTTCTATCCATAATGTCAAAGACACCTTGGTAACATCAAATTGAAATGTTGGGAAAGAGCATGTGAGAAAAAAAAGTGTCGGTGATGCTAGCAATGCCAACAAGTTATAAAATTCATGTTAAATCAACAGTACTTTTCATCACAAATTTCTTTTTGCTGCACCTCATGTTCTTTTCACCTGTTCCGAGCAGTCAAGGAGTTATTTTTGATTCGAATCTGAGAATTAAGGCTAGTTTCTTTAAAACCACTGTTTTATTTCTGTTTTTCCTGAAATATTTTCCTTGCAGGTTTTCCATGTCCGTGCACCCTTGACCAAGGACCACCGCCATGGTATTTTGAAGATCCAGAATGCTCTCAGCTTAGAGTGTATCACTGAAACTATCTCGCCAGCAAGGTGCATCTGTCTCACCGACAATGTCTTGAAGACTCTCCGGCAGACTGGTCAGAGGGAACTTCACATAGACGGCGGTACTCCTGTGCTCAGGGTTGTACTCCAACTCTGCTTCTGCTAGGGCCGTTCTGCACGGCAATGGAATGGTACTGGTAAATACATGAAGTGGTGGGGGTGGGAGTGTGTGTGTGTGTGTGTGTGTGTGTGTGTGTGCGTGTGTGTGTGTGCGCATGCATGTGTGTGTGCGTGCGTGTGTGTGTGTGTGTGTGTGTGTGTGTGTTGTGTGTGTGTGTGTGTGTGTGTGTGTGCATGTACATGCATGCATGCATGCATATGTGTGTGTGTGTGTGTGTGTGTGTGTGTGTGTGTATGAAAGAGAAAGAAAGAGAGACAGAGACAGGCACAGAGAGAGAGAGGGGGAGAGACAGGCAGACAGACAGACAGACAGACAGGCAAACAGAAACAGAGAAAGGGCAGACCAGTTTACCTGTCATGTGTTAATAATAATACGTATATTATGGCTGTGTAGTGCACACGTGCACATATCTGTAGAAGCCTGGGACACACTGTATGCATGCCGGTGCACTGACCTGGAGGACGGGGACCAGAACACTGGCATGTAGTCTCTGTAGATCAGACCCTGCAATCAAAGATCACATTTAGTAAACCCCTTTGTGAATATCCCCCCTCATCCCCCCCCCCACACACACACACACAGTAGCATGTAGTCTCCATAGATCAGACCATGCAATCAAAGATATCATTTAGTAAACCCCTTTGTGAATATCCCCCCACACACACACACTAGCATGTAGTCTCTATAGATCAGACCCTGCAATCAAAGATATTATTTAGTAAACCCCTCTGTGAATATCCCTCCGCCCCCCACACACACACACACAAGCACATTGCATACTGGCATATAGTCTCTATAGATCAGACCCTGCAATCAAATATATCATTTAGTAAACCCCTCTGTGAATACCCCCCCCACCCCACACACACTAGCATGTAGTCTCTATAGATCAGACCCTGCAACCAAAGATGTCATTTGGTAACCCCTCTGTCAATACCCCCCCACCTACACACACACACACACACAAACACTGGACTGTAGTCTCTATTGGCCAGACCCTGCAGTCAAAGATGTCCTTGGTAAACCCCTCTGTCAATACCCCCCCCCCCACACACACACACACACACAAACACTGGACTGTAGTCTCTATTGGCCAGACCCTGCAGTCAAAGATGTCCTTGGTAAACCCCTCTGTCAATACCCCCCCCCCCCACCCACCCCACACACAAACACTGGACTGTAGTCTCTATAGATCAGACCCTGCAGTCAAAGATGTCCTTTGGTAAACTCCTCTGTCAATACCCCCCCTCCCCCCACACACACACACAAACACTGGACTGTAGTCTCTATAGATCAGACCCTGCAGTCAAAGATGTTCTTTGGTAAACCCCTCTGTCAATACCCCCCCCCACACACACACACACACACACACAAACACTGGACTGTAGTCTCTATAGGCCAGACCCTGCAGTCAAAGATGTCCTTGGTAAACCCCTCTGTCAATACCCCCCCCCCCACCCCCACCCCCACACACACAAACACCGGACTGTAGTCTCTATAGATCAGACCCTGCAGTCAAAGATGTCCTTTGGTAAACCCCTCTGTCAATACCCACCCCCCACCCCACCCACACACAAACACTGGACTGTAGTCTCTATAGATCAGACCCTGCAGTCAAAGATGTCCTTTGGTAAACCCCTCTGTCAATACCCCCCCCCCCCACACACACACAAACACTGGACTGTAGTCTCTATAGATCAGACCCTGCAGTCAAAGATGTCCTTTGGTAAACCCCTCTGTCAATACCCCCCCCCACACACACACACACAAACACTGGACTGTAGTCTCTATAGATCAGACCCTGCAGTCAAAGATGTCCTTTGGTAAACCCCTCTGTCAATACCCCCACACACACACACACACACAAACTCTGGACTGTAGTCTCTATAGGCCAGACCCTGCAGTCAAAGATGTCCTTTGGTAAACCCCTCTGTCAATAACCCCCCCCCCACACACACACACACACACACACAAACACTGGACTGTAGTCTCTATAGGCCAGACCCTGCAGTCAAAGATGTCCTTTGGTAAACCCCTCTGTGAATACCACAGACGTCAGTGGCACAGAAGGCCAAGAGAAAGCCTCAGAGAGCTCTGGGTTCTCAGCAGAGGGGACCCTAAGTTCTGTGTCTGCAGTCTCCCGCTGCCAGATAACTGGGTGCTAAATACCAAGTCGCCAACTAATCACAAATATCAGACCACACGCAAGAGCATCCCCCACACCCTGACGGAAACTCTTACTGTCACTGGTGTCAGTACAACACACTGTGAACTGAAAAACAGGGAAGGCAAGCAACCAGCCAGGCAAGCTAGAAGGTCTTACTTTCTCAAAGATCTTATAAAAGACATCGAGCTGAGCCGTCTGGTAGTCTGGCAGCAACGTCGTGTAGTAGGAGTCCCAGTCAGCCATGATGCCCCATCGCCTGAAGGATTTCGCCTGTTCCTCCAGTGCTTGTGACGCAAACCTTCGAGCTGAACATACAAAGATGAAAATCTTTCAAGCTGTAATGAAGGCAAAACCTTAGAGCTGGACTGGAGATGAAAATCTTTCAAGCTGTAATGAAGACAAAACCTTAGAGCTGGACTGGAAATGAAAATCTTTCAAGCTGAAATGAAGATTAAAATGTTAGAGAGCCAGAATGAAGATGAAAACTTTTCAAGCTGAAATGAAATGAAAATATTATAGCTGAAATGAAGATGAAATCTGAAAGCTGAAATGAAGATGAATAGCCTTCAGGCTGAAATGATGATGGAAACCTCAGACTAGTTAAAGCTGAAATGAAGATGAATCGCCTTCAGGCTGAAATGATGATGGAAACCTCAGACTAGTTAAAGCTGAAATGCAGATGAATAGCCTTCAGGCTGAAATGATGATGGAAACCTCAGACTAGTTAAAGCTGAAATGCAGATGAATAGCCTTCAGGCTGAAATGATGATGGAAACCTCAGACTAGTTAAAGCTGAAATGCAGATGAATAGCCTTCAGGCTGAAATGATGATGGAAACCTCAGACTAGTTAAAGCTGAAATGCAGATGAATAGCCTTCAGGCTGAAATGATGATGGAAACCTCAGACTAGTTAAAGCTGAAATGAAGATGAATAGCCTTCAGGCTGAAATGATGATGGAAACCTCAGACTAGTTAAAGCTGAAATGAAGATCAAAATGTTAGAGATCTAGAATGAAGATGAAAATCTTTCAAGCTGAAATGAAATGAAAACATAAGAGCCGAAATGAAGATGAAATTTGTGAGCTGAAATGAAAAAAAGAAAAAAATTCAAGATGAAATGAAGATGAAAACCTCAAACCAGTTAAAGCTGAAATGAAGATCAAAACCTTAGAGCTGGAATGAAGATGAAAACATTACAGCTGAAATAACTTTTTTGTTTTTTTACACCCGGTCAACCAAGACAAAGAGGAGGAAAGGAGGAGGAGGAAAAGTGAGAAGAAGAACACATTCTGGAAGAAGCTCCAGATAAAAGAAGAGCAAGTAAATATGTTAGTGTTTTATGTCCAGTCAACCAGAACGGTTATATCAGGGTGAAGGAAAAGGAAAAGACAAAGAAATTCCTGAAGAAAGAAAGAAGACGAAAATCCTGAAAAATAAGAACTTAGTTCTAGAAGAAGAACAAGTTCCTGAAGAAGCCCCAGAAAGAAAAGAAAAAAACATCAGGTTTACTCTGTTTAAGGTCTTCCAGATCTAAATATAACACCTCAACAACTAACTACTTGCTTGTTTCTTTCTACACTTCGACCTAAAATCAAATAAAATCCAAATTAACAAAAACAAAAAACAAAAAAGAGAAAGAAGTTCCAGCAGATGAGGAAGAAGAAGTCGAAGACTGACCTTTTTCTCTGATCTCAATAGGAGTGAAGTCTGTGGACTGCCCCTTCGCTCTTGTGTGAGCCACTGCCTTGATTTCTATCGGCATCCCATGGCAGTCCCATCCAGGCACATAGTGCACTCTGCATCCATGCAGAAGTTTGTAGCGGGTTGTAATGTCCTTCAGGATCTGACAGACAGAACAATCAGTCAATCAGTGGTAAACACTGGGCATATCCCACACATAATGTACTCTGCATCCATGCAGAAATTTGTAGCGGGTTGTAATGTTCTTCAGGATCTGACAGACAGAACAATCAGTCAATCAGAGGTAAGCACTAGGCATATCCCACACATAATGTACTCTGCATCCACGCAGAAATTTGTAGTGGGTTGTAATGTCCTTCAGGATCTGACAGACAGAACAATCAGTCAATCAGTGGTAAACACTGGGCATATCCCACACATAATGTACTCTGCATCCACGCAGAAATTTGTAGTGGGTTGTAATGTTCTTCAGGATCTGACAGACAGAACAATCAGTCAATCAGAGGTAAGCACTGGGCATATCCCACAAATAATGCACTCTGCATCCATGCAGAAGTTTGTAGTGGGTTGTAATGTCCTTCGGGATCTGACAGACAGAACAGCCAGAGGTAAGCACTGGGCATATCCCACACAAAAAATGCACTGTGCATCCACGCAGAAGTTTGTAGCGGGTTGTAATGTCCTCCAGGATCTAACAGACAGAACAATCAGTCAATCAGAGGTAAGCACTGGGCATATCCCACACATAATGTACTCTGCATCCACGCAGAAATTTGTAGCGGGTTGTAATGTTCTTCAGGATCTGACAGACAGAACAATCAGTCAGTCAGAGGTAAGCACTGGGCATATCCCACAAATAACGCACTCTGCATCCATGCAGAAGTTTGTAGTGGGTTGTAATGTCCTTCGGGATCTGACAGACAGAACAGCCAGAGGTAAGCATTGGGCATATTCCACACAAAAAATGCACTGTGCATCCACGCAGAAGTTTGTAGCGGGTTGTAATGTCCTCCAGGATCTAACAGACAGAACAATCAGTCAATCAGAGGTAAGCACTGGGCATATCCCACAAATAATGCATTCTGCATCCATGCAGAAGTTTGCAGTGGGTTGTAATGTCCTTTGGGATCTGACAGACAGAACAGCCAGAGGTAAGCACTGGGCAGATCCCACGAAAAATGCACTCTGCAGCCATGCAGAAATTTGTAGCACTAGCAAGTTGTAATGTCCTTCAGGATCTGACAGACAGAACGATCAGAGGTGGGCATGGGGCATATCCCACAAAAAATGCACTGTGCATCTACGCAGAAGTTTGTAGTGGGTTGTGATGTTCTTCGGGATCTGACAGACAGAACGATCAGAGGTGGGCATGGGGAATATTCCACACATAAGACTAAAAGAGGAAATCTGTAAATGGATGTGCACCAACGACTTGTCCTGCTTTGTGTGTCTGGGGAGATAGTAACAGTAAAACTAATACTAATAGTAATACTAATACAGTAATACTAATAGTCAGGAAAATTCTTCAAAACATACTTAACTGATAAAATGTGGTTGGTCTGGTGCATTTTTTTTTTAATGTTAAAATTTAGGACAGTGTACATTAGTCTAAATCTAACTTAGTCAAAGTAAACAAACCCAGAGATTTGATTTGCTATCTTGTAATTATCTTGCTTCCACTACTAGCACTAGTATTACTAGTGGCAGTACAAAACTACAGTGCACTGGGCACATGGATGGAATTTAAATCTAACAGTCACATTTACCATTTGCTAAAACAAATAAATGAATTAAAGAATGTGTCATATTAAAAAGCATTCATTCTGAACTTTTTGTGTATTCCTGATCACATTACACTGCTTTCTCAGCTCCAAGTCTAATAGTAATACCATGCCAATTTTGTTCAGAAATCACAGAACTTTAGAAACAAGATGAACAAAGTCTGTCAGTGTCAGCCACTAGCAAAAACCTCAGTCACACTTTGCTACATGTGTATACAGAACAATCCACAGACCATGGAACTGGAAGTAGTGTCAGGAACAGAAAATGTAAAGTAGTGAGATTCAGAGGGAAAGGAAGAAGTAAAAAACAAAACAAACAAAAGACACCTAATGAATCCTCACCTTATTAACAGCATGACCAACATGTGTCTTGCCGTTTGCGTATGGTGGGCCATCATGCAGTGTGAAGACCTTTTCTCTAGACTGGGCTGCTTGCCAAACATACAGTTTGTCAAAACCAGCAACCTGTACAACAACAATAAATATATATATATATTATATATCAAAAAAGAAAGAAATAAGCAAATAAACTCATTCAAATTCTGGGTTAAAAGTACAAAATTGCTCAAAATGTGCTCTGTCCCATACAGTTTGTCAAAACCAGCAACCAGTACAACAACAATAAATTTATATCAAAATAGAAAGAAATAAGGAAATAAATGTATTCAAATTAAGGGTTAAAACATGTTAAGGGAACTACCTACTGAAAACAGGCTCTGTCCAACTACTGAATTCAGACAAGAAAGTGTGTGGGTTTCTAGGTGATGATCAGGGGCACTGGGTTTATCACAGATTACAGAATCACACTGTCAAATGTTCAAGCTTGCCTGTCACATATTCATGCTGGCATTGTAGCATTTTTGGTGCTTGGTTAAAGCCATATATATTATAATATATGAGCACACTTCAATGATGTTTACTGGGGTATGAGACACAAGGTCACTGGAGAGTGTATGAACAAAGATTATTTTAATTCATTTTATATTTTATAAAGCAAAATCTTTAAGTTCAAGTGTTATTCTTCATCCATTTTTTCCACTGTTCCAGTTGGCTTAAAATATAAACTGACACTGGTCATGACTTGTACATAACACTTTTCGCTTGTGTTCTATTAATAGTATTAATTAATTTTGTTTCATTATATGACCTTCACAGTTGACTAAATGTTAATCAACTCACTAACATTAGAACAAACCTTTTCAAAATTAGAACATCATATTTTCAAAGTTTTGAAATACCGCTGTGCTCACACCGGGGGGGGGGGGGGGGGGCTATGTGTGTTTTCACACACGTGCGTGCGTGTACATATGTTGCCATGATACTGGAAATTCGTATATTGTTTGTGAATGAATGGGCTTTTGCTGAGTGTAGTGGGGCTTGTAGTGCAGCAGCAACTTGGGTCAACATAAACAGTGTGAAATTCTGCTGCAAGTGTTCATGGCACCATGGTCTTACCCGTTGTATTTCTAGTTCTCTCTTGGCAGCCAAGCCATCTTTTACAGAAAGAGGAAATGATGTCTTGGGCAGACACAGTGATTCAGCATAGCGCTTGCTTTTATCAGTTCTGGGTGTCTTGGTCTTGGTCTTCCGTCCCAAAATGTAAGCCCAGAATTTGCCTTTGCTGCTTCTCACTTTGAATGACCTCGATGTCATCAGCATGACACCGCGTTCACACAGCAGTTTATGGCAGTTCATATTGTATTTCTTGGAAGATCAGTCAAAGAAATGCATCTAAGTGCGTGTTTGACACTTAGTGCATGCGGTGATATGTTGAAAAAAATAAGTCACGTCAAGAATTCTTCAACTTTTTGCGTTGAGAAACCGCAAGTTGTTCAATGGTAGCATCCATATTGTAGTCTCGAGGTGAATAAAGGTCAAAGGTTATGCTTTATACAAACTTTTTTAATATTTTATGGCCGCTATGTAATTGATAACTTTACACACACTTGCAAGTGAGAAGTTTATTTCAATTTCAAAGTTAGTGTATAGTATCACGCAGCTTATAGGTCTGTAAATAAACGACGACCGATATTTAAGCATGAGGTCAAGGTCACAGCTGATTATTTGCAAACACTGACGGAAACGGGGCGGTACTGCGGGCAAGAGTAATGACGAGATTAACAACAACCGCATCAATCATCAAAACCGCAGTCATGTGACATAATCAACTGAACACAGCAGGCGCTGAAAAAAATGGCATCATCCAACGTGCCAAAGGCATCGGGTGGAGGTGTTGCTGAGCGTTCTTCAGTGAACAGCGGGCCCTCAACTTGGAGTCCCCTGCCCACTTTGAAACCTGCTCTGTCACCGAATGTGGAACTGAATATCACCATTGTCTACACGGCTTTGTACGCGTTGCTGTTTTTATTCGTGTACGTGCAGTTGTGGATGATATGGTATTACCGCCATAAACGTTTCAGTTATCAGACTGTGTTTCTTTTCAGCTGCTTGATATGGTCAGGACTGCGCACTACTCTGTTTTCATTTTATTTTGAGGATTGTGAGGTGGCCGTCGACTTGCCAATATTGCTCTACTGGCTGCTATACAGCTTCCCGGTCTGCCTTCAGTTCACCATGCTGTGCCTGTTGGTCTTATTTTTCGCTCAGGTGAGAATAGATGATCAATGTTAGACAGAACGTAAATCTCTCTCTCGGCCCGCTCCCCCCCCCCCCCCCCCCCCCCCCCCCCCCCCCCCCGACCCCCCCCCACGTACCCATCCCTCTGTCTGTCTCTGTCTCGATGTATATCTCTCTCTTTGTTTGACAGGCCACTCAGGGCAGCTGTTACTGAATCACTGCTGTTTCTCATGTCAGCTGATGATGAGAGGACTATTTGGGAATTGTCCCATTTTTGTGTGTAGAAAGTATTAAGAAGAAATGGCATACCATCTCAAACTAACACATAAACTATGACGAAGTAGATGTGAATAAATGATCCTACCCATCTATTGCAAAAGGTGGGAGCGCAGGGTGCTCTAACACACACACACACACACACACATCAGATAAGGGGATAGGCACAGCTATGAAAAGGACAGTTTATAAATAGTTATTGAACAAATGTGTCTTGGGGATTGCCTTAAAACTGAAAGATGAATGCCTGATGAACTGATTGATGTAATACTTATTTTTTTCATGGACTAACTGATGGAGTGAGCAAGTGTATGGAGATTCACTAACCCAACATGTCCAGGTATTAATTGATTGATGGACTGAAGGACTAAGCAAGCAAATATTATAACTGGATTGATCTATGGCTGGAATGATGTAGTTATTGGCTGCTTAACTGACTGATTCTGTTCATGAATATATATATATAATGTATAATTTGATTCAGAAAACCAACAAAATCAAAGAAAAACAATTAGTTGGCATAAAATTCCCATATTTTCAGTGACTGCCGTCTACAGGGTGGTTATTTTTTACAACTGAACATGGGTAAAAACACAGTTCAGACATCGATTCTTAAAATACCAGATGAATAAAACTCTATAAATAAAAAAACTGTAAGACCGAACAGACTGTTCACACATTTGATTCATAGTTACAATGACTAATACATTGAGACAGTGTGTGCTGAACAAGTAAGTGAACAGTTGAAAGTGAGACTTGATACAGTTGATAGATGAATGGACTGTTGTGTTTATTGACCTGCTGACTGGAGGCATTACTGGTTGACAAGCTGAGTGCGCAAATTTGAGATGTAACTGAACAAAGTCAGTCAGATTACTGATGGGTTAATGTATTGACTGAGTGTCAGACTGATCTTATAAGTTAGCCCGTGTATGATGTGACTGAGTGAGTGAGTGAGTGAGTGAGTGAGTGAGTGAGTGAGTGAGTGAGTGAGTAGGTAGGTAGGTTGATTGATGCATGTAGAGAATGAATCACTGAGGGTATGGAAGGAAGGAAAGAAGTGAACAAATAAGTAGTGTAAAATGTGTTGTCTCTGTATCATGTGTTAGCTGCAATTCAATTTGTTTCTTAAACATCCTTTTGGGATGTTGGATGAATTAGAACTCCAAGTGTTCGCCCCCATGGAACGCACCATGTGTTTATTTAATAAAACATCTTTAGAATCTAAACTCTCTCTCTCTCTCTCTCTCTCTCTCTCTCTCTCTCTGCAACTGTGTCATTTTCCTCTGTCAGTAACTTCTTTCCTATTTGTTTCATGTTCTTATAATTATTGTCATTAAAAGTTGGATATTTTGGTGTGTTTTTTTGTTATTGTTTTTTAATAAATAATTTGCTCAGAAATTGTTGGTGAAGAAACAGTACTCAAAGAATTTATGAAAAGCGAAACAAGAACAAAAACAGCAACAAAAAAACCCACCAACAACAAAATGGAGAAAAGAGTGCTTCATTCAACTCACAACTGTTCAAGAAGTGTGAATGAAAATTTACTGATAGCAGCACAACTGGGTGCTTTAAGTTCCAAAACGACAATGCACCTGGCTGATTGTAATAACCGAATAATCATAACTGATATTTAATAACAGCTCAAATCAAAGGCGTGGGTGTAGGAGTGGACCACTTCAGTGAGACCGAAGGCTCCCTGGCTCCATAGCCTTTTATGTGACACAGGTTTTTGTACAGTTGAGTTACTCTTGTCTTGGTGGCTATATATAATATAATACATGTATATAATATTCAGTGTATTGACATGGCAGAATTATCAGTCAACTGACAGGTTATCTCGCTTACACTGTGAGTGTGACTAAAGTAAACACTCCTGGTCCTTGCATCTGACTCAGTGACTGTGTTAATAGCAGCATGTACATGTATATATATGTAAGGTAGAGCTGAGTTATTTGACCAAAACATCAATTTGATAATCTTTTACTTAGTTCACCCTGCAGTGGGCTACCTGACAATGATGCAGTTCAAAATATTTTAATGATCTTTTACTTAATTCACGCTGCAGCAGGTTGTAACATCAGAATGGTGCAGTTCAAAAGTATTTTAATCATCTTTTACTTAATTCACCCTGCAGCAGGTTGTAACATCAGAATGGTGCAGTTCAAAAGTATTTTAATCATCTTTTACTTAGTTCACCCTGCAGTACTTAAGTTTCCGCAGAATGATGCAGTTTTTCAGAGTAAGCTCCCCTCTACCCTGGCAGAGCTGTCAAAGGATTGGTCAATCTTTTAATACAAAATCTGCATGATCGTTGAGTCGGTCAATCAGTTTTATGTATAATGATGATTGATCACTCAATGAATCAAAATTTAATTTTATGTCTGGTGATTATTTTAGGTGATATTAAATCCCCCCCACCCCCCACCCCCACCCAAAGGAGAGAGAAAAAAGAGAAAAAAAATGTATTATACTAACTTACCCACAGCACTATGAACAATCAATTTAACAATAGAAGTTTTAACATCAATATTATAGAAAATGCCTCTTACAAGTCATTGTAGATGTAGATGTCAGTGTAGTCATAGCACAGCTTTGCTTGCTACGTCTGCTGCCACCATGCCAGGAATTCTGATTTCCCACTTTTTTTCTGGGTTCTCAGTCGATTCATTTTCATTTTCCTCTTTTTCTTTTCCTCATCAAATGTCAAAAGTAATATATGTGATGTATACCGTATTATGTGCGTAGACATGCATTATGAGCAGTGACTCAGACTTGTCATTGTGAGTTGAAAAGTGTTATTTCCCCCTAACAGGATTCACCTGGTTCTCTAGTTGGCTGAGTATTAAATTATATTATTAAGCATGATCTTCTCTGTCTAGAACTCTCTTATGACTGGCTCCTAGTGTTAGATAGTCCAAATGGACCTCGTGCACCTACTGTACTATTCTTTCAAGAGGATTAAAGTTTTTGAGTTCAAGTCTGAGTTCTCTCTCACTCTCAGTCTCTCTCAGTCTGTCTGGGTGTCTGTCTGTCTTTCTTCCAGTCTCTCTCTTTCCCTCTCTGCCTCTTTTCATTCTGTCTCTCCGTCTCAAACTAGGGGTCGTACAAAATCATGGATGAAAGCTAATTCATGAATGAACACGTTTTGTAACATAAGAAATGCGTGTTAAGTGTCTTACTAACATGTACACCAAATGAAGACAAATGAAACAAAGGAAGAATTTAAGTAAGTAAGTAAGTAAATAACTTGGTCTTTTATGCCCAGTCAAGAAAAAATTAAATTATACAAAACAAAAGCGAAAATAGATTCAATTTGTTACATGTTTGAAAATGATACTAGATAAAATCTGTTTCTTTTTCAGACTGTAAAGATCTTTTAATGATAATTTTGTGACTTACATTATTGTTAAGCACCAAAATAAAATCGTCAGTTTCATTTCATTACAATGAAGGAGCATTAACAATAACATGGCATGGGGAAAAGTGCAGTGAATCATTTTGCTTTTGAAATTATAAGTATTCTTCTTCACTTTCTGTGTTGCCCTTTCTTGCTTAAACACTTTCCTCCAAAGTTGTGTGCTGCAAATGCATTTTTCTGGATACATTTCTGAACAGCAACAAAACAAGATGCAAACAGTAGCAAAACATATTTTATTTTGTTAAATAGAGAGTTAAAGTAATTGCAAATTTCATTGGTTGACGAGGTACTGAGATATATATGTGTGTTTTGTTTCAGGTTGTGTTCAAAGCAAGAGCCAAGTATGAGCCATCAAAATACAAGTGAGCTGCATTTTTTCATATCTAGTTTTTTTTATTATGTGTGAACTGTCTTATCAGTTTTGTTAATGTTTACCACCCCCACCCCACCCACCCCCCAAAAAACACCCCCCCCCCAAAAAAAACAAACAACCCCAACAACAACAACAACAACAACAAGCGAAGAGGCTTTTTGTTGTTGTTGCTGCTGGCCTCAGGCTCAACAGAGGCCTTGTTCCCATGCCACTCACGGCAGCCCTTTCTGCCATTCACCATTGCAGCCCTCCATTGGTGGAGGTTGTCAGACCATTGCTAGGCTTCTGTCCGGAGAAGATCCTACATGCAATATGCTGCCAGTATATATATAGATATATATATATATATCCCTTTGGTGTTGTTCTTAGTTCAGTGATGTCTTTTCTGCCATTCACCAATTCAGCCCTCCATTGGTGGAGGTTGTCGGACCATTGCTAGGCTTCTATCTGGAGAAGATCCTGCATGCAATGCTGCCAGTCTATCCCATTGGTGTTCTTCTTAGTTCAGTGATGTCTTTTCAGAACATGGCTCATGAATTTATGAAATGCCCCCTTCTGATGACGTCAACGTGAGAACTTTGTGGAGTCACTGAGTGAACATCGCCTCCAGCTGGAGAGCTGTCAGTTACTGCACCCCTTTGCCTGAGCTGTCAGTCCCCGCTGTGGACAGTGGTGATGTTGATGATGATGACTTTGATGATGTTGATGCTTGCCCTTAGCTGGCCAGTATGACACTGACTTCAGCTCGATGTGGCTGTCAGTAATGTTGGCTGAGGATGTTGCGTGTGCACAGGTGGCTGAACAGAAAAACCTACCATGCAAAGAGCCTGCTGCTGTGAGAAGGGGGGGGGGGGGGGGGGGGGGGGAGTTGTCGGGGCTGGCCAGAAAGGGATGTGTCATTCTCTCTGGACTCTCACAGCTGGTGCTTCAGCATGCATTGGCCTGGCTGTGTCTGCATGCTGTCCTTTTGGGGCAGATGCCCTGGGGTTGATCAGGCCATGCCAGATGTTGGGACCTTGGGCAGCTTCTTCCAATTCCCAGGTGTCCTGGTTCATTCCACAGCATTTGAGGGAGACCTTCAGGGTGTCCTTATAGATATAGATATATTGTAGCATGTCCTCTGCCTGCTGTGAGAGCATAATTTGCCTGCCTTCAGTTTGCTGTAAAACTGCCTCTTTGGTGCACATGAAGTCGATGCAGTACACTCTAAAAATGTGACTGCGTCTTAATCTTTGTGAATTTCAGCACTGGCTCTTTTTTGTTGTTGCAGGAAACCACTGCGTGTGGTGGTGGTTGTGGCCGTGTTGGTCTTCATCATCTCCAACCTGGCCTGTGCAGTGGCCGTGCGCATGCACCAGAAGGAGTACAGCTCCATCCCCATGTACCTGCTGTATGTGCGTGTTGCCATTAATGACTCCCTCTTTATCATCGGTGCCATTGCTCTCTCGGTCTGCATGTTCCGCATGACCAAGATGTCCTCCTCCAGCCTCGTCTTAGAAGCAAAGGTGAGGTCCAAACACAAAAAAGGTTCAGAAGAATGTTATTTATTAGGACAAGACTAGTATTTATTAGGACAAAACACAACATGTGAATTTTTTAGGATAATCCCCTTTATCAAGCTACAAAACAACACTTAAGCAACTGTTAAAGAACTTAGACGATGAAAAATGATAAAAATTGAGATGGAGAGCTAAGACACTTATCTGTTTTTTGGTCAAGCTATGTTGTTTTCATGTCCAGTGCTTGGAAGAATGTTGACATGACAAAGTGATGCAAAAGTGAGCACCAAGCAACCAACTGGCCTGTAATTTATCAGCCAGTACATGACATTAAATAACAACAATAGACTCTTTTAAAATGAGAGTGATTCATAGTTGTTGGTGTTTTTGTGTGTTATTTTGAGAGAAAACTGAACATTCTGCGTCCTTTTAGAGTAATTTTGGTCTGCTGAAATTAAACAGGATGAACTTGGGATCATTTTATGCCCTGAAGTGAGTGAGTCATTGTACTAGTTTTGTGAATTGGTAAGAGTAAATTAGTTGATTGTACCAACAACAGCAAAAAAACCTCCCCCACAGACCCCCCTCCAACCCCATCACCCCCTTTCTCCACAATACTGCACCCTCTCCTTCTAAAAAGAGAGAGAGAGAGAGGAAAAGAAAGAGGGAATAAATAGTAAACAAACATAGCTCTTTTGTGCTGTCAGCAAGACTGTTTATATCATCTGTGTTTGTGGAACTTGCAGGGAACCAGCGTGTGTCAGGCAGTAGTGGTGTCTGTGCTGATCGTAACTCTGTTCACTTCACGGGCTGTCTACAACTTCATCACCATCTCTCCCAGCATTCGCAACAAACTGCCAGGCTTTGGTTACGACTGGGTCAACGTCAGTGATCAGGTATGACTGAGCGGTGCTCACAAATTGTTTGATTGTAAACAGGGCGTTGAGTAACCTTTTTTTTTTTTTACCTCTACATGTAAACTGATTTGTTAAAAAGCATGCACTGTAAATCTCTTCTTAAGTTTTGTTGGAATTTCCAGCGCTCCGTCTTGGGCTTGATTGGATTCAAAACAAAAGAAAATCAGGCTTGTTTTGTTATCTTGCTCCCATAAAAAGAAAACCTAAAAAAATAAAAAAATGTCTAAAAAAACGCAAACTGCAGTGACCCATTTTGGGTGTATTCTGGTAAATTTATGTCATGAAAAGCATTCAAAACTAAAACTCCCACTGCACCTGCCCATGGTTTATTATCTTAACTTACTGTGCTGTATATTATATATATACATGTATTTATTATATAATCAAGTGATTGCAACTATTGGGGATTTGATCCCTGGTATGGGGAGACTGTTTCACTGTCGAGTCTCAGTATAAGTCTCAGAATAACACTGTATTATCTTTTTTTTTACATATCATACAGGGCTGCACAAATACACTTGCCTGGTTGCCCAAGACAGGAAAGCCTCTGGATGAGTCAAGACTGAAAAACCACTGGCTGGTCATAATTTTTGCTTTGTATGATGATGATTTCTCTGAATTTATAAAACCTCTTGAGCATCAGAGAAGAAACGGAGCGCTGTCGTCTGCAGTGGAATGTCATCATTATTTAGGTGGGCTAAAACTGCGAAAATGATATGGAGTGTGCAATGGAATAAGTTTTTATTTTCTTTCGTAAAAGTTTTTTTTAGGAAATCTCTGGTGAGCAATAACTCCTGTGGTATTGTAATTTTTTTAGGTTTACTAGCTCAGCAGGCTGGTAGACAGTGTTCACATTCTGCCGGCCTGCATATATTATATGCCACACCCATGCATCCTTAGCACAACCTGGCACTCTCAGGTGGCAGCTATAAAAATGTCAGTTGCTATGGTGGTTTCATTGCGTGAAGTCCCAGACAAAGTGCCCCTTCCGAGCTTTGTTGAAGGGTTTCTGTTTGGCTTTGGGCTCAAGAGCAATTTCTCTGGTTTCCAGCTGGACTGTAGCTTGTTGGAGACTCTTGCCTGTCTTGGGTGGCTTCCTCACAGGTGTCCTGGTTGATTCCAGAGTAGAATCAACCCACAAGGGAGTTAATTACCATTTGAAAGATGTCACACAAACGCAACAAGAAAGACCTGAGTTGCCAACGGTAACTCTCACCTGACACGCGAGTAAATACAAAGGACATAAACTCCACTGGAGGTACATCCTCAGTTAACTCCCTCGTGCGTTGATTCTGCACAAGCGCTCTGGGCATGGTTCTGTTTCAGATTGTATTGATTCCATAGCATTTGAAGGAGAGACCTTCAGGGTGCTCCTGTAGCATCATTTGATCTTCAGTGCTCAGAGCAAGTTTTGTAGTTTCAGATGGATGCACCAGAGAGCTTGCCGGAGGTCTGAAATGAGCAGTTTGAACATGTAACAAATACATGTTGTTTTTAAAATAAATAAAGCCGCTCAAGACACACAAGGGAATTAACTGAGGATGTACCTCTGGTGGAGTTTATGTACCTTGCATTTACACGCATGCCAGGTGAGAGTTACCGTAGGTAACTCAGGTCTTTGTTGTTGTACTTGTGTTACATATAGAAAGTTAATTGCGGATGTACCTCTGGTGCGGTTTATGTACCTTGTATTTACATGCATGCCAGGTGAGAGTTACCATAGGTGACTCAGATCTATGTTGTTGTCCTTGTGTTACGTATTTTGTGTACTAATTAACTCTGTTGTGTGTTGATTCATTTGAACACGTGTTCAATGCAGTGTGTGCTTTCAGGTGGATGGGATCAGGAACTTGTCAGAGAGCTTTGCCTACGTGTCTTTTGGTATTGTTCTCTTTGTGTGGGAGGTGCTTCCAATCTCGGTGGTTGTTGTCTTCTTCCGTGTCAAGAGACAGTCCAGTGGAGTGGTAAGCATTATCAATTCACAAAATATTTCATAATAATAATAATAGTAATTAATATTTTAAGCACCACTTCTTCTGAGGAGCAAACGGTGTGGTAAATAGTAAAAGACAGACTCACATGAATGATGCTGTGAAAAATAGAAAAACTTCAAAAGAAAAAGAAAAGAACAAATGGTTTTGCTGATTAACTTTTATAGGATTTCACTGATTCTGAACTACAACCACAGCACATGAAAATAAATCAGTTTAATAGAAAGTTAAGGACACAGCTACAGTAACACCTAAAAAAAATAAAAAATAAAAATCTTTGATCTTACTTCATTTTTGTTATCATTTGTTTTTACAAAAGACGCTTTTCGCTTCAAATCTTTTTACATGACTGCAAAAAAGAAGACAAAAAGGCTTAAGGGTTTCAAATTTGACAATTTTATGGGTCATTCTCAAGTGACATTATGGCAGTGAAGGGGTTAAGACAGACTAATTTAGTAGTTGCATCGTACAGAAATCAGCTCAATGAAGGAGGAAAGGTTGGAATTAGCATCAAACACAATATATATATATAAAAAATAAAAATAAACTTTCAGTATATCTCAATACTGATTTTAATCAGAGCATGATTTCATTCCTTTTTTTCCCTGGCAGCCCTTGACAGACTTTTCAAGCAGCAGCCATGGCTCCAAAGTGTTTTTCTTTGATAACCCAAGACGCTATGACAGTGATGATGACTTATCTCAGGTTGATGCAAGATCAAGGAGGTAATTTTTTATATTTATATATATTTTTTAAAATGTTTCTTCATTCATTTGTTGCTGTAAGCGTAATTCCATTGTTGTGAATTGGATTACTTTGGTGCTGTCAGTGCAGTCACAAGAGCCCTTAAATCAAGCTCCGGGTTGTGCTTTGATGATGATAAGGTTTATGCATGCTTGTGTGTGTTTGTGTGTGTGTGTATACAGTGTGTACACGTGAATGTGTGTGTGTGTGTGTGTGTGAGAGAGAGAGAGAGGGGAGTGAGAGAGAGAGTATGTGCATGTGTGTCAGTGAGAGAGAGTGTGTGTGTGTGTGTGTGTGTGTGTGTGTGTGTGTGTGTTATACAGTGTGTACATGTGTGTGTGTGTGTGTGTGTGTGTGTGTGTGTGTGTGTGTGTGTGTGTGTGTGTGTGTGTTTGAGAGAGAGAGAGAATGTGAGTGAGAGAGATGGGTTCTGCTAGCGGACCCACCTTAAGCAGTCATTCTCTTGCACTTACAACTACACCACTGACAAGGAAAGACTGGATGAGGAAAATACCAAGGCCAGTTGAGAAAATTAAGCGTAGAAGATCTTGGAGGTGCTACGATAAATTTCTGATCCTGGCAAGGGGTAAAGAAAAACGAAAAACAACAACATTAAAACAAAGAGTTTTACAAACAAATGTCACTCAGTGTTTCTTCTGCTTCCTTTAAAACCAACTTTGTTGCCACCACTGTCCATTCAGCCCAGTGGAAAGTGGCTCCTACTCGATCAACCGCTCGTCATCTCTGAGAGGCACACCCAGCGGTACCCCCAGGGGCACCCCGATCATCCGCGGCTCCCAACGCAGCAGCCTGGCAGGCACGCCACGGCTCACTTCCTACGGGGCTGTCTTCAGCGGTGGGACACTGGGAAGCAGGGGCCCATCACCCATGCCAGGAAGCCTGCCCACCAGGGCCGTCATGTCGCACGCGGCAGCTGTGCCGTCACGCAGCGCTGACCTGTCACCGTCAGGCTCTGTGATGACGCCGCCCCCCCACACGATACTGAGCGGGCCTCCGGAGCTTCAGGGGCGGAGGCTCGTGCACTCACACTCCAGGGACTCGTTCCAACGCTCGCAAGACTTCCAGTATGGTGGGAAGCCGGTGTGAGGCTGGCTGTTGAGCGACGTGAGTTTTGCTCTACAGTGCCCTTCCCACACAGCTGTTTGCCATCCTCAGATTCCAAATAGGCTTGCTTCTGCAGTGCACGTTAGTTTCAGTTTGTGTTTGTTTGTTTGTTTTTGGAAAGGTATCTGTGATAAGAAATGTGTTGTAAAGACGCCTTTTGAGGATTAAACAAACAAAAACAACAAAAAAAGGGCCTTTAACTCTGACTGCTGGGCAGACTGACAGTGCAGACTTGATGCCCTTGTGGAAAATCTGTTTGTGTTTCTTCTCGGCCGCCAGGTGTCGGTATTCGTTACACAGAGAGCTGCTGAGGGCTGAAGTCTGAGCTGGCATCTTGGAGAAAATAGAAAAGATGCACATTTGCTGGTGCTACTTGCCTGCTGGCCTTTGGAGCCAGGTGCATCTGAGGTGCAAGTTATTGGTGATGCATCATGAGGGAATCCTGTGGTGTCTTTGAACATGCTTTTAAGTTGCCTTTGTTGCCGGATATGTTGTGTCTCAGCCCTCCCACCCCCAAACCCCCACCCCCTCCCCACCCCCCACAAGACTTCTTATATAGGTTCAGCCCCCCCCCCCCCCCCCCCCCCCCCCCCCCCCCCCCGGTCCCCCCTTGTATAATTTTTTTTTTTTAACTCGCATAAAAATCAAACATATATGTGTGTATATATATCTATATGACTTTATGAGTGCCTGTAATGATTTGCTCATTTATGAAACAAAAACAGAAAAACAAAAACAAAATTAGCTCTTTTTTTCTTCTTCTTCTTCTCTCTCTCTCTCTCTCTCTCTCTCTCTCTCTCTCTCTCTCTCTCTCTCTCTCTCTCTCTCTATATATATATATATATATATCTCAGAATGTCATAATAGCAACATCATCCAATCTGTGCTTGATGATAGCCTTTACTGAGATTAACACTTTCATACCAGATGCAGTGAGATTGACCAGAATTCAGTGCAAGGTCGCAAAGGTCTAAGGTCAAATGAAAATACGCAGCCAGCGCCTTGTATACTAAATGCTGTAAAAAATTGTAGAATTTGGTTCACAGGCAAGGATTTAACAGTCTTTTGAAGTTAAAAAACAAAAAAACAAAAAATACATACCCATGGTGTGAACATGAATATATGTAGCTTTGAAACTAGGTGTGATGACAACTTCCATCAAGTTTGACCCAGATTCATGTCTGTTTTGTGACCTTGACCTATCTTAAAATAGTAGCAAATTTGTGAGTGAAGTAAGAGTTTTGCTGTTCTTGTTGTGTTACGTTTTAAAAGACACAGGTGGGCAGTGGTGCAGTGAGTTTGCAACCCAGCAAGCGAAACAGGGGCTGGGAGGCATGATGTTAACAGTTTCGCAAACCATCTCTCCGACATGGTGTCACCTTGGCATGTGCCTCCCAAGTTTGGAACCTCCTAGATCCTGTAAGGGTTGCGCCAAGCATTTGTGCAACCTTGTGCAAGTTGTGACCTACGAGCAGCCTCAGCCAGCCACTATTCGGATTTAATAAAAGTGTGCCTGCGTGCAGCTTGTAACTGGATAGGATTAAGAGCCATCAGAATACCATGGCTGAGGTGACAGACGCATTCCTTTCTGTTCTCATTTGGTAACAGAATGCGGAGGAGTCTTCATTTATTGTTTCATTTCTGACTTGTAAATGTATTCAACATTGTTTGCGAGACTGTCATGTCATTTGGAATGTTGCGTCATCAGTGGGAACAAAATTCATCAAATGGATTGTGCAAATTGCATGCATGTGGTGGATAGCTGATTCTACACACCCTGTGTGCGAAAGCGTCATGCCAATTCTGTGTGCGAAAGCGGCATGCCAATTTCTTGCACAGGTGATGCTCACCAGCACTAGCAGCTGACATGCTTAGGAGGCTGTTAACCTTTGTAGGAGGCAGAGAAGCAATTCCCGGGTTCGGAGGCAGTCTTAGGTGCCTCCTGGGACAAGCCGGGTTCCGTGCAACCCATGTAACTTGCTGGGCTGCTGCCTCCATCCAGGTGGCTGCTGGGTGACTCCTTGCTAGGATGTTGCTCTCCTGCAGCCCAGCCTAGGAGACAACAGGCACCGGACGGGTTGCATGCATGTGCCTGTGCATGCAGTATTGAGCTCGAAGAATCAGAGCTGAGGCTTCCAAGAGCATGCCACAATCTCTCAGTTACAACACAGTTAAATTCAATCCATTTTTAGAATGGAGAGACTTTAAGTGTTACTGAGGCATCAGTTGTGAGGGTTGCCTAACTGAACGAGAATGTGAGCCAGCGTGCGGTTACACCTAGTTAATTTGTTGATCAATGTGAATGCTGTGCTGTGGTCCTAATGGATGACTGGATTTCAGCTGGCAAAGTGAAGGCTTAAATGGAAACTGCATCAATAGACATTCTTGGTCTGAATGGAAATTGCATATATATATATATAGACATTCTAGGTCTGAGTGGAAATTGCATCTATAGACATTCTAGGTCTGAACTGAGAACCTGATCTCTGTCTGGGATCCAAACACACGAAAGGGTAAAAAGAACGCTGATTTGCAAAAAAATACTTAAAATCGTGGTTTGTTTGCTTGTTTGTTTTTGGTTACATTTTACATCAATGTGTCATTCCAGTCCATGCAATGTACCCATGGTGATGCCTTGTAGCACCACGTAATTAATGTACGGTAAACTGATACAGTTTGTTGAATGTTACTGGCAATATATGGCAGTCACTGAATTAATGGCATAGAATTACTTTCAGAGTTCAGTTCATTTTGGGGATCTCGATCGACATCTTGAGGCCAGCGCACGATCCTCGTTGCGCTGGCGAGATCTTGAGTTTTTGTTTAGATCCATTGCATGTATGCTGAATGCTGAGGGTCCTAGTCAGTCACTCTGGGAGAGCTCCCGTGCCAGAGAAATGGCCATGGATGTCCTTTTGGAGTCCATCAGCCTGGCGCCTGGAGATTTCGAAGGTGGTAGGGTGTCCATTTTGTGTCCCTACTGGGCTTGTGTTTGTCTGGATTTATACTGTGAGCTAAAACTAGTGAAGCTCCTCAGTGTCGCAGCTTTTGTTACTGCTGTTGGTGCTGGGACAGCTCCAACTGTTCTTGGCTAGCGTAACTTCTTTAATTGCAACCAGCCACCACAGCATGGGCCTGCTAATCTACGAGTGTGATGTCTGAAGTTCCACAAAATCCTACAGTGAAACCTGAAAGTGAAATTTCATTCCAGCTTCTGAGATTTTGTGTTTGAAGTTAAGTTGCAGGCCGCTAGAATAGCCTCACATTATTTGTAATTATGACTGCTGTTAAAGTATTTTGGGCCTCTGGCTTTCTGCAAGAAACCAGACAGGTGTTGTGCATGCATGTGTGTGTGTGTGTGTGTGTGTGTGTGTGTGTGTGTGTGTGTGTGTGTGTGTGTGTGTGTGTGTGTGGTGTGTGTGTGGTGTGTGGTGGTGTGGTGTGTGTGGTGTGTGTGTGTGTGTGTGTGTGTGTGTGTGTGTGTGTGTGGTGTGTGTGTGTGTGTGTGTGTGTGGTGTGTGTGTGTGTGTGTGTGTGTGTGTGTGTGTGTGTAGGTGTGTGTGTGTGTGTGTGTGTGTGTGTGTGTGTGTGTGTGTGTGTGTGTGTGTGTGTGTGTGTTGCTTAGAGTCCCCAGTAGGTCACACAGTTGCAGAGTGCGAATGTTGAGATGGTATCATTTGCCACCACTAGGTGGTCACAAACACTTTTTAGAATGCATACTGCAAATGCAGTGTCTTGAAAAAAATGCGTACACCCAAACATGATGCTTAACACACTGACACAGTGACGGCAATTTTTTTCAAGAACAATCCTGCATTTACCTAGTTTAAACTCTGCTTCTCACACCTGCTGCAGAATTCTGTGCAAGCCCAATGGATAACAGCATCACTTTTTTGTCTTCTTGAGCTTGGGACCCCCCATAGCCATCAACATTTTTCACCAGTGCCTGGTTAAATCTTGGCCTTTCGCTGGTACTGGCAGATTCCTGGCTAGTTTGTTTACCTTCTTGAGTTGTCAGCCTATAATTATTGTCAACCGGCTCAGAGCTAGTGGCTGCAACTAGTTCAATAACTATTATCACAGCTATGAAAAAGTGAAAAAACAGCATTTTCTGCATTGCATTTCACAACATTATGCAGAGCTGTGCAATGTGGTTGGTCCTGCATGCAAATGAACAGTGGGAAACTATAGTAATGTGGCTGGAAACTGCCACTGACCTCCCTTGATGTCACCCACCCTGGCCTGGCAGCTGTCAAAGTTGATATGTTCTGACAACCAGCTTCACGCCTGGACATCAGAGAGACAGAGACTGAGCGATAGAGAGAGACAGCTTAAAGCCTTTAATTAAAGTGCATTCTGTCGCACAGATCTCAACTTTTTGGCATAATAGTAAATGCATGGCGTTTGAGCAGTTGCATGAGAAGGGTTTATTTTGCATTAAAAAAAAAAAATCTGCATATTTGTGACCCCTGAACCATTTTCATATGCTTGCACATGTACTGCCATGCATATAAGTGTGCTTTCACATGTACTGTCATGCATACAAGTGCACTTGCGCATGTACTGTCATGCATACAAGTGCACTTGCGCATGTACTGTCATGCATACAAGTGCACTTGCGCATGTACTGTCATGCATACAAGTGCACTTGCACATGTACTTTCATGCATACAAGTGCACTTGCACTATCATGCATATATTGTCATGCATACAAGTGCACTTGCAATTGTACTGTCATGCATATATTGTTTTGCATACAAGTACACTTGCACATGTACTGTCATGCATACAAGTGCACTTGCACATGCAAGCATGTGCACCTGCACATGTGCTGTCATGCATACAAGTGCGCGTGCACTTGTACTTTAATGCATACAAGTGCAGTGTTACCTGCACTGTCATGCATACAAGTGCAGTGTTGCATGCTACCCTGGATACAGCTCTCTGACTGGGGACTTACAGCAATGGGACTTGTGGTAGTCCTGACGATTATTGCAGCAGAAGATAGCCTGGATTTGGGAATCGTAATGTCAACAGAGGTTCTGCTGGGAATCGTAATGTCAACAGAGGTTCTGCTGGGAATCGTGATGTCAACAGAGGTTCTGCTGGGAATCGTAATGTCAACAGAGGTTCTGCTGGGAATCATAATGTCAACAGAGGTTCTGCTGCTGGGAATCATAATGTCAACAGAGGTTCTGCTGGGAATCATAATGTCAACAGAGCTGCTGGGAATCATAATGTCAACAGAGGTTCTGCTGGGAATCATAATGTCAACAGAGGTTCTGCATTAACCTCTGAATAGAGGGTAGCTTTGGCCGATCAGAATGTCAGAAATAATACTCACGTGAAAAGCCCACAGAGCACTGCTGTGCTTGCAAGCTAAAGCATAGCAACAGAGCGAAAGACTGGTTAATTCCGAACAAAACCATCAACATAAGCAGTGGCTTATGTTGTCTGATGACAGGAGATATTAGCTGTGATCAAATGAGGCAAATTGCATTCATTTGAATGTTGGATCCACACTCCAGTTGGTGTCCATTCCACCCGCAGTCAACACAGTACCACATGGTGGCTAGAGCAAAAGCTTGTGGGAACGTAGCTATGGGAGGCGGAGCTTAGAGCTCAAGGTGATACCCTCTCTGTTGTGGTCAGAGTCAATACCAAACCAGTAATGACACTGTCAGCAGCCTCAGACTGGGGCGTGTCACACTGGTGAACTGAGATTCGTGACTCGTCAGAAACACTGTTTTTGCTTTCTGTACGTGAATAGTTCATCCTTTGAAGACAAAAATTGTATCGTTTGTGATCTTCATTGATTAAAAAATATATATTGTTGTGATTTTTTAAGAGTGTGATGCATTAGTATTACCCGTGTTTATTATGAGCTATGTGATGAGATGATTTTTGAGTTCCTTTTTCTTTCTTTTTTAACTCTCTTTTTTTTTTTCATTTGATTATTAATACTTGACTGGTATTGCTTTTACTTAAGTGTGATGATGCATATTTGGAAACAAAATATCGCTGTGTATGTGCAATTTTTAAAAAATTTGAATACTCTCTGTGATTGTGGTGGTGTACACATTCGTTTTCACCCAGAAGCAGTATGCTGGTGTTGTGGAAGGGCACAAGTTAGTATGAGCCCTGGTTTGTTTGTTGTGTGTGTGTGTGTGCGTGTGTGTGTGTGTGTGTGTGAGTGCTTGTGCGTGTATGTGTGTGCGTGTGTGTGTGTGTGTGTGTGTGTGTGTGTGTGTGTTGTGCATGTGTGTGAGTACTTGTGCATGTATGTGGTGTTGTGTATGTGTGTGTGTGTGTGTGTGTACATGTGTGTGTGTGAATATTTCTGAATTCATCCGACTGGAATCACTGAATAGAGAGTCCTAAATGTAGTAGTCTCCTTGTGAATATTTCTGAATATATCTGACTGGAATCATAGAACGGAGAGTCCTAAAAGTAGTCTATTTGCAAATATTTGTTAATTCATCCGACTTCAATCACTGAATATAAAAATGTATCTGCATGTGTGTGTGTGTGTGTGTGTGTGTGTGTGTGTGTGTGTGTGTGTTGGTTCCCTCATTTCTGATGACCAGTCTAAATAAAGGGGGACCAGTCAAACTTGTGTCATCACAGAGTCCCCAGGACCAGTGTTTCTAGCCCTAAGTTAGTAAATTTACACACAATGACTCGTAAACCAATGTGCACAGCCTCCATTCAATACTTGCCAACTGTTGTGTTTATGGAAAAAGGTGCATTTCTTTTTTGATTATATATTTCATGCCCATTTACCTAATCATTCAGGTACTTGATTAATGGATATCATATGGCTTGATGGTTACTGTGAGGATGAAAAATCAGAACTTTGGGGCCACATACTTTTAAGACATGTGGGGAATCGCTTTATTAAGCTGTGTAAACCAGCTTGCATCAGTTAGTTGTTTTTGTTTTTTGATTTTTTTTAATCTACAGCTGAAGGTTTGGCACACGAGTTTGGGTGAAGATTTCTTCAGCTACATGTGCATGTACTGTGTTGTGAATAATTATCCTGTGATGTCATTGCTGAACCGAGGTTCTAGGCTCTTTCGGAGACCCTCCCCCCCCCCCACCACCCGACTCAACCACTTTATGTTTGTGTAGAGACTGGTTCTGTGGATTGACTTGAACAAGTTTTTCGGTGAGAAGAATTTTGAAATGTAATTTTTTTTCTCATTTTCCTGAGGTGACCCTATGTGGTTGACAGGACATTAAAATCCAATTACTACTACTACTGCTACCACCACCACACCCACCATCCTACCACACACACACACACCTTTGCACCCCCATCCCTACAGGTTTGTGTATGATTCATTGCTTTGTTCTTGGATGTCAGAGCTTGGTGCTTGAATACTTTCCTTTAAACTAAAGCTAAAGTCAAAAAGTGACTCAACTTTCAGAGATCCTGTAGATTAGAAGGTGCATAAAAAAGGAGAAATGGCATTGAAGAAAATGGGGTCTGGGCCATACAAACTAAAACATAGGATGTATTTGGAATTTGTCCTGAAGGTTTCGCTTTGAATTGTATGAACGAGAGTATTGTATTTGTGTAGCAAACGAAGTCACCTCAGAGTGTTTTTGCCTTTGGTTTTGTTTGGGTAAGATTTGAGATTAAATCAATTTTGTTGTGACTGCATTCCAGCGAGAAACAAGTTTTCCAAACTAACCCTTCCCCCCCCCCCCCCCCCCCCCCCCCCCCCCCCCATTATACACACCACCTTTACTTTTTCATTTTTTTTCATTTTACTCTCTTTGTCATCCCTAAATTAGTGATTGGTTCTAGGAACGAGGGAATCAGTTTTACCTGCTGACCATTGCATCACATGTATATGTACATGTGCTGAATGGATTAGAGTTGGGCTGGGTTATCAACGATTTCAGTCACAGTAAAATCCCCCCTAAGACAAAGTGCCTGGGAACAGGAAAATTGTTTCTTCTTAACAGTAAGTAAGTAAGTAATTTGGTGTTTTACACCCAGTCAACCATTACGGTTATCTCAGGGCATTTCTTCTTAACAGAAAATGTCTCAAGATTTTTTTCTGAGCAGAAAGTTGTCTTAAGACAACTAAGTATACAAAGGAAAGCATGGGACCCAAGCGGGACCACACAGTAGTTCAGTAGATTTTTTTCTGAGCAGAAAGTTGTTTTAAGAGAACTAAGTATACAAAGGAAAGCATGGGACCCAAGCGGGACCACACAGTAGTTGAGACTTTAGCAGAATTTCACTCAGATGGCGTTCTTCGAAAGGAAGTTCTGCTGTATTCAGTCTGTGCTTTAAGCATGTATTTTTACACTGAAGGTGCAGACTATCATTGGTGGGAACTGCCACAAGTATCATTTTTGTCGCAACAATAGTTTTGATTTCAGCAAAACATCTTTTGTCATGATGAAAGTATGCTTGTCATGACAAAACTAAAAATTATGTTTGTTGCGACAAAATATTTTTGTCACAATAAAACGTGTCATGGCAAATATTTGTTGCGACAAATATAATTTTTTCATGACAAATTTTTTGTTGCAACAAAAGTATGCTTGTGGAGACAAAACTTTTGTCGCGACAAACACATTTGTCATGACAAATATCTGGTGCAACAAAACTTTTGTCGCGACAGGCATACTTTTCTCATGACAAAAAACACGTTTTGTCATGATACTTGCGGCAGCTACCACCAATGATAGCAGACTGGTGTAGCCTAGCAAACTTGTGATTCGTTTACAATGCATGTACCATGGTATTACTCCTGTTATTTCCTTGAAGATTTGGGCCTGTCATTCCCACATCTATTGACTGATAACTGAAGTGAGTTCATTGACATTGCAGGAGCGTTTGTACTACAGGTCTTATTGTTCTGCACGCGCAGAAAGTGCGACAAGGTCATCCTCACCAACAAAGAGACACCCTACTGTTTGGAGAGGCATGCACGTTTTTGAACTTTGAAATGTTTGTCATAGAGTGCTAGAATACTGACCTTTCACAAAAGATTTTTTTTTTTTTTGCATAGCAACATTCCATGGAAAAAGGGGCACCTTTTGATTGTTGGGCACAAGAAAAAGCCAGTTGTTTTGCCTTTGAACTTCACATGTGGTTACATCTATTACACACACAGTTTTGTACTCACACAGACTGTTTTAGACTATATGTTTCATTTGAACAATGAGAATTATATGCCGCTTTGTCTAGTGTACACGTGCTTTAATCTTTTGAATTATTAATATTTTACAGTTAATCAAAATATGCTGGTTTTCATACATGTTTTGCATTTTGGAGTCTGTCATTCCATTGCGACTTGTTCGCTGTTAATCCAATTGAAGGATAACTGTGATTGTGATGACCAGTTCTACTGCAACAAAAAGCTGTAGCACTTGATGCAACCAAGAGTTTTGAATCTACACTTGATGCGTTCATGACTAGCACTGGTTATTCATATTGCAATGATTACCAGTATTGTGGTAAACTGGTCACATTGTGCTGTATCAGAATGTGCACCTTTTGTGCAGCATCATTAATCACTGGCTGAGTGTTTGCAAATGTGTTTGTGTGTGTGTGTGTGTGTGTGTGTGAATGTGTATATACGTATCTCTCAGTTTGAGAGAGAAAGAATTTGTGTTCATGCCTGCATGCGTGGGTTCATGCAGGGACTGAGAGAGAGAGAGAGAGAGAGAGAGAGAGAGAGAGAGAGAGAGAGAGAGAGAGAGAGAGAATTTGTGTGTTTGGATTATCATCAACTGTATTTCTGTTCATGCACATTTTTATATGATGTGCTAGTGCAAAGATTTGTGAAAGGTGGACTTTGCATTTATGCTGCATTTAAGAGTATGGAAAATAAACGTTGAACAAATAATGACAGTGGAGTTGTTCTGTTTGTACTGCATGCATGCTGCCCATAAAAGAGGGAAAGCAGACTGTTCAGTTCAAAACAATGGCTGACATTCCATGAGTAGAAATAACAACGTTTATTCATTATACTCTGTTTGTTGTAGCTGCTTAGTGCAACATATGCCACTATCTGTCCGAAGATGTCACCAAAAAACTCTTGTGTGCGTTTGTTCTTTCGAGACTAGATTATTACAACTCGCTTTTGGCGGGCTGCCCTAAGTATCTTCTTTCTAAATTCCAAAAGGTACAGAACAATGCTGCAAGACTCATTTTTAGAACAACCAGATCCACCCATGTCATTCCTATGCTTCATTCTCTTCACTGGCTACCTATTGAGCAGAGGATCAAATACAAATTGTCTTTAAGATCATTTTAGGCTCCCATCTACCTTTCAGAACGTCTTCACCTTTACACTCCTTCCTGGCAGCTCCGCTCTTCTACAGACACCCGAGTGTTCAGAATACCATCCTTCCGAACAAAGTCCTTTCTCTTACCAGGCTCCAGTTATCTGGAACCAACTCCCTGTTTCTGTCTGCCATTCTACCTGTTTCAGCTCTTTTAAATCTTCCTTTAATAAACAACCTTTCCTTCAGTCCCATTGCCCTGATATATGGCTTGTGTGTGTGTGTGTGTGTGTGTGTGTGTGCGTGTGTGTGTGTGTGTGCATTCATGTTGTATGCAATGAATCTGGACAGCATATGCCTATAAAGAATGTGTGCCCAACCCTGCTTAGGGCCTGTACGGGTTGGGCACTCTACGTTTTGATTATTATTATTAGATCAGACGCATAAAGTTGTTCTGTTTGTACTGCATGCATGCTGCACATATAGAGGGAAAACAGACTGTTCAGTTCAAAACAATGGATGACTCTGTGAGTAGAAATAACAAAGTTTATTAATTAGATAGACGCATAACGTTCTGTTTGCACTGCACATGAAGAGGGAAAGCAGCCTGTTCAGCTTAAAACAATGGACGACTCCATGAGTAGAAATAACAAAGTTTATTCATGAGATGAGACATATATATACACACAGACATACATAACATCACCCAGGTTGTCAGCACACGTTACGGTCTTGCTCATGAACACTCTCGCACATTCACACTGAAGCAGCACTTGCGGTAGTGCTGACTTAATTATGAATAAAGCACAGCCAGAATTGCAGCACACGATAAACCAGTATACATGAACCAGTACCACAGCAAGCCCCGTGAATCCCCTTCCTTTCCTCGGGTTTAGCACTCCCTCCCTGCGCCCAATCATGCCTCACTGCTAGATCAACCGTTTTCTATCTCCCGAGAGCAAGCTTTGCAAACCAGTACCACAGCAAGCCCCACAGATCAACTTCTTTTGCTCAGGCTTAGCAACAGCACTCCCTCCCTGTGTCCAACCATGCCTCACTGCTAGACCAACCGTTTTTTTCTATCTCCCGAGAGCAAGCTTTGCAAACCAGTATACATGAACCAGTACCACAGCAAGTCCCACAGATCAACTTTTCTTCCTCAGGCTTAGCAACAGCACTCCCTCCAACCATGCCTCAATGCTAGATCAACCGTTTTTTTCTATCTCCCAAGAGCAAGCTTTGCAAACCAGTATACATGAACCAGTACCACAGAAAGCCCCACAGATCAACTTCTTTTGCTCAGGCTTGGCAACAGCACTCCCTCCTATTGCCCAACCATGACTCACTGTTAGATCAACCATTTTTTCCCTCCCTATCTCCCTAGAGCAAGCTTTGCAAACCAGTATACATGAACCAGTACCACAGCAAGCCCCACAGATCAACTTTGTTTGCTCAGGCTTGGCAACAGCACTCCCTCCCTGTGCCCAACAACCATGCCTCACTGCTAGACCAACCGTTTTCTTCTTCTTCTTCTATCTCCCTAGAGCAAGCAAACCAGTATACATGAACCAGTACAACAGCAAGCCCCACAGATCAGCTTCTCTTCCTCAGGCTTAGCAATAGCACTCATTCCCTGTGCCCAACCGTGCCTCACTGCTAGACCAACCGTTTTCTTCTTCTTCTATCTCCCTAGAGCAAGCAAACCAGTATACATGAACCAGCACAACAGCAAGCCCCACAGATCAGCTTCTCTTCCTCAGGCTTAGCAATAGCACTCATTCCCTGTGCCCAACCGTGCCTCACTGCTAGACCAACCGTTTTCTTCTTCTTCTATCTCCCTAGAGCAAGCAAACCAGTATACATGAACCAGCACAACAGCAAGCCCCACAGATCAGCTTCTCTTCCTCAGGCTTAGCAATAGCACTCATTCCCTGTGCCCAACCATGCCTCACTGCTAGACCAACCGTTTTCTTCTTCTTCTATCTCCCTAGAGCAAGCAAACCAGTATACACGAACCAGTACAACAGCAAGCCCCACAGATCAGCTTCTCTTCCTCAGGCTTAGCAATAGCACTCATTCCCTGTGCCCAACCGTGACTCACTGCATATGCTAACTGTTATTTTTCTAAGCAATCCAGCTGAACATGATCAACGCTGTGTGTTCCGCCTTTTCTGCGTTCAGAGGGGCTAAACAGCAATGGTCACCTTCAACAGCAGAAGAAAAAGAAGAAGAAAAAAGGGGAAAAAAAGGGAGGAAGTTTCACATTATCCTTGGCGGGAGCTGCCACAAGTCTAATTTTTGTCGCGACAAAAGCTTTGTCATGACACGTCTTTTGTCATGACAAAAGTATGCTTGCCATGACAAAACTTTTCTGTTTGTTGTGACAAGCATACTTCTGTCATGACAAAAAGACCTGTTTTGTCGCAACAAACACATGTTTGTCATGACAAAAGTAAGCTTGTCGCAACAACACTTTTGTGACGACAAAATCATGCCTGTCACGACAAAGGTTTTGTCGTGACAAGCATACTTTCATCGTGACAAAAGATGTGTTTTTGTCACGACAAAAATGATACTTATGGCAGCTCCCACCAACAATACCACACAGCACCTAGTTATATATATATAAATACCTCAACCACAAATGTACAGCTAGGCTGGAATGGTGTACATGGGCAATTGATTAGAGAAAATACTGCAGGCCAGCAAGACTAGGGTGAAGCAGTCACATGCTATGGCACACCAGAGGAAGAAAGACGGAGCACTTTCATATATGTACACACAGAAGCTGAAAACTGAAAATACCTGCATGAAAAGATTCTGTCCCTAGCTTCACTAAATTCCCCCCGGAACATACTGGATGTATTTCAACTCAAATTATTCTTTTCCAGTAGGGGTGATGGGGGCAAAGTGGGCCGCATTTCTCTCCATCTTTATTAACTGTCATTCTGCAAGCAGCAACCAGACAACTTCAAACTTAACACAGTCAGAACAAACCTGTTCCAAAAAACAACAAAAAAGACTGAGAAGTCAAAAAGCAACATGTCAAAATATCAGTCTGAAATGAGTGGTAGAAATGGAAATTGCCTCATCCTCCCCTAAAAATGACAGGTAGAGATGGAAATTGCCTCATCCACCCCTAAAAATGACTGGTAGAGATGGAAATTGCCTCATCCTCCCCTAAACACATGACTGGTTCTGCAACGGCACAGGTGGCTATAGTTTCCATGACTAAGAATCAGTCCTAGATTTTGTTGTTGCAAATGCCGGATTTGAAATATGAAAAATGCACAATAAACTTGCAAAATCAAAGGTCAGAAAAAAAGCTTTGGTAAGTAAGTAACTTGGTGTTTTACACCCAGTGGGGGTGGGGGTGGGGGTGGGGGCAGGTCAGAAACAGCAAGAGAAAGTTCCAAATCAAAGCAGCCTTTGAACAAGAGCTGGTCTCTCATCAGGGCAGTCCAAAATGCTGACAACAAAACAGTGTTGAATTAAAAAAAAAAAAAAAAAAAATCAAGACTGTGGTTATTCATATATTAACAACAATTTTAATACCTTGGCACCATTATCATTGGTTATATAAGTTTAATATCATAGTTGTGATCATTATCATCAGTCGTGTAGGGGTAATTCACTATACGCCCCGCAGCGGGTTCTTAGTGTCCATTTATTTATGTTAAACAGACGACCATAAGATGGGATGATTTTTTTTTTGTTTTAACCTCAGTTCTCAGCCTCAAACAGCTAGTGTGTTTCTGCCAGACAAATCTGAACATTCCAGCCTCTGTTCTTCATAGTCTCATAGAGTTCTGTTGTCGTTGCGGATATCAGTTTTACTGACCCATCATTGCACACTAATAGTTACCTGAATCAGATTATCAATGTGCAAAAAACATTACCAATGAGCACATTGGCATCTGCATTAAACTGAGATCATCTGTCAAAAAGAGCAAGGTTTTCATACCAACATCATTCAATGAAAAGAGCACATTTCTCTCCACTAATACTTTGATCACTGTACAGAGAGAGCAGACACTTTAGACTGGTTATGACTGTCAAAGGCTACATGGACAGATGTTAATTATTGTCAGTGACTGAAGGAACAAAACAAAGAAACCTTGAGAGCATTAGTATTACCCAAACCAGTGGTTGTCATTCAGCCATTAGCAGAGTGCACTGGAAATCCACCGAAAGCAGCTACTGTGGGTTTGCATCAAGGTTAGCATAGACTGACAGACCTTTTCAGTCCAAGTCAACGCTCGCGCAGACTCATAACTGCCCGTCTTGCCTTCATGTGCACAAGATGCACCAGGTCTGTGACACAGCTTAAAGATCCCCTATCCATCTGTTGCCAAGAAAAGGCCCAAGGACCAGCGCTATGGAACATTAACACACGTACAATGCCCAAGAAGCCTTGTTTGCAAAAAAGCTCTGGTACGTAAGTAACTTTATGTTTTACGCCCAGTCGACCAGTACGGTTATATCAAGGCGAGAGAAAAGCTCTGGAACTCCAAAGAGGATCTGCTGGGAACAACTGAATTCATCCATACTATCAACCTAGAATGTTGTCGGACAATACTGGAAAGAACACGAAACGCTCTGGAACTCCAAAGAGGATCTGCTGAGAACAACTGACTTCATCAGTACTATCAACCTAGAATGTCGTAGGACGATCCTGAAAAGAACACATTTGAGATTTTACAACATAATCATGCAGAGTAATTGTTACAAGACTGTGGTTTCCCAATGTAAACTGAAATCAAACCACATACTCTGCCCCTCAGTTCTCTCTCCAGTTCCAAGCACTGTCCACTCCACTTTTCTGGCTCTCCACCCAGACCTCACACACCTCTCCTACCACCAGGCTCAAAGAATAAATATCCTTAGTGTCCGAAAACCAACGATCTCTATACCGCAAGTGGACAAACCTTCCAGTTCTGCCAATACAGACTTTTTACAGGTAAACAAAACCCTGCCATTTTGTCTGGTTCACTGGACGCAGTGCAGTCTCAAATAACCAAACTGAATGGCAATCTACACATCATCTTTGCATATCCATCAATAATTCATCGATAATTACACAGTCTCAAAAGACAATAAATAACAAAGCATACCACATTGACTGTAACGGCATTACAACACAAATGCCAGTCTATGAGATGCACATGACAACCACATCCGCAGAAACAACAACAAAGCTGTTTAAAGATGCAGCTGCAGACTGTTCTTTCCTTTTGCACTGACGTGTCCGAGTCAAGATCAGCAACAAGAGCGATGGTCGTACAGTTGCACAGGAATGAAACCACGCACACACTCGCACAGAGAATCTAAACCACAAACCACCAAAAAGTTGAAATAATTATGAGCACACACATACCATTTTTCTGGTACAATGTCCTCAGACAAGTGACAAAGAGTGAGAGACATTTATTTGACATACAATGATGAAAAAATGCAAGTTGACTTATTTTGGGGCACTGGCTAAATCTATCCAAGATCTTGAGCACACACCCCCCACCCCCACAGTTTTTATGTAAATTTCCTGCCCAAGTAACTTATCCCAAAGCAAATCTGCCAAAATCCAATCTGATTTTTTTTTTTTTTTTAAACATACACCCAAACTTCATATTTTGAATCAGTTGCATTTTCATCAACAACCACTGCTGTTGTACAATGCAAATCTGTTGCCAGTGGTAGCAAGAAAAACAACACCCACTTATGAGACATACCTGACTGTCTTCAGGAAACAGTTGGTAATTGCTTCTACGTGTGGTGCACACTCAGGACAGACGGATCTATCCTAGTTTTGGCAGAGCAAGTAAGCAAGGATCACACACTCTACTCAAGACTTGATTCAACTGTGTAAAATAAAGCACAGCAGTAAGGCCGGTACCTGCCTTTTGCTGCTACTTATTTACTATGAACCTCATTCCCTCTTCACTGTCAATTCTTTCTTGTTCTGCTTTCTGTTCACTGTGTCGTCTTTCACTGGTGACAACATATTCTCACATCTTTCTGTTAACCTGTACACACTAATTCTATCAACATATTCTCACTTCTTTCCATCAAACTATACACACTAATTCTGTCAACATATTCTCACTTCTTTCCATCAAACTATACACACTAAGTCTATCAGACATTTTACTGTTAAATCATCTGATCAAGGAATGAACTTCATCAAAGATGATACCTATAACCTATAGACACTCATGACACTGAGATTATCTTGTCTCTTTTTCTTTCTTTCCTTCTTTTTGCTACTGTGCTAGACTCTTAAAAATTGAGAAGGAAAAAAATGCAAATAAATCATACCAGTCACACACACATACATATTTACAACAGTAAAACAAACCTGACTGTAAACACAACAGAATTGTACAAATAACAAATAAAAAAGCATAAAAGTTTGAAAGAGATTCCCATGTTAATCTTTATGCCGTCATTTGACAGTTTGTTATTTAGTATCATACACAGCACAATGGAAAAACAAATCAGTTGTGTGGTTCACTGAGCAGGAGAAAGGAATGTGCTTAATTGTATAACCCTAAGCTTAACTTCTAGCATGTGTGTGTGTTTGGGGGGTTGGGGGTGGGGGAGTGGGGGGGATGCAGGGAGAGGAAGCAAAAGTGTGTATTTAGAAGCAACGAAATTGTGACAAAGTCATCTTCAGATTACACTACATAGGTATCTACAAAAATGCTAAATACACACATCGACTGATTTATCATAATGAAAATTAACAGATAACACAGCGCACGCATTTCACAACAATCGGATGAAGGAGTTATCAGCTTAACAACTTCAAGCGATCTTCAGTCAACAACAACAACAACAACAGTATTGTTTTCTTTCTCTAAACCCTCGTTGGATGCCGTCCTTTCTAAGGCCCTGGATAGGAACTTAGTGGGGGGGGGGGAGGTAACGTACATCACTGGAATGTTTTAAAATCAGTTACAATTAAGTGGGAATCAATAGCTATCCAGGAATCTTGAGGGCCAGGTTCTTGGTTGGTTTTGAGTGGGAGTCCTCCCTTTTGCCCCATTCCAGTTGAGGGAAATTACGTGTGTATGGGTACAACTAAGCACACATACACACAAAAACACATGCAACCAAACACAACACATGCTATGTTGTATCTCTCTCCTTCCACCCCCCCCACCCCCCCGCAACCTTCTCTGCAAACTTCATCCAGATTGAAAAAAACATCAGTGTATGTTAATGTTCTGTCAATTGTGAACCTTTATCTCTCTCTCTGTGCACAAACTTCATCCACATTGAGAAGAAGAAAAAAAGGTGTATTTTACTGTGCTGTCAATAACAATTGCACACACACCTCTCTCTCACCCAATGTGAATTATTTGATCTTTTCATTTCTTTTTGGAGTGTGTGGAACGCTTCATGTATCCCCCATGAGAAATGCGACTGGCCTGTTCGACCCTGAAGAACACAACCCTGAAAATACGCAGAAAACGCATTCATGCACACACCCAAAATGATATTTTACCCTGCATGTCACAATCCCAAAGGGTTGACACAAAGCAGAATCTCATACCACTATCAAAATGGATCCCTGAACTTCTCCTTTTTTTAAATGTGCTATGATCGAGGCAGTCGATTGACTTGTCTGCACACAGCTACCCATGTGATCAACCTGATGCGAGTGCATAAAATTATGATTAACTTATTAAATCGTGTAAATTGTGTGTGTGGTTTTAAAGTTTGAGGCTAGACCATTTAACCTCAAGGTCACCTTTCCCATACTGTCCTGCAGTAGCATATATATACAGATCATTACAACAGACATCATCACACAAATGCATGATGATGCGCTGGTGACCTGAACGCACATACATACATGTGGGCTATCAGAAACCAAAGCCTGGCCAGAGAAAGCCCATTCCTGATGTTGTTCACGTGTATGTACAGTTACAGCGCAAAGTGCAGGTATGTGTGCATTAACATCAATGACTTGAAAACAACATCCAACAAATATCACAGCTGAAAGGGCGTGAGAGAAAGGACAAAGTCCACCAGAGTAGTCAACTGGTAACTGTTACAGTCTTTGACTGTAGACTGAAAAACAAAACAACTCTCCACTCTCCTCCATACTTAAGTTCACCCATTCAAGGCCTTCAGGACGTCACATGATGTCACTGGCAAAGCGCTATCCATCTGCTTATAGAACCAACTTTTTATGTAGCTTGCTGTAACGCAGTTCTCAAAAGCAGCAGTTTTGGTCTGCTTAGCCTTTTTTCAACTGATCTTGGGAAGAACAAAAAACTGCATCAGAAACACAACACTGTGGGCCGTGAATGGGTTAATACTTCCATACTGATCATCTGTAAGAAAGAACCAGGCCCATATGTATGAAGAGCAGATAAAGTTAAAGGTGGACAGCCCCTAATCCTGATATGCTAAAGATGACACAAGTCTGGCTCTCCTTCGGCAGGCATCTGTTAGTCAACAGGCTCAAAAATAGATATCTGCTTGCATCTGTTTTTAGACGCGGAAAGTCCAACAACGCAAGTGACGTCAAAAACTCGAAACCAACTGGACACCACATGCCAAAAGCCATGTCAATTTCAAAGAGTCAAAGTTCACTTTAAATGTAGCAGACATCAGTGACCTAATGACCCCTCCTTCCCAGCCATTCCAGATTTCCAGTCCTTCCCTTTTTCGTCTGTGTTGACTGTGATGTGCCTTAACGCATGAGTCCAATTTCCTTGGATAATAATTTGTGGTCTTCGATGGTACACAAGATGACATCGGTCAGTCCGAGGGTTTGTTTTCTCCTCAACAGCAGCCTCTGTCAGTAATAGCAGCACTGAGCAGCCATTTTTAATATGGTGTTTAGGCAGCTTAAATGTAAAAAGATGAGCTGGAGAGTTCTATTTGCTGTCCACATACGCTTTTTTTTCAATGTCGTCGTCATTTTAAAAATAAACTTGATTACGGGGGCTACTGGTTTTTCATACTTACGGGCCCAGGCATTTTTACTTCAAAAGGTATTTTTTCCTCCTCTGGTACATTAAACCAGTATTTCTGGGGCAGCTCACACCAGTTTAAAAAAACTAACATTTTAGGCAGCTTAGTCATGGAATTCTAAACAATGAAAGGGGGTACAATGGTACTTAAACCTTTCCAATTACACGATATAGATCTACAAGAGGATGGCTCTTTTAAATTATCATTGTTATATTCTGTATCAAAAACAAACAAACATTTTAGGCAGCTTAGTCATGGAATTCTAAACAATGAAAGGGGGTACAATGGTATTTAAACCTTTCCAATTACATGATATAGATCTACAAGAGGATGGCTCTTTTAAATTATCGTTGTTATATTCTGTATCAAAAACAAACAAACAAACAAACAAGAGGCAGAAAACAAGAAACAAGAGATAAAGCCCACTGGAAGATGTACTCTCAATGTTGAGTTGAAAATTTCCTCTAGGATCGAACTTAAGGGAAACTGGTTGTCAACATCATCATGGAGAAAAAACATGACACAACCTTGTTCAAACATCATTGCACGGCCCCAGAAAAGCTGCCCAACAATACAAATTGACAGGTTCAAAGGACAGGAGTGGATGAGAAAGATGTTGTGTTTCAGTGATGACTCGGGGGGGGGTCCGGATGGAAGCGTGGTCCTTTCATCATCTCATCAAGGCACGAAAATTTTCCAGTGCGTAAATACTCTTTGACAGTCTGCAACAGGCAACAGATTTCAGCTGAAATGAGCTTTTTAAAAACAAACTGGTATGCATCTGTGCCTAATGTGGGTGTGCTTGTATGCTGAAGGTGGGGGAGGGGGTGGAGGAAGGGGAAGAAGTGGGGTGGGGGGGGTGGGGGGGGTGAGATACACAAAAGGTCAGCTGTGAAGGTTATATTTCAAAATGTAATGCTGTTGTGGGATTTTTGCTTTTGTTTTTCTGTTAATATTTTTATTCAAGACACTTTCAAAGTCTGTCTACCCAGCTGCAAACATGAGTGACATGGCAATGTGTCATCAGCAGTTCATCATCAGGAATTTGTCATGAGACAAGTTCGACTTTGGTACAAACTGCCATGAGGCGACTGATCATCAAATTAAGACCAATGTGACGCTCTGTTGTGTTATATATAATCTATTCACAAATTGTTCACATGCTGTCTTAATGCCTGTCTCTGTGGGTTTTTTTCCCCCAAGTCATGTGAGTGAAGTATGTTCTGAAATGTCCATCAAAACAATGAGTAAAAACTATCTCCTGCAAAACTGAACTGATCAAGGCTTGCGAACAAAGCTGCCAGAACAGCAGCCATCGCACCCACGACAAAAGAGAAAGCATGTCCGTAGCTGTCAACCCCTGTTGGGAGTAAACCTTAGTCCAGAGTTTGTGAACCTGTATTTCCCTTATGCAGGCCGGGGTCTTTTGTTTTTTCGCTGGTACCAGCAGCATTTTGAATTCCAATCGGCACGTGTGGCAGCAGAAGGAAGAAGCAATGTTGTGCTAAATATGCATGCACAACTTCAAATCTCACTTCTGATGAGATTTCTTAGCCTATTGCACTAGGCCAGCCAGTGTGCATTTGGTGATGGCGTTCATTGGCTGCTCGTTTGACAGTTTTTCAATCTTTTTGCTCAGTTTAAAACAACAACAAAATCTCCAGAAAATTATGTTTTCCTGTATCCATTTTCCAGTATGGCCATATCCCCCCAAAATAATGATTTTTTAAAATTTTATACTGGTAAACTGTATGGGGTGACAGGTATGCTGATGTCCACAATGCATTCTGCATGCAGTCTACCTTGCCATGATTGACCTACAGTCACTCCTTTAGAGTTACATGTGACAAGAGCGCAGAGAGTCTGCTCAAGAGTGGAGAATACTGGCGCTAAATAAATGTGACCAACAACACCACCATTATCACCAAAACGCGGACATTTTGTTTTTGCCTACCTGCTGAATCCATTGAAAAGGGCGACGATCTCTGTTCTGGTCAGCTGGAAGTCGGCCTTGTAGTCAGCGCTGACAGTCGACTCGGGTCCCATGGTGTTGCCAGAAAACAGGATCTTTAAGGCAGTGCCCATCCCAAGCACCTGAAAGTCAAACCAGTTGCCACTAAGTACACACTGCATCTTCTAGCTTCATCTAATTGACTAACTAACTAGCACATCTTGATCTAATTGATTGACTGGACTGAGTGACTGGTCCAACAGATAAGGAACAGAACTGCATTGGTGTTAAGAGCCCAAAGCATTTATTCTTCCACCCATCCAAGTTTTCGCAATAAGCCTTTCATAAAGGACACAGTCTCATCTTTACTGTCACTGTTGTCATGGTCATCGTTGTTGTTGCAGCATTCCCCAGCTGAACACTCTAGGCGTCATCCGGTACATTATGCAATTGTACATTGACAAATGCATTCCATAGGGTAAGAAGATTGCACGTGTGACCTTTTTTTTGTTTTGTTTTTTTGCCACCCCACCACATACCATCTTCCGAGGATTTATCTCCGTATCTGGAGGTTGGATGCTGTCATGCAAGTTTATCGTAGCTGAAGACAGTCCCCACTTAACTATACAGTGCCTAACATTTCAATGTAGCCTTGGGCACTCTTGCCCATGTCAGCGTATGGCAACACAGCCCAAGCCATGGCAGAATTTTCATCGGTCAGTCAGAAGCCTCAGAAGCTCTAATCAGTTCCCCTTTGGAGAGACACTTCCTGCTGGCACAAGTTCACCAGTTACAAAATCCAAACTACAACGTCAACCCACCTGCAGTTTCCCCCACAACTTGCACTTGTCACACCCAATGCAGTCCATTATCCTGGAGATGTTCCGGAAGTGGGCTCTGAATTCAGCCTGCCATTGAAAACAGAGCCAGATTGGAAATATTGGAAAACTGATCAAATGTATGAAAAAATGTTTGCTTGGCTTTTTATTATTTTATTAAAACAACAACAAAACAACTTAAACTTCTAAATTGGGTACAGGTAAAAGCTGTTAGACAAACAACAAAAAGAATACATCAAAAACTAAGATATCCTTTCTGTAAAATTATTTTTACCGGTAACAGGGTTTCTGGTCTCCCTTATAATCTATTGCTTTATGCTCTCTTCCTGTCCTTCATGCACCCGTCAAGTCCTTTCTCATTCTCTTCCACATTCCACCCCCCCTACCCCCCTCCATCCGCATCTTCCTCTCTTGTCTGCAAAGGGATGAGCACCCTCCCCCCCACCTCCCCAAAAAAAGGCGGAAAAAAGAATGAAAAAGAAAAGAAAAGAAATTGCAAGTTAAGTGTTCATATCTGGTAACACTACCAATGTTTGTTCAGTGAACACAAAAGCACATTTCTGCCAAATGCTACAGCTGGTTTACACTGGAAGGCCAGGTGCATGCATGCGCTAGTCGAGAAAGGTAAAAGACAGCTTATCTAGACTTTCCCTAAACGCAAATCATAAGAGGAAGAAATCGAGTGCAGGAAAAAAAGAAAAACTGATTTCTCTCACCTTTAGTTTTTTTGTTTCCGCAGAATCCCCTTGAAACAGCTTGCTTTCATCAAAATGATCAGGAAAGTCACTAAAACATACAAAAGAACTGTGAAAACAAACATGTTCAGAAGCTTTGCAATTACAAATCAAGCAGAGAGATGCATTTACATATACACCAATGAAACAAAAATGATGTAGACTGACAAACAGTCAATACAGCTTTTTGGAAGAGGGGGGGGGGGGCAGTCACTTTAGGAAACTACCTACCTGACAACTTTCAGGAAGTCTTGGACAGCCTGCCTGACTTCATCATCATCAGCTGCAGTTCCTGTGTAGAACTCTTCCTGAAACACACAAAAACATGACAGCCCTTTCAAGCAATCTGCACCATTCATTCATAATTTTGTTTGAAAAATAAAAAGGAGATAAGCAATCTCAAGAGAACATTGCTGTGCTTTCCAACAAACAAAGAACAGCTTCAAGCAGCAACACTTCACAGTCATGGCACTTTTATTATCACTGCAGTTCTTTCAGATTCATACTGATAGCTTAGGCCTACACTTCATTAAAAAAAAAAAAGGTTTTTGACTGTAACTCTTAAGCGTTTATAGCTTATGCCTTTGCTTCATTATCACCACAAATTCATTGCAGTATTAAGAACAAAGCTGCCAAAGACAACAACAGTGTTCAGGTGCTTTACCTGCAGAAGATACGGAGCTGCTTTGGCCAAAGCCCTCAGCTCCACCAGGTAAGTGAAGTACAGGTTCTTCAGTCGCTGTGGTCCCTGTCCTTCCGAGGTTGCAGGGTCAAATCTCCTTTTGAACTCCTTGATGTTGGGGCCCCAAACAGGTGGTCCAAAGGCACTTTGTGCTGCAAAGCCATCAAGGTGAAAGATTACACCTGTGCTGTGTCAGCCAGTTTAATCTTACTCACTACTACACCACTGAGCACTTTGTGTGCAGTGCTCTATGTAATTCCACTGTGCATGTATACAAACCATTACAACCATTAGAGGGGTATTGGTTGTGTAGGTCTAGATGGAAAAAAATATGGACATGTATAATTATGTATCATATAACTTCATGTAACTTTGTGTACAGTGCTCTATGTATTTCCAGTGTGTGTGTGTCCAAACCATTGTAACATTTAACAATCAGACAGGCATTAATTTGGTTAGGTCTATCTGAACCAATGCACATGTATAATTATATATAACTTCATGTAACTTTGTGTACAGTGCTCTATGTATTTCCAGTGTATGTATCCAAACCATTGTTTAACAATCAGACAGGCATTAATTTGGTTAGGTCTATCTGAACCAATGCACATGTATAATTATATATAACTTCATGTAACTTTGTGTACAGTGCTCTATGTGTTTCCAGGGGTGTGTATCCAAACCATTGTAACAATCAGACAGGCATTAATTTGGTTAGGTCTATCTGAACCAATGCACATGTATAATTATATATAACTTCATGTAACTTTGTGTACAGTGCTCTATGTGTTTCCAGCGCTGTGTATCCAAACCATTGTAACAATCAGACAGGCATTAATTTGGTTAGGTCTATCTGAACCAATGCACATGTATAATTATAATATAACTTCATGTAACAATTTGACAGGCTTAATGGTTGGGTTTTCCAGCTGTATATTATGTATCCAAACTTGTAACAATCAGGTCCAGGGCATTATTTGGGTTGCAGGTTAAACTGAACACCAATGCACATGTATAATTATATATAACTTCATGTAACTTTGTGTACAGTGCTCTATGTGTTTCCAGTGTGTATCCAAACCATTGTAACAATCAGACAGGCATTAATTTGGTTAGGTCTATCTAAACCAAAAAAACTCATAACTTGTGTACAGTGCTCTATGTTTCCAGTGTTGGGATCCAAACCATTGTAACAATCAGACAGGCATTAATTTGGTTAGGTCTATCTAAACCAATGCACAGAATAATATAACTTCATGTAACTTTGTGTACAGTGCTCTATGTGTTTCCAGCGTATATGTATCCAAACCATTGTAACAATCAGACAGGCATTAATTTGGTTAGGTCTATCTGAACCAATGCACATGTATATATATATAACTTCATGTAACTTTGTGTACAGTGCTCTATGTGTTTCCAGGTGTTGTATCCAAACCATTGAATAACAATCAGACAGGCATTAATTTGGTTAGGTCTATCTGAACCAATGAATGTTATATATATAACTTCATAACTTGTGTACAGTGCTCTATGTGTTTCCAGGTGTGTATCCAAACCATTTAACAATCAGACAGGCATTAATTTGGTTAGGTCTATCTGAAACCAATGCACATGTATAATTATATATAACTTCATGTAACTTTGTGTACAGTGCTCTATGTGTTTCCAGCGCATATGTATCCAAACCATTGTAACAATCAGACAGGCATTAATTTGGTTAGGTTATCTGAACCAATGCACATGTATAATTATATATAACTTCATGACTTTGTGTACCAGTGCCTATGTGTTTCCAGTGTGTTTATCCAAACCATGTAACAATCAGACAGGCATTAATTTGGTTAGGTCTATCTAAACCAATGCACATGTATAATTATATATAACTTCATGTAACTTTGTGTACAGTGCTCTATGTGTTTCCAGTGTGTATGTATCCAAACCATTGTAACAATCAGACAGGCATTAATTTGGTTCGGTCTATCTGAACCAATGCACATGTATAATTATATATAACTTCATGTAACTTTGTGTACAGTGCTCTATGTGTTTCCAGTGTGTATGTATCCAAACCATTGTAACAATCAGACAGGCATTAATTTGGTTAGGTCTATCTGAACCAATGCACATGTATAATTATATATAACTTCATGTAACTTTGTGTACAGTGCTCTATGTGTTTCCAGTGTGTGTGTATCCAAACCATTGTAACAATCAGACAGGCATTAATTTGGTTAGGTCTATCTGAACCAATGCACATGTATAATTATATATAACTTCATGTAACTTTGTGTACAGTGTTCTATGTGTTTCCAGCGTGTATGTGTCCAAACCACTGTGACAATCACACAGGCATTAATTTGGTTAGGTCTATCTAAACCAATGCACATAACCTTGTGTACAGTGCTCTATGTTTCCAGCATATATGTATCCAAAGCATTGTAACGATCAGACAGGCATTAATTTGGTTAGGTCTATCTAAACCAATGCACATAACCTTGTGTACAGTGCTCTATGTGTTTCCAGCGTGTATGTATCCAAACCATTGTAACAATCAGACAGGCATTAATTTGGTTAGGTCTACCTGAACCAATGGATATACAGTTATATAACCTATAACTTCATGCAACTCTGTGTACAGAGCTCTGTGTGTTTTCAGTGTGAATGCAAACCATTATAACCATTAGAAAGCGTTAATTTGGTTAGGTCTATCTGAACCGATGAAGATATATATAATATCACATAACTTCATGCACAGTGCTCTGTGTGTTTTCAGTGTGTGTATGCAAACCATTACAACAACTAGAGAGGCATTAGAGAGGGTTAGTACATGGGTGGGAGTGGTAGTGGTGGTGGTAGTGGTGCAACCTGACTGTCTGCCTACACTTGTGCACATGCCTCAAGCGTAACATAGCCAATGCCGTACAGATTGCTACCTAAATACCTGTTCCTTCACACAGAATAATAATTTGAGGTTCATCCAGTGAGTAGTTGTTATGCTCGTAAAACTGACAACAAACACACACTCTTGCAGCTGGTTACTTCAGCTGCACTATGGCCCACCCTTTTGATTTTGGACAGAATCGATAGGGTTGCATCGTAAAACTAAAACAGCAATCAAATCAACAAAAGCAACCCAGATTGCAATCTCACACAAGACATGATGCTAATCTGCAAAGAAAAGTATAAGTTTAATGTTTACATAGCAAAATAAAGTAAAAATGGTTCCTATGAATCCACTGTAGTAAGAATGCAGCAGCAGACAAAAACCTGAGCCACGTGGTAAACAATCCTCGTAACCTCTGACCCGTGACCTCTGAGCCACACACAAATCGCTGATGTCACAAGAGAAAATAGTTCCCTAACCACTACCATTACAACTACCACCCGTGTACTAACCTTCTCTATTAATTTGGTTAGGTCTATTAGAACCCAGGCGCATATATATATATATATATATGTATATATGATGATGATGATGCAAATACTGACCTGGGAAAAGGTACTGGTCACACAAGTGGATGTTGATGCTGGTGTGAAGGCCAGAGATCATGCGGTAGAATGCTCGCTTTTCCAAGCACATGCCTGCAGCACACACAAAGTCCAAAAACACCTCACCACCATACATCATGGACCCACACAGAAAACAGGCGTGTGGCTGTGAGCGCAAGTGAGTGATAGCCACAAGCAGCTATAATGATGGCTTAATTACCATCTTTATCAATAAGAACAGCATATATAAGTAGTAGGCTATGAATTTCTCTGCTCAGTCTCCGAGTATCAGTATGACTATGACAGTATGAGGGATTAGACACCCATTAGCCCAGACAGAGGAACAGAAAACAGGCGTGCGACTGTGAGTGCAAGTCACACTGCAAGTGGCTATAAAGCATAATGATAGCCTAGCTACCATCCTTATCAATAAAAAAAAGAAGCATATAAGTAGTTGGCCCTGAATTTCCCAGCTCAGTCTCAGTATGACTATGAGGGGTTTGACACTCATTAGCCCAGAGAGAATAACAGAAAACAGGCGTGTGAGTGCAAGTGGCTATAAAGCATGATAGCCTAGCAAGTGGCTATAAAGGATAACGATAGCCTAGCAAGTGGCTATAAAGGATAACGATAGCCTAGCAAGTGGCTATAAAGCATGATAGCCTAGCAAGTGGCTATAAAGGATAACGACAGCCTAGCAAGTGGCTATAAAGGATAATGATAGCCTAGCAAGTGGCTACAGAGCATAATGACAGCTTAGCAAGTGGCTATAAAGCATAACGATAGCCTATATAGCTACCATCCTTACCAATAAGAAAAGCATATATATATAAGCAGTAGGCCATGAATTTCTCTGCTCAGAGTCTCATAGTATCAGTACAACTACGAGGGATGAGACCCCCATTAACCCAGAGAACATATATGGCATATGTATTGTTATGAACATCATGCTGGTTGGGATATAGGAAGGTTTCAGCTTCACAGCTCATATACTCAAATTCGTAAGTGTACCACTGTTCCAATATCTGGTACTTCATAGACTTGCCTCAGGATAATCGTGCGAATACCATGTTCCATGCAATTTAAATGAAATTAATTTGTAATTGTTTTCTTTATACGTGGCTTATGTTGTTGGGTACCGTTTGTCAATGCCCCGTATCAACAGAACATCACCAAGACACATTCCTGTGCACACGTTTATGTCACTGCCAAATAAACATCCCTTAGATCCTTGTCCTTGTAATCTTCTTACAGTTACACTGGCATTTCTTTCCCTTGTGTGTAATTTCAAAGTGTTAGAGCACACATTTCTTTCATAAGGTAGTTTCACTGCATTCATTTTTTTTTTAAACCAAATTCATTTCTGTTTAAGCACATCAGTACCTTGAGACAACTGTTTTATTTATTTTGTTGATTTTTTTGTAATGCACTGACAAAATAAACATTTACTCCCTGCTGAAAAGCCAGTCATTTTCTTTACTAAAAATGTTGCCCTATCTGCATGATATACTGGGTTTACCCAGAATATCACCATACCAATAAAAAAAAACACATGGCCCTTGCTCTTTTGGGGGGGGTGGGGGCATTCAAAGTTACTGAAAGATGTGACTGTGCATGCTCAACAAGGCTGTCGCTAACTATTTATTCACAGGACTTTCTACTTTATGCACACACTCAGGATCAATCCGGCAACTGTGGCTGTGGCAGACCTGGGTTCTTACTGGTCTTTGTGATGCTAATTTAATGTGCTTATCTGTTCTGTTTCTGAGGGAGCTTCAGGCTTTGGCGTGGAAGGCATGGCAAAGCGCGCGCACACGAAACAGTGCTAGTATCATAAACACAACATCAGCTGATGGCACGGTTTTACTGATGACAACAGTTGACAGTCTGGGATTATTCCCATGCCTGTTTTTTTCTCTTCCTGTATAATAGCCAGTAGCAGTACGCCAGTAATTAACAACGCACTGATAACCATTTCTTATACAACAACCAAAAGAGGGGTTTAGTGCTTCACAGTGTAGCTGCTCTACATTACAAACATCTGCAAAAGACCAACTCCGTGGCAAAAAAAGCAACAATGAACACTCTTGAGATGACCACAGAAAATGTCAACAACATCAGCGACTCCACAATTCCTGACACTCATTTCAGTTCTCTTCTTGATGATCAATGCACGATACATTATGCAGAATACAAACAAGAACACATACACAGAAGTACTGAGGCAATTACTCACACTACCATGTGCAACCCAAAAGGTTCATGTGTGCAAATCTTGAACACACCTGGGAAATCATAACAATAACTCGTTTCTTCATGATTTTTTTAAAATACCTTTTTGTAAACTAAAAGCCCTAAAACACCCCAAGCAGGATCCCTAAGAAGTCATCACAACATAGTAATAACAACGGAACTCTGTAAATTGGGGAGCAGGGGGTAGGGGTGGAAGGGGGGGGGGGGGGGGGGGCAAAATTGTTATATGAATGTATTAAAAATTTAACAGGAGAGAGAAGGGGGGGGGCAAAATTGTTATAAGAATGTATTTAATGGGCGACAGAGAGAGAGAGAGAGAGAGAGAGAGAGAGAGAGAGAGAGAGAGAGAGAGAGAGAGTAAAATGTACACATCCCAAATTAACAAAGACTGCAAAGACTAAAATGAAACTTATCGCAAGCAAAGAACTGATCAATAAATAAAAGATCAATAACTGACACCCTGAGCAATAGGTAAATAAAAGATCAATAAACTGACACCTGGAACAATAGGTAAATAAAAGATCAATGAACCGACACCTGGAACAATAGGTAAATTACACAAGTACCAGATAATCAAAACTGGTACAAAAGTGTGAAGCTCAATGGAAAAATATTATCATGCAGAGTAGCAGAGCTGTCCCCTGATCATGCAGAATCTACGAAAAGCCATTTGTTCAGATTTTAGGCTTTCACAGGCAGTTGCACACTTGGAAATATGTCATCTGCCGTAAACACATGCATGATTTTGTCCATGCATGTAAAAACCATCATTATGCAATTTTGACTGATCTCACTTAACAACTGAGAAAACACCAAAACTGAGGCTACTTGCTCAGACTCCGGAATGTATAACAAATAAAACAGTTCCTTTCAGCATTACATTTGTCATTATGCCCATATATATTATATACAGTATATTCCTGTTTCCATGTGATCTTCATTTTTGTTGTTGTCCCTAATAGTAATATGTCAGCCTGACATCTGTGGACATTAACCCCTTCACTGCCCAAGCCTGTAAAATGTATGGATGGGTCTGTAAACAGAATATCTTCCAGTCCTATAACATCTACTTTTAATGCTATGAGTTTTGATGAAAGTTCTTTCAAATGCCGTTGTGAAAAAGAAGACAAAAAGGCTCAAGGGTTTCAAATTTCCCTAGTTTATGGGTCGTTTTTAAATGACATCACGGCAGTAAAAGGGTTACGCCCCGTATCATAATCATGTTCAATTTCTAATGTGTTCTAGGTCACCCAAACTGCTGACAGTGAAGAGCTCAATGGACGTATTGCCATTCAAAGTCTGAAACCCCCCACTGAAAAAGCACCAGTGTGTGTAATCAACATTAGCTAACTACCCACTTACCTAATTACTTTAAACTAAGGTCAGGGGTCAGCAAACTTGGTAATAGTACTACACTCAAAAACAAAACCTATGCTGGTCACATAATCATGCAAAGTTTGAAAAGACCTGCTAAAACAGGCTTTAGAAAAATGCAACCATTAAATCATTGAGGTTTTTGTCCAGCCAGAAAATAAGTCAATCATCTCACTTGAACAGCCACTCCCCAAAAATAACAACCACAACCACAACAAGAGACACAGAGAGAAACACTATGTGCATGATCCATCTGTGCATTTAACCCCTTCACTGATCACTGCCCTAGCATGTATGATTTCTGGGCTGAAAGATGCATGCACGCTCTGTGAAACAGGATATTTTCCCGTCCTATAGCGCATCTACTTTCAATGCTGTGTGTTTTGATGAAAATCCTTTTACATGCTGGTGCAAAAAAAGAAGGCAAAAAAGCTTATGGGTTTCAAGTTTCAAGTTTTGGTACTTTTATTGGTCATTTTCAAGTGACATCACGGCAGTGAATGGGTTAAGAGTGACTTAATTAATATTGATTTTGTAAGTTGTTGGCCTCACTGGCACCGCTTTGTCAGGTGCTCTTTTCTGAATTTTGTACTCTTTCCTGCATTTTAAGTTTGAAGTCACAAAAGTGGTTTTGACATCATGAATACAACAACACAAGCTCTCAGTTCTGCACACAGCTTGGTCATAGAAGCATACATGGTTTTCTTTTCATAGTGCAATCACTAATGTCTCTCTCTGTGGACTGAACTTATGATGATGTACTGCAGCATTCTAGAAAAAGGGTGATCTACTGGGTTAACCGCTAATATCTGTCACTTGCTACATTGGCCATTTTGGGAAAATTTCTCTGCCAGATGAAAAACAAAAGCAAAAACAAAATAAAACCCTACAGAGCTGGAAAAGAAGGAGACTAGATAAAAAGAACACAAATTCATTCAGTTTTTCCACTGGAACTAAGAAGGCTAGCTCCTTTAAGGTCTCTATCTGCCAGTCAGCTGGTAGCTTGCCAGCCAGCTAGCCACTGACAATGACCTTCACATGTTCAGCTTTTTTTTCTTTTCTTTTTTAATGCCAGTCAAAAACATAAGCTTCAGTCTGCCATTTTTTTGGGAACCACTCTGACCTTGAAAAAATTCAAGACTGTCTGAACTATTATGATTATGAATGGGTCAAGCTCCAAAGAGTTCTTTATTCAAATTTTTGCCATGCCACCCGAAGTTTGAGAGATGAGGCTTAGAGTGAGTAACTTAGGTGGCTGCTACCCCAAAATCCCATGTTACAATTGTCCACCCAACAATATGCATTGATCATTATACTGACATGCATGATGTCCAAAGAGTTTTTTTAAATGGGAATACCATGAGAGAAACAGGGAGGGAATAGGAACTGGGTTAGAGGATGAGAAGAAAAACACCTAGAGAGAGACATGAACATTTTGATCTAAACGTGGGCTGAAAAAATGCAAAACAAAGACACAGAAAAAATGTCAAACAAAAGCAACAAAACATTTACGATACCTTGTAAACAATCCTCTGTAAAATGTTTGAAAGACCACACTTCTTTATCATTTCTCAAGATAAACAAAAGTCCACATGCATGTACTCCTCCAGATGAGTACCATTACAACCACAAAACCACACCACTGTCTGTCTTTCACACACACACACACACACACACCACACACACACACACACACACAGGGCTGCAAGCAAGTGTTCCTTGTCTTTCACACACACAAAGGTCCATGTTAAGTACTCCACTTGAGTACTGTCACACTAAAAATACCAAAAAAACATCACTATCTTTCACACACACACACACACACAAAGGTCCACATGCAAGTATTTCTCCAATTACTATGAGTACTATCACGCTCACAAAACCACATGATTATCTTTCCGTCTTTCACACCAGTCTATGAGCATGCACATTCACTTCAACACACATGCATACACACATATAATGAGACACAGACACATATATGTACTATGTGTCAGAAATGTACTATCAACACACACAAACTGTCTGGTCAGTGTACAATTGAGATAATGCCCCCATTCCAACCTCTTTTATTTAACACCATGAAGTCAGTCAACCATCCAAGTCCTATTACCATGAATACAGACATTTGTACTGTTAAGCTAAGTGATTTTGCATTTTGATATATATATATGGAAACCTCACCTTCATGTCAACATGAACCAACACCATCTTTCACCCCTATCAGTCTGTACTGTGTGTGTGTGTGTGTGTGTGTGTGTTGTGTGTGTGTGTGGTGTGTGTGTGTGTGTGATTAAATTTTTATATATATGGTAATTACAAATATTAGTTATTTTTTAAAGATATTATTGTCATTAGATGCCATGATAATATTATTTGTTATTATTATGATCATAATGTACTGCATTTGTATTACATGTTGTTAACATGATGTGTGTGTACGGGAAGGAAGCGAGGGGAATGGGGGTGGGGGTGGGGGGCAAACTGAATTTGAATATATAACGACTACAACAGCTCAGAAGGATTTATCACCATACAGCTAAAAATGGGACGGCAAAGGGGTGTTAGTGTGTGGTGAACACCCAGTCAAAAGACCATTTCAGGTGGGTATGCATATCCTGCAGCTCAGCGGAAGCCTTGTTCACCGCCTAGCTCTGAATTCCAGAGACAATAAGCTGTGAACCAGTCAAGCTGCGCATATCCCGCAGGCCAGCAGACGCCTTATTCAGCATTTTGCTCTGAATTACAGAGGCAATAAGCTGTGAACTGTTGAGAAACAGCTGCAGCAAAGAAAAGAATGAAAGAAACCACCACCAGCTTATTCCAAGAGATGCCTGTAAGTCAGTGTGATAGTGGTACATGCGTATCACACTATCAGTACTGTGAAAGCAGAACTCCATGAACCATGGTAGAGTTCAGTGGTTCAAATTTTAAAAAAAGGACCGACTGTGCTCATTCAGGATTCAATCCTTACTATGAGCTTAACTTTGAAGACAGCAATCTGAACATGCCGCTCAACACCCCTGCTCACGATGCTGCTGCATTCACCATCATACCAGGTATTGTTTACAAGACGTTCAGCAGCTCAGAAGAAACCTAGACAAAAGATGCAATGGACACACACAGGCATAAATGTACCAGCCCCCCCCCCCCCCCCCCCCACCCATGGGGTGCTTAAAGCGCCGGCACTGCTGACTGAATTCAAGGCAACGTTACCGTTTGGTCTTCACTGTCCTGTTTGCAGGCAGAATGTGCCAAAACCAACAGTTATGCTATGCAGGAAAATGATAACCATATCACATTATATGTACAGGATGGTTGCAAACTCAGCAGCTACAAAGGCAACGAGGTCACACGGAGCATGGTTTCTACAACATTCAGGGAATCACTGGGTAAACACGTAATTCTAATGGGAATATTCTGACACAAGACATACTGTACCATACAATTAAACTGCTTTGGAAAGATTATATCTTTATCAAAAAGTTTTAAAAAGGAACTGATGAAATCTGAACATACACAATAATATACACTACAAACACAAATGGTGGGAAAACAGCAAATATAACTCACTCAAATGAGGAGGTTGCCCTCCCCCCAACTTCCCTAAGGTATGAGATTAGTCTGCAAATCTGCAGGCATCTGCAAAACTAAAAAGAAGCAGACCGCGAATGAACCGTGCAGGCTCTCTCTGAAAGAAGGGGGTGTTGCTGTCCATACTCACTTGAAAAGTGGTCTTGCTCACTGGGGCCATAGGACAGAGGCTCACTGGGCCTACAAATACAGAAGGAAAGGAAAGGGAATGAAGGCACACTGTACACGACAGCATCGGAATGTTAACTAATTCTAAAACGCTCAGGACACCATACGATTTAGCCATGTAGCCAAGTGCTTCCCAATTGTCAGAGGTGATTCACTCTGTGTGGATGACACTATGACAGTACATGTATACAAATCCATGAACTAACTAACTCATTTGTCAATATGGCATCATGCCGCATCCAACTTGGATTCTAAGTTTTCATACTGAGAACAGTTTATTTTTTAAATAACACTCCTGGTAAGTGTAATCTACCATCCTGGCTATTCTCAGAGAAAAAGATGCATCAAAATACAAAATACAAAATAAAAATACAATGACTATTCTTGGGGAAGAAAAACACACCAAAATATGGCAGCAAAAGGGTTAAACAGAAAGAATCTGGACATCAAATGCTATTACAACAAAATAACACTGTAGTTAAAACTCTGCATTCTACCCCTTTGTAAAAGCAAGCTCCATCTACAGTGGAACCCCTATTTTAAGTCCACCCTAAAAATAAAAATAAAGGCACAAGCAGTCTTGCAAGAGGGGTGGTCTCTTATCACTATATCTGGGGGACACTGACAATGAAGATATGAGAGGATTCCGAAGAAAAAAACGGTCTTGCAAGAGGGGTGGTTTCTCATCAGGGCTATACTGACAATGGAAATATATGAGGATTCAGAAAAAAAACTCTTGCAAGAGGGGTGGTTTCTCATCAGGGCTATACTGACAATGGAAATATGTGAGGATTCAGAAGAAGAAGAAAACTGTCTTGCAAGAGGAGTGGTTTCTCATCAGGGGTACACTGACAATGGAAATACGAAGAGAGAGGATTCAAAAAATAAAAAATGGTCTTTCAAGAGGGATGGTTTTTCATCAGGGGTATACTGGCAATGGAAATATGACAGGATTCGGAGGTGATCTCAAAAAAAGATGGGTGGTTTCTCATCTGGGGTATACTGACAATGGAAATATGAAGGGAGAGGATTCAGAAAAAGGTGTCCTTGCAACAGGGGTGGTCTCTCATCAGGGGTACATTGACGATGGAAATATGACAGGATTCAGAGGTGGTCTCAACTGGGGTGGTCTCTCATCAGGGGTAACACTGACAATGGAAATATGACAAGATTCAAAGGTGGTCTCAAAAGAGGGGCGGTCACTCATCAGGGCTATACTGACAATGGAAATATGTGAGGATTCTGAAAAAACTGTCTTGCAAGAGGGGCTGTCTCTCATCAGGGGTACACTGACAATGGTAATTTGAAGGGAGAGGATTCAGAAAATAATGGTCTCAAATGTGGGGTGCATTGACAATGGAAACTTGAAGGGAGAGGATTTAGAAAGAGTGGTCTCAAAAGTGGGGTACACTGACAATGGAAATTTGAAGGGAGAGGATTTAGAAGAAAAAAAATTCAAAAGAGGAGTACACTGACAATGGAAATTTGAAGGGAGAGGATTCAGAAAAAGTGGTTTTAAAAGTGGGGTACACTGACAATGGAAATTTGAAGGGAGAGGATTCAGAAAATAATGGTCTCAAATGTGGGGTACACTGACAACGGAAATTTGAAGGGGGAGGATTCAGAAAAATTGGTCTCAAATGTGAGGTACACTGACAATGGAAATTTGAAGGGAGAGGATTAAAAAAAAAAAGAGGTCTCAAAAGAGGGGTGGTTTCTCATCAAGGGGGTCTTCCATTTGGGGTTCCACTGTATATTTGCAACAACAAAAATACTGAACACAGATCCTTCTATTAATGAAATCAGCTTGAAAAAAAGAAAAAAGATCAGATACATGCAACTGTTTCAACTGTGTGTGTGTGTGTGTGTGTGTGTGTGTGTGTGTGTGTGTGTGTGTGTGTGTGTGTGTGTGTGTGTGTGTGTGTGTGTGCATGCACACCTGAAAATGATGCATACACATGTCAGTTTGATTGAAAACATTTCCCCCCCCAAAACAACAACAACAACAACAACAACAGTGTGAACATTTTTCTCTGTATTTCACTAAGTGAGAGGGATTATGCAAAAAATCTGAATAACACTGAATGTGTGTATTTAACACAGTACAACAGTTGCATCAAGACTTTGCTGTACATTTTCATACAGGACAACTGATGCACTAGTATAATTTTTCTCCTTGCCTGCATAGATACATTCATCAAACCATACTTATTCCTGAATGTATTTCTACCTTCTGTTAAGAACACTCTCCACCTCTGTCAAAAGCAAGACACAAAGAGAAAAAACCCGCTGTTTCACAGACTACAAGCTGTTGCCTCAATATTCATTGCAATTCATAGACAATGATGACCGCATGACCATTATCCCTTGGTGCTGTTTTGCTCCAGATGATGAATGTATTGTACGAAGATGTAATCAAAACCTCCACCAATGTTCCCTTTAATGAAATCAGTGGAGATAGTGACTGTTCTTTTTGGGGGAGGTCTGTTTTGCTGTTTTTGTTGTAATACTTCTTCTGGAAACACCAGGTTGGGTCCAAACAAACACACTGCTGTGTACATCCCTCAGCCAGTTTATGTTGTGTGTCGAGGGGGTTGAAAATCTGCATACCTCGTTTAGAGGCTAACTGAATGCACAGTGCTTTAGGCATATACACATACTTCATTCTTACACTTTCCATGCAGTGTGCGAAAGGTTGGCCTGCAAGTGCAGGGAAAGTGTAAGCAGGCCCTTAGGCAGGCATGTTCAAGCAACCGCCTGAATGTTCCAGTAAACTGGTGGTGGAACAAATTCAAAGATCCAAGTAGCTCATCAAAAGTGGAAGAAAAAAAGAAAAAAAAGAAGAAGAGATGAGCAGGTATATAATCAGGTACATACTAATGAGCAGGTATATAATCATGCGCATATTGGACTGAACGAGTTACTTGGATCTTTGAGTTTGTTCCCACCACCAATGTTGAAGATACCAAAGGTGGAGAAGAAAAGAAAAAAAAGAGGAAGAGATGAGCAGGTATATAATCAAGTACATACTGATGAGCAGGTATATAATCAGGTACATACTGGACTGAATGAGCTACTTGGATCTTTGAATTTGTTCCACCACCAATGTGGAAGATACCAAAGGTGAAAAAAGAGAGAGAAAAAAGAGGAAGCGATGAGCAGGTATATAATCAGGTACATACTGGACTGAATGAGCTACTTGGATCTTTGAATTTGTTCCACCACCAATGTTAAAGGTATCAAAGGTGAAAGAAAAGAAGAAAAAAGGTCAAAAACCACATATGAACTGAAATAACTACGGCATGCAGAACAACAAAAACATGAACCAATAAATAAGCCTTCAAGAACCAAACAATAAATGAGATGAATAAAAACCCAAAGTACACCCTCTTGTTAAGGTATTTAAGAGAATCTTCTGCCATGGAAACAGCATCAGTACAACATGTCAAAATCATCTTTGAGACTTCAACTGCTGTGCTCGTGACATGACATTTTGTTCAACACTTGCTATCAGTTCACAACTCCTGAGACTTGAATTCTCATGAATGTGTACCTTCTAAAACAACTGAAGGTATAAATCTACATGCCTAAATGGCTTTAGGAAGTGGCTGCATACACAGTCCCTTCACTCTATCCTGGCAGTGCTGGGTCTGGCTGAATTCCAGAGGTCATAGGAAAAGGCCGGATAATTCCCAGATAACTGGTTCTTAATGCCCAGTCAACCATGGTGGTTACATCCATCAAAGGTGGAGAGGCGCATGTCAAAGAAAAACACTGTGCTCCTGTCTAATGATCAAGTATGAACTAAGTCTCTGGAAAAAGAAACAGCCAAGAAAAGAAAATGCACAAACACACATGCGCTGAAGAAACTGTCCAACGACTCTCTTTTTTTCAAAAGGTTATAAACAATTTTAAAAAGGAAAGGAAGAAAAAAACATGACTAGGTCCATATTACATGAAAAAGCACCAGTGAATTCTGTCATGATCGCACTGGCGTAAACTACTGTTTCTGAGTAAAGTAAAGAAGAAGCTACGCAAAAGATGCACCAAAAGGTGCCCCCCAAAAAATAATCTGATTTCAGTACCTGCTTCAGCACAACAGAAACATTTGTACTGTTGCCAAAACATCACACGCACTTAGTTGGGAGACTTTCTTCCCAAACATTCAGTAGAATCAAAGCGCTCATCGCTGGAGAAATTAAGGCTAACTAATTACTTGAACAGTCATGTAATCGAAAGGTGAAACAAAATAAGCGCAAAGCACCTAACAGTGCAGAAAAATAAAATGCAATTCGTGCAATCCAACTAAAGGCTTCAACTGTTCAGAGCACCCCCTCCAGAAGAATATTTTTTCTCTCACCTACCTTCTGAAAAAGTGGTTCAAGGTATATGTTTGTCATTCACAGCAATTTTTGAAGTCATTCAAGCACAAATAAAACTCAGTCATTAGTCACGTATTCTGCGTCTCACCACTGCCCTTTAAGATGATGGTGGCACAAAGCTTGCATGGCAAACTGGTACGGTAGGTGCAGCGGATCATAAAGATTGACAACCCTTTGTCATCTGTCCATTACCCAAATTGTTCACCTTAACCCTTTGCGATCTGTCCATTACCCAAACCAGAAGAAAGGACAGTAAGACTAAGAGTCAACACAATTTCGAAATGCATAATGTTTAAAATATGAACCAAAACCCTAAACCCATGAGTTATGAAAAAAAAGTACAAACAAGGATGACACTTGATGCCAATGAAGTCAGTCAATAACTGCTGAGAAAGATAGGGTGGGAAGGGAGCGGGAGTGGGTGGAGTGGGGTGGGGGGTGGGTTGGGCCGAAGCTGCTTCAGTGACCAGCATCCTTGCTATCCTGCAACAATTTACAATTTATCCATTACCACAGTCTCATTCAAATGGCTCGGATGACATTTTAATTATCAACGTTTGTTCCTTGCCAACTCATCTGATCTATACCGAAGCAAACTAGTAGCAAGAAAGATCAGGCAATCATACCTGAAATGACTACCTTTAAATGAACTGAAACTGATGGAAAACGTTTTACTCCTGCATAGACCACAGTTTAAGAGGGCATTTTAAGCTTTCCCGGGGTTCCATCATACATGGGTAACAACAGGAAAAGTACAAGCAAGTCTTACTTGAAGCAGTTTTCTTCGTACACAGAACGCCAGATCCGGTGAGGAGACGCCCCTTTATAGCCGGTGTATCTCTCCGGATTCTTCAGCAGATCCACATACTGTAGCTCAGCAGAGTGCTCATCTGTAAAAAAAACGAATCAACAAATTAAAAGCAGGGACAAAGTAAACAACAAACCCACTCACAAATGTAAGGCCCCCCCCCCCCAAAAAAAGAGAAGGAAAGTGAAGATGCAATAAACTAAAGACTATGGTTGATATGTTTTTGGTAATGGTGATGGATATATATTATGTGTGTGGAGAGAGAGAGAGAGAAGAGAGAGAGAGAGAGAGAGAGAGAGAGAGGGAGAGAGGGAGGAGAGAGAGAGAAGGGGAGAGAGAGAGAGAGATGGGTAGGTAGAGGTGGGGGGTGGGGGAGGGTGTTGCAACACAGCATTTCGCTGGAAACTTACTGAATTCTTGATTTTCACACCATTTTAGGATCTTGAACATAACATGCACATCTGAGGACAATTCCAAGCACAGCCTCCCACTTCACCCCTGATTGTTTCATGCAAATGTCCTGTCAAATATAACAAATTTGTTGGCACTTAATTTTCAACATACAGTGTACTGGTAAATCTTACTTACCGTCTACCTCGCAGAACATATCCAAAGAGTCATCATAATCTTTCCAGTCTTGGAACTTCTGCTTGCTCTCATCACTGAAAATAACAACACATTATTGATAAATCTATACATCAGCCATCTAAATGTCTTCAATATGCTACCAGACAGTCAGTCATATTATCCATAACAAATGTGGTGTTTTGTTTTGAAAAATAGTGTCCAGTGAGTTTCCTGTCTGTGCCACAGCATACACTTAACTGAAGCCCTGATTCTCAGGTAGCTCCATGGTCTAATGGTTAGCACTCCAGACTGTCACACCAGCAACTGGAAGTTCAAATTTCGGTAAAATCTACATTGTTTTGTCCTTTTCAAACAAAAATTATATTAAAAATATGTTTTTAAAATTCTGCTGCAACATCAACCTTGTCGAAAATGTGCAAACTTTTTTTCTTTATGTTTTAATATACGCCCACATCCACACCACTGAAAATAGCTTCTGAGCAGGTATTTCATGAGCACATCATTTAACACAGGCTCTCCAAGCCATCACGCTCTCCAAAACATCAGAGTTCTGACAATGGCTGCCTTGTGGTCCTATGCCAAAAAGCTCACTGCAGACCAGGAGCTGTGGATGACCCTGGCATCACCCTGGGCACAATGGCCCTAGTAAAATGAGACTGAAGTGTGTGCATGCAATGAAAGCAAATGTTGCTATCAACCTACAACCACCAGTCAGGCAAGCAAACAACACAAGCCATACAAAAAGTTCAGTAGTCTTGTATTCATTATAGCACCGGCCAACCTGTCCTTACACTATACGGACTCGCCGTTTTCATGCAAGTCAGAAACTGACCTCAGCGTTGTGTCCAGGGCACCCAGCTCCCTTTCCTCTTCACAGGTATGGTGATCGTCATCACTCTGGGCCTGTTTGGAGTACTGTTGCACAAAAGCATACAGATGATCCATCCAAAATAATCAAACAAACAAGGTCAAAACCCCCCCCCCCCCCCCCACCAACAAAACCAAAACATTTTAATACAACATAAATGTATGGAATTCATGATCTACTAAAATAAATAATTCAATTTAAAAAAAACTAAAGAAGAAAAATTCACTGATGCATGTATTTGCCTGTTTGGAAAGAAACAGACCTCCTCACATCACACGAGCGTTGAATGTTACCAAACGTTTTAATATTAATACAACACAAACGTATGGAATTTATGATCTACACACACACACAATTGTTTTTGTTTTTTTAACTGATGCATACATGTATTTGGAGAGAAATGGACCTCCTCACATCTTGTTCATAACACAAGAGCACTGAATGCTTATCAACAAAGATTCTGGTCTGACAGCAGAAAAGTAACCTGATACATTCATTAGGTCCATACCTTATTTTCAATAACTTGCTTGTTTTGCCTTGCTTCATTGATTGGCACTTTATCCTGAAACAAGACAGGAAGAAAAAGAATGTGACATTTCGCATTACATACATATGTATATATATATATATACACACTTTCACTTTATTTATGGTACACAAACAGTAAGGCTTACAAACGCAGTTTTCTGTGGTATGGGTCAGTCTGCTTCAGTGGCAGGCTCTCCAACAGGCTGAGTACAGCAGGGGCTGCTTACAGCCTGTCAATGCCCAATCTGTCTGCCATTTTGACTGGCCAGCCTTCAATTTCCTTTCTGCTCTCCCTGCATGTTGTCTGTTTCTCTGTTGGTTACTGGTAGAACAGAAAATGGGGGGGGGGGGGGGGGGGGACTGCTCTGGCACACACAAAATTATGTGAAGAGGTTCTCTTGTGTGCATGAACAAATTCTGTAACCAGCCACCCATCACATATCTGGAGACAAGACAGCCAGATCGATGTGGATCATGACTGTTCAGCACACTGATTCTACTTGAATTCTTAAACTGCCTAAGACAGGTCTCTCTTGCTGTCTCAGTGATAGCTCTTTTTTTCTCTCTCTTTTTACTCAAGTTTCAAATTTTTAAACAGCACAACCAGTACTCATCTGAAAGCAACCAGTAATCAGGCGGTAACCAGGTATATATATTTAAAAGGCACTGGTTTCCTAACATGCCCCACCCCGTGTCATTTTTTTCACAAAGTCTGTAAATATAATGAAACTGGATGCAAGGAGAGAGAAAGTCGGCCAAAAGGGCCAAATTGATTACAGTCTTCCATTCAGGTCAGTCCAACAAACACACCACAGCACTGTGACCCCCAGTTGATGCACATGGTACAAGTCAGTGGGAGCAACATATGTGCCGAGAGAAAGTCACTTCATGACCAGTTCATAACACCTGCTCTAGATTCAGTCAGCTGGCTCAATTGCTGTTTGGACACAGCTGTCACAGTGTCAGTGAAGGGGGGGGGGGGGGGGGGGGGGGGAGGAAGCAGTGGGGAGACAGGATTATTATCCACTAAAGGCAACCACTTAATGCTGCCCCCTGGGATGCTGAGCCAAGTCATGTTTACAGTGCAAGCCTAAATCAATACTGACAGATGATTTACGGACTGTCTAAGAATATTACTTTATCTGCAACAGCATAAAAATTTAAATTGCATTACAATGCAAGTTCAACTGACCATGGTGGGGGGGGGGCATATGGTTTGATTCCATGCTGTTGCTTAATTTAAAAGAACTGACGTACAGTGGAAACAGACCTGAGGGATTTCAAATTTTATTACGAAGTTACACTCACAGTACAACTTGGTTCAGTCGCATATGATGACCCTCCATCTGTGATTTTGATTTTTGATAGCTACAGTAATAACAAGTAACACCCACAGGGCATTTAAGGTATCACCAAATCAAAAATAGAAGTCCCGATGAAACATATCGTATCATAAATAAAAGTCTGATCCACTGTCATGACACGTACCACATTGTTTCAAGAAGAATTATAAAAAATTAAGTTGAATGAACCAGTAGCTTTAGAAAGACATGTAATGTATGATGCATCATAATATATATATATATATAATATCAGGGTACAAATCCAAATTTGGTAGGATGTCAAATCTTACTGGTAGAAATCAAAATTGGCCCCTGGGAGAAATCAAAATTGTGACCTCTGCTGGTTGGATTTTGCATCTTGCCAGTACAGATTGAAATTTCGATTTCTTCCAGGTGAAATCCCATGTCAGATCATCATTGAAATAGATTATAATTTTCATCGATAAACTTTAAAATCTGACTGGCTGAAATAGATGCAAGAGAAGAGAAAAGGAGAGAGAATGTGTGTGTGTGACTGCTAATATGTGTATATATCTATATATCTATATATATCTATATGTCTATATGTCTATATCTATATCTATATATATATATCTATATATATATATATATGGATCCCTGCATTACCTTCACTCAGCACCTCTCAATTTGACACAGACTTATGGCTAGTTCAATAAAACCTGTGTTCATTCTTTCTCTCTTCGTTTCACTTCTCTTGTATCAATTTCAGGTAGGCAGATTAAAACATTTATCACTAAAAATTAGAATCCATTTCATTGATGATCCAGGTTGGGATCTGTCCTGGCAGAAATCTAAACTGTGATCTGTACTGGCAAGATTTAAAATCCTACTGGCAAATATCACAATTTTGATTTCTCCAGGGAAAAATCCCAGTTTTGAATTCTACTGCATTTTGATTTGTACCCTGACATATATAACATGTACATCAAAACTGAAAAGTGCAGAATTCCTGGCAGCAGGTAGAACATGCAGATCCATATTCTGATCTACTTCAGGCCAAACTAAAAGTAACAAACTGTGTTTAATCAACTCTGGGGACCCCCCATCCCCACTGTAATTGATGCTGGGACCCCCCCCCCCCCCCTCCCCCACCTTCTGTGATACACGAACTTGTAGATTGAAGGTATCATTTTGTTCAATCATCAGAATATTCCACATGCATTCACACACACACCCCACTGTGCAAATTGGTATTATTGTAATACACCGAACTGCTTGTATCAACTACACAACCTGGAGAAGAAGAAAAAACATTTGGCATGCAGATGAAGCTAACACTAACAGCTGTTCAATCAGTTGTTCCACATATTACAATGCTTGCAATGCAACACTGAAGTTCAATCACCAGAATGGCCGACAGTGCTCACCTGCTCACAAACGTTGACATGGCAATCTTTCAAAGCGCAGCGACTATCATCTGTCCAAAATGGACAGTGCTTTTGAAGATTGACCTGCGCAAACCAAGCGTATGGAATGATTTTTTTTATATAACATCAAACAAATGGCCTACAGCTAAAACAAATTAAAGTCACCTTTTATCTAAAAAAAAGAAAAAAACTCATGGCTAGCTGAGATGTTTAGTTCAAGGACTCCACAGTCAATAGCCTTGTTTTCTTCACTCTGCGTTTGTGTGTGGTGCCTTTATAAAATGTTATAAAAAAGATACATCATAAACCTATGTTATTAGTTTCAGCTCAATGAATATTGTCCAACACATCCAAGCTGGGAAAAAAATGAAAAAAATAATAATCTCTCTCTCTAATCACCTGACATCAAAGTCACACAAAATTATACAAAAAGTGATAAACATCAACACTGGGAACTTATATAATAAACAGCGCTATCATTTAACATACAGTACTACCAGACTCTGATTTTTACAACAGAAGTGAATTGTTTTTATCACTCTTCACACTTTACAGACAGCTTACCTTAAAATATCTGAAATAGTTTTTGGTCATCAAGCTTTTTAGCCTGGGATATATCTTGTTGTTGTTCAAAGAATCCAGGCTTTCCACCTTGCACGAGCAGTCATCCACCTCCCCTTTCAGCTGAAACATGAAAGTAAGATTGTGTGTGTAGAGAGAGAGAGAGAGAGAGAGAGAGAGAGAGAGAGAGAGAGAGAGAGAGAGAGAGAGAGAGAACTCAAATTTGAAAACTATTTTACAAGGATTGGAGAGAGAACTCGAACTCGAAAACTTTATATTACAAGGATTGTAGTTTAGGTTCAGTCAAAAACCTGTCTAACAACTAGTCCTTGCTAAGCTACTGATGAATATATCAGATATCAAATTACAGGCATTATTTATATATATATACATGTAGGCATGAATGAGTGAGTGAAACGTTATACATGAGAATTTCCACACAAAACATAGCGTGCTCACGGCACCAGAAGAACACATGCCATACATATTCAGTTACATATTATGAGCATACAGTGAGCATATTATGAGCAAATGAAGCAGCAGAACATCTGATCAGTTCATATGACTAGTATCGGAAAAGAAAACAGAAGTAGTCACTGCTTATGTTATAAAGAACAGTAAGGGAGAAGGGGGGGGGGGGGGGGGGGGGAGGGGGGAAAAAAACAAAGGGGGGAGGGGGTGGGTCGGAAGGCAGTCGGAAGGACTGGGCGGAGTTGTATGGGTGTATAAAAGAGAGAGAGAGAGAGAAAGAGACTGCATGTCACACAAACTGTGGGCTCTGCCTTTCACAGCATGCCAAACTGCATGTGGAATTTGTTTGGCTTACTGTAAAATCTGCAGGGATGTGGGATGGATGGCACACTTTTAAGTTCAAAGGAATGGTGACCTCAAGTTTTTGCAGTGTGCACTAATATCACTGGGAATAAGACAGTATTTTTAATGTTGGTCTAATTTATCCCTCTACAGATTTTAGGTATAGATTTCATAATGCCACTGAACAATTGGCTGTTGCTGTTTTAATGAGCCCCGATTCAGCTTTTTTTGTTCATCTTGTAAAAAAGAAAAGACAAAAAAAAGCAGATTTTTTATCGGTTGTAATATTATGATTTTTCTAACTGCCAGTTTAGAACTGCTACATCAGTGCATGTGCTGTAATTTGGGTTCAGCCTGAAGAGATTTCAGTCCATCATGTGTTGGTCACAGTCATCACCATCGTCCATGCCACTCCAAATTGACAAATTATATGAATCAATTAGTGAATTACCTCATATTTACCACTCTTGATACAAGTTTACAACTATTAATTTACTCATTACTGTACCAAAGGCGTCTTCATTTGAATGACTTGCATACTGTGCAAACTACTTGTGTGCTTGTCATTTGCCTGAAAAAATGGAGTAGGTAACCAGATCTACAAGATTATTAAGAATACCTGATTGGACCAGATCAGGCCTGATTGGACCCAATACTTTATATAGTATTATTGTGTGTGTGTGTGTGTGTGTGTGTGTGTGTGTGTGTGTGTGTTACATGATTTATTAGATAATATTCATGCATAATTATTTTTCAAGTTCTAGGGTGTTTTTTACATTGGGCGGTCTAGAAGGAGCAGGAAAGGTGAGTTCTGGGTGAATTTTGAAGGAATCTGCAGTGTTATTTTCATGGAGGGCAGAGAGTTCCAGGTGAAGACATACAAATTATACTGATCTGGGAAAAACATGCATGCAGTACTGCTTGAGCCAGCAGTGTGGGATCGACAGTCTGGTTATATCATTTGCAGTGTGCGGAGTGCAAGACCCTTGGGACAGTGCACAGACTGAGAAGGTCAGTCATGTAAAAAGTGTGTGTCCATTTGTTCTTACTAGAAGCAAATTTAGCATTACTAAAACTATAGTTATAGAAACTTATACATGATATGAAAAAAAATAAAAAAATGTAATATGTATATATTACTACTGTTTAGTTTCATATTATTAATGACAAAAACAAAACAAAAAGAGTTTTCAAGCTTTAGTTAGTAGGTTTTTGATTTAAAAAGAAAAGAAAAAAGGAACATGTATTAGTTGTAACTAATAATCAATAAACTTTTATTTTTGTAAGCAATTTTATTATCAAATATTTAACATACATACAGTCTCAGATTCACACACACACACACATTAGTATTACATGTATAAAAATCAAAACCATTTGATCCATTCCTCATTAAGTTTTTACCAAAGATCATATATCACCACAACCACTGCAATTAAGAGTAAATCAGGAAGACAGATTTACTGATGGGGAGGAAAAAACACTGGCTGTCAGTGATGGAGTGCAAAAGCAATAGCATGTTGCAAAGGCATCATCGAGTGAAAGCAGCCAGTATGTGGGCTCCATTCCTTGTCAAGATGGAGTGGAGGGGCTTTTCTGTTCCTCCGAGTCAACATTTGTGCAGACTTGTCGGTGCCTATCTCTCGTGTGCACAGCAAGCACATAGGCCCGACAGTGTTAGGTGCATTTTTTTGCACACACAGGTCTATTAATTTTTTTAAATTAGGAAGTCTAACAATGCTGAGCAATAGCCAGTGGTGTGGAGAACACACTATGATATATGTGATTATGATATAGACTACAGTACACGCACAAAAGCAGAATAATCAGGCTGATAACTGTGGCCCCTCCTGATAAAAAAGAAAGAAAAAAATAGACACAAAACTTCAAAAACTCTCCCCCTCCCACCCCGGACAGCCAACACACCCTACAGCTACGGCAAGAAACTCTGCACCCACCCCACCACCTTGTCAGCAAGGCTGAACATCACTGAAAGAAAAAGAAGAAGAGATAGAAAGCTAGACCAGCATCGATCAGAAGTACTAATTAGGTAAGCCCTTCAATATGATGGAGGTTTCCCTCTGTATGCCGTACAGCGGGCAGTAAGATTTAAGAAGTAGTGTTTGCTTCCACCATGAAGCCCCTCCAGTGCAGTCCCTGGTGCCCGGTCTCTAATGTCTCTCCCCACCCTACCCCCTTCTTCAAAAATGTGAGTGCGACCGAACCTTTAGAATGTTGTGGGGGCTGAAAAACAAAATTAGTGCAAAGATGAGTCAATGTTCAGCGCATCCGAATGATGTAACAAGCACTCACCTTACAAAAACAGCCATCTGATACTTTTTCACTCCATGTCGTTGAGCTAACACAATGGCCAAAAATTAGCCCCATAACAATCAACTTCGCAGTAAACATGTTAGTACGGTACGTGTCACTCAGCCAGACGGCAACAACATCAGCACGCTTCTGCCGGCTGCATTTCATGCTAACGGATGTTTACTGGCCACTTCACGCAGTTATCACGAAGCGGAACTACGGCGTACATTAAAATGTAGTTCAGTAGTTATGCAGCATTTATTGATTTAAGTTTGGATTGTTCATGATTTTGAGTGATACAGACCATCATGCAGTATTTTATTACTATTGAATTAATCAGAAAGAGAATTGTTTAAAATAATTTCATCAATTCCTGCGGAAGAATAGAAATGCGAGACCTATGGCTGACGTGTCTTCTCACTGGAAGCGAGACTCGGAGTTCCCACTGGGGTTACCCTTCCGGTTTGCAAAAAAACTTCGTAAAGATGATCTGCCGACAAACGCACAGATTGACGAGGCATTTATCCACCTGCGCAAGATCTCTTAATAGTAATTTCTCGATTTTAGATAATTTCAAAGATGTTCATGGTATTTCAAACGAAATATTTTGAGTTTTGGTACACGGAGATATTTCGAAACGGTGGCCGTGACGGTAAGCACGTGTACTTGCGTCAGGACGGCTTCCGAGCGCCCGTAACTACGTGCATTACGGCACACACTTTGGTTTCCAACTGATGCAGTAATAGAGTGTTCTTCATCTTCATCATCTTGTGCTGAGCAGACTGCTTGGCGATTATGCTGCACTTTAGGGGTTGCAGGCTTAACAAAATGATAGAGAACTAATAAAAATGGGAATTAAAAAAGAGAAGGCATGCATAATTCATTCATTGCATGTCACAAATGTGAGGTGGTTTGGCCTGGCGCTAAGGCTGCATGATAAACAAAAGGACCTTGGTTCAGTTCAGCTTTGGCTCTCCTTTTTCTTCAAAAATTGTGGTTTATGGACGCTGTCTTTGTGACTGCCCCCCCCCCCCCCCCCACCCCACCACCACCCCCGACCCCTCCTCCTCCACACACACTTAATGCAGCATTGTATGGCTTTTACCACTGCCCTTAATCAATGCAAAATCATTCTGGTGTTTACAGTGTAGTATTAGGTAATCTCCCTCTTTCCCCACTTCCTGGGATTTTGGTCCCAACCAGTACCTCTTCAGTCTTTGAGGAAAACTTGGCATTAAATTGAATCAACCAACTAAAGTTAAGTTAAAATAGGGATGTAGGACAAATGACGAAATGTTCACCAATAATTTCATCATAAAGTGTTGTACCTGGACATTTGCTCGCTGATGCAGCACACACACACACACACACACACACACACCACACACACACACACACACACACACACACACACACAAACACATAATAATGGAAACTTGTCACACACAGTGTCTATGTCAGGGGTGTGTATGGTAACACTTCACTTGTAAGCCATTATATGTATATATCAGTATTTTATTATTGATTTTAGGTCAAAGTGTAGAAGAAAAAAACAAGCAAGTAGTTAATTGTTGAGGCACTATATTATTATTGGTGAAAAAATATCCAGATGCTAACTCGGTAAACATTTGTCCTTGAGCATTTGTTCCCTGGGGTGAGGAGCAAGGAAAAGTGTACAATGTACAATGTATTAACTGTCGAGCATCCCCAGTGTTAAACCCCAACTGGCACAGCTCCAGCATTCACTAGCCCACTTCCCACTAAATTGATAAATTGCATTTGGGTTTGAGGAAGGAGCCAGAGGTGGGATTGTGGTGAGTTCTTGAGAAAGGCTGTTCCACTGGTATGGACCTGGGAAGGAATTTTTTCTGCCTGTAATCTGTGCAATCTGTGTAATCTGGAAAGGGAGTGTGCACTTGGGAGTTAAAACTTAAATGGTGCTTGGGATGGTGATCAGTCATCTGAGGTCTTCAGGTGTGGGGGCTTTCATTTGGTCATCACTGAGGTGGCTCCAGTTCGGCAGTGGTACAAACAGTAAAGGAGTTCCTGTACTGGTCAGTGTTGGAATGAAGCACTTGGAAATGTCTGGAGTTCAAGGTTACTTGTCATAGATGAGGTCATTGGTATGTCAAGTGTTCATGGGTATGTCAGGTGTTTCTTTTTGAGTGGCCAGCGGTTGAGGGACTGTGCCATGTCAAGTGTTCATGAGCATGTCAAGTGTTTCTTTTTGGGTGGCCAGCGGTTGAGGGACTGTGCTTTGTCTCAGTGTGGAGGAGTCCTTGCCGGAATTTGTAGATGTTGAGGAGTGATTTCTTTATCACTGTTCAAGAGTCAGTCAGTGGTATTTCTCTTGCGAGGTGTCCATGCACACTGATCTTCTGCAGCCTGGTTTTACCGATCAAACTTTCTCCAGTGCTTTGAGTTTGATGTTGTTGGCTGTGAAGGAGTCCTATACAGGACCACACTGCACGTTAAACAACACAGCTTGTGTCATCACTGAGGTGGCTCCAATTTGGCAGTGGTACAAACAGTAAAGGAGTTCCTGTACTAGTCAGTGTTGGAATGAAGCACTCGGAAATGTCTGGAGTTCAAGGTTACTTGTCATAGATGAGGTCATTGGTATGTCAAGTGCTTATGGGTATGTCAGGTGTTTCTTTTTGGGTTGCCAGCGGTTGAGGGACTGTGCCATGTCAAGTGTTCATGGGCATGTCGTGTTTCTTTTTGGGTTGCCAGCGGTTGAGGGACTGTGCCATGTCAAGTGTTCATGGGCATATCAAGTGTTTCTTTTTGAGTTGCCAGCGGTTGAGGGACTGTGCTTTGTCTCAATGTGGAGGAGTCCTTGCTGGAATTTGTCGAAGGTGTTGAGGAGGGATTTCTTTCTCGGCTGTTCAAGAGTCAGTCAGGGGTGTTTTTCTTGCGAGGTGTCCATGCACACTGATCTTCTGCAGCCTGGTTTTACCAATCAAACTTTCTCCAGTGCTTTGATGTTGTTGGCTGTGAAGGAGTCCCATACAGGACCGCATTGCACTGAAACCAAAGTACTAAAACTTAAATAAGAAAAGAAGTTGTGATAATGGTTAGTTTTGAGATTCACATATTTACATATATATATATATTTGATATATAGGTATATTAATCAAATAGTAATGATAATAATGATGGAAATTTGTAAAGTGCCTACACTGCAGCTCAGAGTGCTGAACAAACATAATGTACATCAAGATGGAGAATGTTATCCACAATATAAATTGTAACAAAAGCTAACACATAATGCACACATCAGCAAGGCTTCAAGCATAACTATATGTGCAAGATGCACACACACACACACACACACACACACACACACACACACACACACACACACACACACACACACACACACAAATGTGTCGTCTTATGTATGGGCTGTCACAAGGATGGACTTTTAATTTTATTCATCGATGCTCTGTAGTATATGTTTACTGCTGGGTTGTTTCAGGCTTGCATTCTGGGCCTGTCTGCAAGCAACATGCCAGGCTGTCCAGTTCGGCCACCGGTGAAAACAAGGTGATGCAATACCTGCAAGCCCGGATCAAGGCAAATGGTCCCATCACTGTGGCAGAGTACATGAAAACTGTTCTCACAAGTGCTGAGTCAGTAGGTATAGATATACATATATATCTCTATATATATATATGTCATTAACATGAAGACCGTCCTTGATGATCTGAAACTACCTCATGAAAACTCTTACACTGATTCAGTAACACACCAAACTGTTGATGAACACTAGTTTGAAGTTGACCGTGACCAGACACTTCAGGCAACATTGGATGCCCAGCCTAATTCTAGAGCTCACTCACTGTCAGACAAGATACATGTGGAAATGACACTATGGTTTTAGGAAAGCTAAGGTGGGCACTTTTGTCATCAAGTTTCAGAATGTTAAAAAAAACCCACAAAAAACACCTTTCACTTATTTAACTTTTAAGGCAATTTTATCCAAAGTTAAATGATGTAAAACAACACAGTTTGTGCAAATTCACAGTTGTAGACCAAATTTTTATCCCAATTTTATTGTGGGTATCTTTTAACTCATGGGCTATCAGAAGCAGAAAGAAAAATGACCAAATTAAAAAAAAAAAATGCTATATGATTATGAATCAGTGGTTTTGATTGAGTGAGGGATCACTCTTCTAGAATGCTGTTCTCTGCTCCTGAGCACTCACTTCACTTTGGGACCAAGTACACCAAAGTCCTCGCTTTCGGCACCTTCCTCCAAACTCTGCCAGATTTAGTTACGCCACTGAGGGGGCACTCTTTATCTCCGCGCAGCTGTCCAGTGACGCGGTCAGCGCCCTCTGAAAGGTTTGGGTACTAACATGACTGTAGAAGCAACCTAGCACCAAAGCACGCGCATAAACATGAGACGCATCCACCCTGGGTAAAAAAAAGAGTTCCGTCTTGATTCAGACAATTGTGGTTTTATTTGGGCGGGTGTAAACTTTGTTGGCGGCTATAAATGACACCCCTTGTTTTATTTGAGTTGTTTGTAACAAACTTACTACTGTCTGAGCACCAACAAAAAACTGCTCGTTAGCTGACAGTTTTTGGACCCTATGGTGTAACTAAATATGGCAGTGGTTGAAGGAAGGATGTCGTAAACCAGTGCTTGGAGTTTGCAAAGTCCTAACATTGTAACAGACAGATTATATCATACTTGTTTTGCAGGTGAAGCTTGCAGCTTCCTTTACTGTCAGTGTCACTCAGTTCACTGTAATTAGTTATAAATCCATGCACATAACTGTTTTGTGAAGTAGCTTTTGAATGAAGGGTGAACGGTTGAGTTTGATCGGATGAGTTGTTTTTGAAACTGAAACTATTCCCACATTTACAACAGTCAGTGACTGTTGAGTAATTTTGTTTGTGTACTGTGAGTGCATGTGTGTGTGGTGGTGTGTGTGTGTGTGTGTGTGTGTGTGTGTGTGTGTGTGTGTGTGTGTGTGTGTGTGTGAATGCAGGTGTGTATGAGTTTCTGTGCTTGTGTGCATGTGTGTGTGTGTGTCTGTGAATGATAGGATATTATTTCTCCTTGATCTACTTTGGCATTTATTAAAATAATAGATTATATATATATATTTGAGGAAGTAGTAGTAGTACTGTTCCATACTATTTGCAGGGTTACTACATGCACAGAGATGTGTTTGGGAGCAAAGGAGATTTTATCACATCACCTGAGATCAGCCAAATGTTTGGAGAGGTATATAATTATATATATATATATATATATATATATATATATATATATATATATATATATATATATATATATATAAAATATATGTATATGATATTGTTTTGAACCCTTAAGTATATTATTTAGCTGACTGCACTTTGTGAACTTATTGTCAAATTTTAAAGTCAACAACACACTCAGTGACTCACGCACACTCATGCATGCATTCACACACACACACACGCACACATGCGCATGCGTGCACACATGTGCAAGCACACACATTCCCTCTCTCTCTCTCCAAAATTCATGCAGGCTTCCAATTTTTATCAAGATTTGTGGAAAGATTAACTGAAATAAAATATACCTGAAATTGATCCTGATACTTGAAAATTTAGCTCTCAGTACATGATGTATTGATAAAATCAGGAATCACGGATGTGAATTCAAAAGCAAACAGAAACTCCAATATTTTTTTTATATCAGATCGTATTCTAATTTTTATCCTGGAGAATAACTTTTAGATTATTTTATTCATATTATTGTCTTGCAATATTATCTGTGTATTTATTATTTGTGTATTTTGTTTTAGATGTTATGTGAGCAAGTGCTCTTTGTATACGTTTCTACAATAATCCTGCCCCGGTTATCAGATCCACGCAATTTCATTACTGTACTGTTAGTAACCCGGGAACCGGAGCAGACGACGCTTTTGTTTTGAAGCGCTGCGTGTTGCGTAACGCCACATAGCCTTCACACAGCCGACTGGCGATAGCTGCTGATGCGCGCCATTTTCAAATCTGTTTTCTCCCTTAATATTTTGACCGCTTGTTTGTTTACCTACTCTTTGTTTACCTAGTCCTTTTTATGCACTAAGCCATGTGTAATATAATTTGGCATCTTAGAATGTTTATTTAGATCTTATTTAAACGCAGGATCGAGCTTAATCAGTAGCCGATGCCTCTCTAGGTCTATTCTTTTATAGCCGTCGTCTGCATGGCGCGTTCTCTGTTTAGTACTAGTGGATAGTAGTGAATCATTTTGACTCGATGAAAGTAATTCTGTATTGATCAATGCTTTGTCGTATAGTATTTTGCTTAGCTGACTTCATGTTTAGTGTTTATTTTGGGTTGAAATTAACTTATTAAGTATTGTGTACTGTAGAAACTAAGTTGTATTCATAGACTACTTGGTATCACTATCAGCGCTGCTGCGACTAAGATAACGCGCCCCAGGCGAAAGTTGCACCATTTGTTTTAGTACTAGTCTTTGAGTGTGCCTGGCTTCTCTTATAGAGTGTTGTATTGTAATTGTTATGTACCATTTTAACCGTGGGAGCGTGTTCTTTATTTTGATGTAAGTTTTATTGACAGTTATATTTTGTACAGTGTGTTAGTTGTGATTTAGTTGTACGAATCTGCTTATAGATAGGTGCAAGCCATGCTTCCCATTCTTGTTGTAAATAAAATAAGTCATGTGTGTACATTTTGTTTATACGATTTAAAAGGTTGTAGTTGTAGCTTTCATTTGATGTTTTTCATGTTTTAATTAGTTTAGTTATTGTAGAGGAAACTGTATTTGTGCGGGCCAAGGCAACACAATTGTCAGCCACTTTGTGGTCCAGAGGGCCGATTTTATTGTAGCGATAGCGTGTGTTCCTTGTGGCCTGCGCCGTTCTCTTATCTATGTGTGCGCGTGAGGATTTTGGGGGTGCTGAGAAATTGTCTGCTGCTGAGCCAATAAAACCTGATTGCTGCCGTACGCCTGCTGTGGTCTCCATTTTACTGACTCCGCTGCCTGGGTCTCTGTCCTGTCCTACGCTCCACCGCACCATTGCAGTTAGATGATGTAAGATGCATCACAAGTTTCCATCACAGTTAAAAATGAAAAAAATACAAATGAAATGTGGGATGTGGTATGGCCATAATCATGATAATGGAAATAACTAAAGTGTGCAAGCAAGTCAGTTTCAAAGGCTGGACATGATTTTAAATGTTTTATTTCAGATGCTGGGCGTGTGGTGTGTGAATGAATGGAATAACCTGTGTGCCGGGCAGCCTGTTCAAGTGGTAGAGCTTGGACCTGGCAGAGGAACACTAGCCGAAGACCTGTTAAGAGTGAGTTAATTTGATGAAAATCATCAGCCTGATACAGTGATAGCACCGTCATGGTTCACTGGGCATTAAAAATCAGTTGTCTGTCCTGTTCTTGTTCGTATCTTTGTGTGGGAATTTATTTAAGTGCATGTTATGCCCATGTGCAGCTTAGGTGAGCTTTCTTTCTTTGTTTTTATCCCACTCGTATCAAAATTAGTGGGGGGAATATCCAGGAATCACCATGTCCACCTGTCTGCGTGTCCTTCTGTACTCACTTCTGTGGTATATGTTTGGGGCGGGGATAGCTCAGTGGTTAGAGCGCCGGACTTGTGATCGAAAGGTCGCGGGTTCGAATCCCTGCTGGAGTGACGGGAGCATTTTCTTCTCCAGGGTCAACTTTCTGTGCTGACTCTTATTTCAGTATCCGTTCCACCCCGTGTTACCACAGTAGCACGTAAAAGACCCCAGTCATTCTGCCAAAAGTGCAGGTGGCAGGTTACAGCTAAACATGCATACACCTTGCGTATGTGGCTTTACATGAAGTGACATGGTGCATGGTTGTATGGTGTACACACAACGCGCTGAGATGGCAGCAGTTTCTTGTGGCACCAGCCATGCCAGCGCTGTAAGTACACCACTTTGGTGGATATTCAAAAAACGCACTATAAAAAGCTATTCACTCATGTAGAATCACATGCAAGCGCAGTGAGTCTTCTGGAGAGCGGAGAATAGCACTATATAAAAGTGATCAATAGTAATATATGTTCCAGGTTTTCTCACAATTTCCGGACCTGAAAGACAAGGTCTCTCTGCACTTGGTAGAGATCAGTCCAACGCTGAGCCAGATGCAGTCAGAACGGCTCACAGACAGTACAAAACCCGCAGACCTCAGCGACTTGGGTGAAGCAAAGGACGGTGAGGGTCTTGGCCCCTACCGGCAAGAGGTGACCAAGTACGGAGCCCAGGTTTCCTGGTACCGGGCCCTGGAAGATGTTCCCAAAGGGCTGTCCATTTATCTGGCCCACGAGTTTCTGGATGCTCTGCCCGTACACAAGTTTCAGGTTCGATGCTTTTTGTTTTTCCTGTATTTTCTGTTTTTATGTGTTGTGTGTGTATTAATTAATTACTGTGCGTAAAAAAAAAATCTTCTACTTCTGACCACATCATTTTGAGATGCTTATGAAGTCATGCAACATACATCATTCTGCGCTCTGTTTTGTTGTGTGTGTGTTTGTGTGTGTGTGTGTGTGTGTGTGTGTGTGTGTGTGTGTGCATGTCCAGATGTGTCAGAGTGTGTCTGTGTGCATGTGTGCATATATATATAAAACCTATAAATATTTCGCTTTTTATTTAAACTAATTTAAAGTGTCAGAGCTCAAGAGCTGTGTGAAAGTCAAGGTGGCTGTCCTGGGCACCTCATACATAATAGTCCTTATGGTCTCGGTGGGTGTAAAGTAACATTGAACTTGAACTTAATTAAAGTGAACTATACATACCACAGCGCCTAAATTGTGTTGAGTTGAATGCCCCATTGCTTGAAACACAGTGTTTTCTTTTATCAGAAAACAGACAAAGGTTGGTGCGAGGTGCTAGTAGATGTCAAAGATGGCAGCCAGACAGGCAAGGAAGAGACTCCGTTTCATTTCGTTCTTTCACCTGGCAAAACAGCTGCCTCCATTGCATTCCTCAAGGTTAGTCTGTCTGTCTGTGTAATACAGTCATTTGCAAAATCCTAGTTCTTAACCAGACATGATTTTTTAAATAAATTTGACAAAACTGTGATTTTTTGGGCCTTCATACCAAATTATGTAAGTTTATTTCACCAAAATCATAATATTAATACAACACAGTTTGAAAAGTGATGACATCTAAAAGTCTTTTTGTTTGTTTGTGTCTTTTTGTTTGTTTGCGTGTTTTTGTATTTGTATTTTTTCTCTCTCACATGGCAACATGCTCTCTAAAACATCCTCTTTATTTTGTTATATTCTTCTTCAGCCCAAATTGGATGATGCAGTAAAAACATAAAATTAAATAATCTGACATCATAGCATAAAAAGGCTTTAAAAATCATGTGCGGTCGTAAACTTTTGCAAATGACTGTAGCATGTCTGTCTCTCTATCAGTTTATCTCTAAATGTGTAGGTTGTGGGTATGCTCTTGTCTGTGTAATCGACTAATCTCTCTCTCTGTTATTTCCCTCATCTCTCTCTCTCTCTCTGTCTGTTGCTTTCTCTCTCAATGGATCTGACTTTTGTTGGTGTGATTAGATGAGGTGTTTTTGCCCTGATATGACCTTCACAGTTGACTAGGCATCACATTTAAACTGTTTTTAATAATTTAATGCCACTTCTAAAGGAAAATGTAACTCCTTGATAATTTAAGGTCTAAAGAACATAATTCTGCCACAGCAATATTTTTTTTTTTTAAAATCATCATTATCAACCCTCACTAGCCATTTCTGTCCCTTGGGCTGAATAGTAAGTAAGTAAGTAACCATGGTGCTTAACGTCCACAGAAACCATAAGGCTTATTAGGGACAGGGAGAATGGGGGGAAGGGGGTATGGAGGTGTGGGAAGAGGGAGAGTATATACCTATCACTACACTGTCACCACCAGAATGACCTGCATTAAGATGGGCAGCGATGAGAGCCATTTTAATGTTTCATTAATTGTGAGGGACAAAGTCACAAGACGGTGTCCACAGACACAACTTTTGAAGAGAAAGAAGAGCCAAAGTGGTATCGAACTGAGGTCCTTCCGCTTACCAGCCTACCGCCAAACCGGCTCTGAACAGCTTCCACTTAAGACCGCTTTTGAGGGGGAGTGTTAGATATATTAATGTACTCACAATATATATTATATAGGTAAACACTCTTGACTCATAGATCTGTGTTCCAGATAACAGAATATATGTGCAGGTTGTTTTTAATTCGAGTTAACTGGGGCAACGGAAATGAATTGTATTTCTTCTTGCTTTGCTCTGGATACCACCAACACATTGTGATGATTGTAAAGTGCTGCTGTTGTGATGGTTATCTGTTTGATTAACTCACTTACTGTCTTGGTGTGCTGTCAGAAATCACACTGTGGCTGATATGCTGAAGCTATGTACATGTAACCTTAATTATGTTTGCAACGAAATAGCTGTAACAGTCCATTAGCTGGCCGTTTTTCAAGACCTGTGGTGTAATCAATCATGGCAATGGTTGGAAGGACATTGTGATAGAAACCATCATTCTGAATACACCGGTAGGCTGCTGGTGACAGATGCGTGCCTTCACTCATAATTTCAGGTAATATCAAGGACAGGATCTAGGGACCACACTCATCATGAAAGTGGTGATAGATTACTGGAGGTGATAAAATCAACAGATGGCACATCCACAGGTGCTTGTAGTATTGATTGAGCCCATGTGTTCTACTGCTAGGAACATGAAAATGTTGAAAAATGCAGTGAGTTTGGGTACACCAGAGAATAGCGATATGCAAAAGTTATCTATTAGTAGTAGTAGTAACTAGTTGTAAATCTGGGCTTGTTTCTCAACATTTGTTACTAGCATATATATATATTTTATATTCTGTGGTTTCCTTTTGTTCTCTCGTTGTTTCCAACAAAGTAAAACACCTGTTTGTTTGCCACCAGTCAACAGTGGGATTGTTTCGTCTGTGACTGTGAGGCAACATGGTTTGACTTTGAGACTGCAAATTGTCTGTGACTGTGTGAGCCAACATGGTTTGAAACCACAAATGAAGCTTTGTTGGTCCCAGCACAAATTTCTGCCATAACACTTTCCCTGCCAAATAATTTGTGTTGCTGGTTCTAATTCCTTCATAGAACCGTCTCAAAAATAAGCTTAGTGAGCCGTAAATGTTCCTTTGGAGACGTTTGCACTAAAATTGCAAGACTTTAAATTCAAGCAAGATGTCGTGTGCTATCAAATAATCAAGTTTAGCGAGCCATAAATGTTTATTTGGAGACGTTTGCATTAAAATTGTATGGCTTTAAATTCAGGCAGGATGTCAAAGTGACATCAGATAATCAAGCACTTTTCCTGGGTCATCAAATGATGTCCTAAGGACAGGGAAATGGTTAAGCTCAGCCCAAATTGTGCAGTTTCTGTCAGTCCCAGCATTCACATACTCCCTATAATTACTCTGCCGTCAGGGCCCGGTTTTGCTGAACAGTCACTGATGTATCATTGGCAGGAGCTGTCACAAGCATAATTTTTGTTGCACCAAAAGTTTTGTCACGACAAACGCCTGTTTGTTGCGACAAACATGTGTTTGTCATGACAAAACACGTCTTTTGTCGCGACAAAAGTATGCTTGTCATGGCAAAACTTTTGTTGTGATAAAATTATGTTTTGTCGTGACAAATATTTGTCATGACAAACGCATGTTTTGACATGACAAACATACTTTTGTCATGACAAAACATGTTTGTCATGACAAAAGTATGCCTGTTTTTGTCGTGACAAATATCTGTCATGACAAAAGTCACAACAAGCATACTTTTGTTGCGACAAAAATTATACTTGTGGCAGCTCCCGCCAATGATACTGATGACTCTTTCAGGTCAAGAACTGTGATCATTAGGTATTACTCTGCCTTTACACCTCTGCTCTGTCAAGCACAGTGGCGTTCTTCTTCTTCTAACTTAAGATAGCATGTGTGGTGCTGCTGGCATGATATGCATGCAAAAGGAATGCAGTTGGGAGGCACACTCTCTCACTAAACAGGCCTCGTGAACAGTGAAACTGGTCGACTGGGGTAACGCACAGTACAAGCACATGCAAACTCATACAATTTGGTGTCGGGGGGGAGTCCAGCTACCTTTCTTTTTTAATGCCAGGAGGGTCAAGAACAGGTTTCTGATGCACTAGCATTTTTAATTCTTTCATAATTCATGGATCTCTTTCAAGCAGAGATCACGTTGGATCCCTGTAGATGATCCAGGAATCCAGATTTGGCTATACCCCTGTAGCATAGCCATTAAAATGTCATGACAAAGACCTTTGTTAGAACATCATCATGAAGACAGCTTCTCACCTTTGTTAGCACATCACCATGAAGACAATTTCTCACCATTGTCCAGGTGTCTGCTGATGAAACGCGCGACCATGTTGAAGTGTGTCCGGTAGCTGGGCAAACAGTGCAGGAAGTAGCTCGCCGGATAAAGCAGCATGGTGGCTTTGGTCTCTTCGTCGACTATGGCCACACAGGAGAAAAGGGCGACACTTTCAGGGTTGGTAAATTTCACTTGTTCTGTTCATTAGGAGACAGTTCTCTTTTTTGGGCACCTTTTGGAGGAAAATTTGTTGCACATTATTTTTTTGCTCAGAAACAAAGCCTTAAAGGAGCTGTCTCTCTTGTACTAAAAACATTTTTAAACCACGCATACTTTTTATTTACACTAGGTACTTTTTTATTTAGATGGGATTAAACAAGATGCAATTGTTAACAAAACTTCCCTCTTTTTTTTCCTTTTTTTTTTTTACCTATCTAGATACTGTAAGTGGACAAACACAGCAAACACTGTACTGGTGTGGCATACAGGCTAAGTCTAATATCATTAAAGTGAAAAGACTTGAAATAAAAAGGAAGAAGAATCCTGTTTCCTCCTGATTTATTTATAGATGATTAGCTCGGAGTGTAGAAAAAAATAACAAGCATGTAATTGATTGCTGAGGCATTGTATTTAGGTCTGGAAGGAAGTTAATTAGCGCTCAAAAGTTGTCACACAAGCAAAACAACAAAGACTTGAGTCACCTACGGTAACTCTCATGAGCGCCTTGGGCCTCGTTCTGTTTCAGATTTGGGTTCGGAAGACATTAAACAGAGTAAATCTGGAAGAAAAGAGAAGGGAGAGAGAAAAGAAAACAAAAAGAAAGTCCTGCTCCCTTCAGAAAGAGCCTGTTGGGTGCATTGGGTGCATCATAGGAGTCGTGATACCAGGATTATTTTGGATCACTGCTACATAGGGGTTGCTGACAAAACATGTCCGTATTAGAAATCAAATCTAATGAAAAAAAGGTGTTTTTGTTGTTGTTGTTTTTATCACTGTTAATGGTGCATGTCTTGATGTTAATGATTATTTGGCATAACTTTGACATCCCTTGACAGTGATAGTGATGCAACGACAAATGTGTAACATTTCAGCAGTAATGACGCTCTTTATCGCAATTAAGTGAAGTGCTGTCTGTATGTATGTATGTACATGTAGGTGTTAACATCAGAGGTTATGAAATGCATTACATGTTTTGTGACAGGCATTCAAAGATCACAAGCTTCATGACCCTCTGGTAGGCCCAGGTTCTGCAGATTTAACGGCTGATGTGGACTTCGCTTATCTTAAACGATGCATCGAAGGAGGTAGGCGATGCAGCCCATATTCCACCTTCTGAAGAAAAAAAGAAAAAAAGAAAGAAGGTTTATTTTCAATAAGTAGACTGGTCATTGATTTTTAAATCCCAGTCCACCATGATATTCAGTAGAGTAGTATTCACATTTGATTTTTTTTATATGACATCCGCACATGATTGGAATACATGAAGTTTAGACTGGAACATGTGCAGTCAGAATTTGTTCTTAAAGACACCAGAAATATGCACACCCACTGTAATTACATTCACATTACATAAAGTTGGGATGGGGAGGGGATCACAATCAATGCAAGACAGGATCCCAACACGTAAATAGTTGAATGGAATGCTAACTTAATATGACAATACAAAGCATGCAATTTTGGGGTAAGCCTCTTTTTCAAAATGACAAAACAACAGTTAACTGGTCAGGTGTTAAATGAAAATGTACTTATCCTGTTGCTGTTTGGGCGCGTTGAATGCCTGGAGTGTTTTGTAGAAAGACCAGGTTTAGCAGAAGTGAAAAAAATGGCTTGAGTTGTGCTACACCAGAGCTTATGCTGTGTTTCTGAACAAATGATCTCGAATACTTACATCATCTCCTGACCACAAATTCAGAGTGAGATGAGATGACATGTTTGGGCATGTTGAATGCCTGGAGTGTTTCATAGAAATACCAGGTTTAGCAGAAGCGAAAAAAATGGCTTGAGTTGTGCTACACCAGAGCTTATGCTGTGTTTCTGAACGCATGATCTCGAATACTTACATCATCTCCCAACCATAAATTCAGAGTGAGATGAAACTGTTTGTGCTTTTTCTGTTTTAGTCTCCACATTTGGCCCTATCACACAGCAAGACTTTCTGCTCAATATGGGCATCGGAGTTCGACTGCAGGTAAAACATTCTTTGCATTGTATAAAGATACCTGAATTGAAAAGCTACTATATTTATACTATTTATATGTCTCAACACTAAATTCATAAACTACGTGAAGTGTAGGTCTTGTTAAACGGTTAATCTGTACCCTGCACAACTTGTTCCGACAAATGATATAGTACAGCGAGAAAAGCACTGGAAAGAAAGCGTCGAAGTTAGGAGAAGTGAGAAAAACAAGGATATTATGTCCAGCTGCTGGAAATGTTGCACTTAATAATTTTTTCGTGTACTTAGTTGGTCTGCATCAACACACATTGCATGTGAAACATGGTCAGTCTCTGCGCACCAGGGCCAGAAAGACCTTTAGTTTGGACGTCTCTCTCTCTCTCTCTCTCCCCGAGTCTGTGTGTGTGTGTGTGTAATATGTGCATACATGTGTGTGTATATATATGTATATATTCCTTCTATATCTTTTAATTGTTTTTGTTGTTGTAGTTGTGTGTGTTTTTCAATAATTTTATGTAGTATCGGTTTCCTTGTTGTTGTTATCATTTTCTACAGCTAATTATCCCTCCCCTTCCCCTGCTCTCTCTGTAAATTACCCAATTGTATGTGAGTGTGTGTGTGTGTGTTTAATCGAGTTTTTGACTTTTTCGCTGCTGTTGTTTTTCACCGCTATTTTTTTCATTTCCGTTGCAGTCACTGTCTCGTTTTATACGTGTTGTTATTATTATTAGTATTATTATTGTTATTGATGCTGTATTTGTCTATAGCCTTCTGTCATAATATTTGACTGAATGTCTTGGTTATTAGTAGTACTGTAGCAACGACAGATATGTGAGTCGGCCTTTGTGCTATTATCTTCACCGTTGAGGAATAAAGTTCAATCAATCAATCAATCAATCTCTGGAAATGGCATGAGCAGCTCAGTTGTTAATGCCTTGCAACCATCTGTCGATTCAACACATTTTTGTCGGCACGAGTTATCCTGGGACTTTCTGGACAGAGAGAGAAAAACGTTTTGCAAAAATTAGATCATAGAGCATGTACACTTTTAATTTTTCTTTCCGTTTGTTTATTGAATACAGATGCTGCTGGAGAAAGCAGAGCGGGAACACTGGAAAACTTTAGTGACTGGCTACGACATGCTTACCAACCCCCAGAAGATGGGAGAACGCTTCAAGTTCCTGGCTTTGATGAACCCTCACTCTCCCGAATACATACCAGCTGGCTTTCACACACCAGAGTTTTTGAAGGCTCAGAAATAAAAACTATTTTTTCTGAAGACTCAGTTCTAGTAGTAATGCACACTAGGTGTATGTGCACGTCATGTGTGTGGGTGTGCCTTTTTTTTCTGGTCTGCCCCAAACAAAATTTATTTTAATATAGCCCTACCCACACCCAATTAGTTGCAGGATGGTGGGGGTGGGCCCCACCATCCTGCAGCTACTTGGGTGTGGGTAGGGCTATATTAAAATAAATTTTGTTTGGGGCAGGGGGGAGAGGGATGGGAGGCTTCGAAGTAGTTTTGGAGAGAGAGTGAGAAGGAGGTGTGAGGTGTGTCTGAGTGATAAAATGATGGTTTGAAAATGTGGCTGTAATGCATAAGACACGGTCTGATTGAATGTTAATACAAGAGATGCATGCTTTTGAACCTCAACCCAGCTTCATATTTTGCATGTAAAATTGTTTTGTAAAGCAAAAATAGTGTGATAATTTTTTTCTAATGATCAAAGCTGTATACTCATTGCCTTTGTGATGGAATAAGCTGCTATTAAATAAACATAAAACAGATACTTTGTGTCTGATTCTTGCTGCCAAAGAAAGAAATATTGTGGAAACTGGAAATTACACTCACAGAAAATCAGTTTCGTCAGTCCCAGGAAACATTTTATTTACATCATGCATCAATCTGTGTATACACAGAAAATCAGTTTCGTCAGTCACAGGAAACATTTTATTTACATCATGCATCAATCTATTCATACAAACTCATTTCCTATCACATTAAATTATGCAATGCAGTACAATGCATTGTCCTGTAATTAGTGTAAATACACAATCATAAATGTATGCAATCAAACTCATTCACTGTCACACTCCTGCAATGCATTATCGTCCACAAACTCATTCACATCACATTCAACACACACACACACACTGTTTTATACCTACATATATATGTAGTATTACACAAACCATATGTACTTACTACACTCTACTAAATAATAGAAGGCTTCATCGTAGTCATTTGCCATACAGCACAAAAGGAAAGCACACTACAGTATATTCTAGGTTTATATAATGATACTACAATCATCATCTTACAGATCCAATAAAATCCTTGCAAATCTGACATAGCATCACATATTCTTCATTTTAGCATGAATAAGAAGGCACAGCATCAGGAATTATTTTGACCAATTTTGATGAATTTTCAAGGTACAACCACTGAATAAAACATCAAGGCATGCTTGCATTTAACTTTGTGACCACATTGTTTATGTTAAGGTTTGCATTTAACTCAGCTGAAATCAAATTCCAGTGGAGCAAGGGGAAGGGGGGGGGGGGGAGAGTGGGAGGTGGCAGGCGGGGGACACACTACTGGCTTGTGTCCTGCTATGTGATGTCATGGGTTGCATCAGCTGATGGCATAATCTTTTCACAACATCATTTTCTTTTGTTGATCTGTCTGTTTCTGATGGGATGGCGGCTGAGTGGTGGCAGACGGCATCAGCATCTTCACCGCCCAGTGGGGTAACGTACTGAGCGTGTTACTTGATGGCTGTTTTAATTAGTTAATCTTCTGATAACTGCAAGGCTCCACTGCTGTTTAGCTAATTACTACAAAACATTACCAGCTGTCATTTCCATTGCCTGCCTCTTGTGAAATGGCTATTAGTATTATTGTCTCAGATGCAGCCTTGTGTTCCCATTCTCCTCAAAAACGACTTCACTGCCAATTGAAAGAAAAGTAGAGAGAATTTCATTCCTCTCACCATTTGTTGTGCGTAAATTATAAAAGGGGTTTACCCCCAAAATCTGTGCATGCTTTATAACTGTACTGTTTAACTGAAACAGGCATTCTTTTTATCTTTTTTTGTCTTTTGGTCCTCAAGATTAAAGACCAACTTTATTACCTCATCTGTAAAATGTATGTGTAGTGCATTTTGCGGGCACTTGTATGTATCAAAGAGTGCTTTCATTAGTTTCATTGCAGCAATGCTTTTAGTAAGAGCAGTGGCATATCGGTGCATTTTCCTCCCTAGAAATTAATGTTTAATGTCTGTTCAATGTGCTGACGATGGTCGTATCAGAGTGAAACTAAAACAACTCGTCAGATCACAATAAAAGTGTGATTCACTGTTCATGACACTTTAACATTGCTTCATGTTGGCAGAGGATGAGGGAGGGATGAAGCGGAAGGTACCAGGACAAACACAAAACAAAACAAACAAAAAGCAAAAGAAAGGCAAATTTCCTGGGAGTAGGCAAAGAATGGCATAGCTATATTCCGACCTACCCAGGCTTAAAATTCAAATGAAGGCAGCCATCAAATCTTTTGATTTTTGCAAGCTACTCCAGCTCATGGTAATCACCATACAAAGGTTGGCTCCAAATTGTTGCGCAGAATATTTTGAGAAGCCACGACATGGTAATTTGAATATACCTTTCCCCTCCAAAAACAACAACAACCCGCACCCACCCACTTTGCTTTGTATAAAAATGGAAACTGACAGCTCTGAATTCTCTGCAGAGAGAGACCTTCATTTTTGCATCCTTGGTACCCCAACATGGGCATGAGTTGGGCAGTCAACTTTCACCCTTGCAGATGAAGACAGCAAACTTAAATTACCCACACATACAAAAAAAAACAGTAGCATCATCACACAAGGTGAGTCACTGTCCAACAGACATGACAGCATTCAACACCAAACTTGTGAAAGTTTCTCAGGATGACACCTGACCCAATCTCAGGTGAACCTTGCCCATGGTGATGGTGTGTGCTGGCGATGGTTAGATGAAAGGTGAGTCACTGTCCAACACACATCAGCATTCAACGCCAAACTTGTCAAAGTTTCTCAGGATGACACCAAGTCTCAGGTGAACCTTGCCCATGGCGATGGTGTGCAGGCGATACCGGTCAGTGCCACTGTATATCAAGTCTGCATTTTTCAACTGGGGTCCCCCGCCCAGGAATTGCTGGGACACTGTCTCCATGAAGGACCCTGTGGGACGCCATGTGTGACACTCGATCTCATGCATGCCGGGTGAGGTAGGGATGTGACAGAACCCATAGCCGTACAGCTCGTTGCGCCCAAACTCGTCTTGGTGCCACACCTGGAAGTGGATTCTTGGCCAACCTGAAATGGAACAGGCACACATAATCAAAAATTCAGTTCAGTTCAGTTCAAGGTGGTATCTCTGTGCTTGGAAAAGCCCATACTTGCTCCAACCTGTCTCAGAAGTTATGTTGATTTTGAAATAGTTCCAATGCTAATCTGACTGACGATGGCCCTCTCTCATCCTTTCAAGGAAGATCGTCTAGTGCTTCCTCTTTCCATGACAAAAAAAAAGACAATGTCTAAAGAATCAGACTTTACACATTTGCCCTAAAAGCACACATAAAAAGGATGATCCTAAAAAGGTGAACACAGAGACCACCTAACACCAATCAATCACAAACTGTAACACCACAGACAATACAATATCAACTTACGGCAGCACTCTCACAAAATGGACAGTTGCAATAAAAAATGCTCCAAGATACAATGTCAACGTCCACAAAATGCACTCATGCATACACACGCATGTATATTAAAAGCGCTCTTTAACTTTACAATATAACTGCAAAATATGCGCACATACACACACACGACCGTAACGCAATGCAGGGCTCAGGTCTTTTTTCAAAGCAGGTCAGGGCACACCGATGAACACAGAAAACACAGGCGAATGGCTATGAATGCTCATTCCCATGTTTGAACACAAATACTTATGTCTTATGATGCTTAGGCAAAAACAGGTATACTCTTGCTTTACAAAGAACATGTACACACTTCATTCTTAACCAGGATTACCGCAGTTTGTAATTTTATTCAATTAGTCCTTAACATCCCATCAACTGCACAGGATCACCTGAGGATGAACCACATTCAAATGTTTATGTTTTATTTTATTTTACAAAAGTCACTAAATGAGTAAATCACCAGCTTGATTAGTTCACTGTTACAACATTAAAAACCAACCTTAAAAACCAACCATCTGTTCACTCATCAATGCACAATAACACATATTTTGGTACCTATTTGTATTCCACAGACGCTCACCATGGAACCCTGCTTAAATCACTTGTGACTATGACTACATGAGCAGGGTGACCTATTTTATTTCACAGGCCTACATCAGCACATGGGAAACTGTGTTAGACTGGGGAATGTTGTCATCTACATGTATGCAACTACTAGTTTTTTTAAGTGCTACTCTATGAAAGCTACCATCTTTTCCTATTCATCCAAGATTAAGCGTTCATTTACAATGTATAATAAAAGTTCTGTAGCACCTTACCCATCTGCATGGGCTCAGCACACTTTACAATCAAACACAAAATACACACCGCAATGGGTGACTTTACTGCAGACTGCCCTGATTGGTAGCACTAGGCACATTTTGGGGCTCTAGCTTACCAAAGCTCAAAACAGCTGCAAATTATTTCCACTCTATTAGCAAGGCGGCACTGGGCATATTTGGGCAGTGCACTGCTCATTCTAGTAACATCTCTCATTAAAATTTTGAACTTGCATAAGAAAGTACGACGTCCAGCACCACCAAACAGAAAGCGATGCAAGCAGCCTTGAACAATGCCTTGTGGCCAGAGGCCTTTTTTTGCTTGTTTTTGGTTGCTAATAAAGAAGACTCTCCAGAAATCACAAAGCAGATCATAAAGTGACGAAAAGGATCATTCCTTACCCTGAATTCCTCTTGTGGCAAAGTGGACGTCGATGGGGTGCCCAAAGAAGGCAGCTTCATGGTTCCGTGGGTTGTCTACTTGCGTCTGACCTTCTCTCAATCCTGCCACAATCTTCCAGGCACCACCTAAGTCAAAGCAGGGTTCATAGAGAAAAATTCTTTCAAAATTCACACACTTTTCACAAACCTTTGTGATATGGCATGGTAAAGCAACATGAAGGTATGCAACTCTTCCACACATCTAGTAAAGGGGCGCACAACCCTTACTGTAGCCGATGGCCGATGCACTCTATCAGTCAAAACTGATAGGAGGTGCTTTCTTTCTGATTTTGCATGGCAAATTGTTTTGTTTAAACTACTGTTCGGTCTTGGGAAATGCACTTTCTGACTGATAAGCTGATAGGTTTCCCCCAGCACTCTGAAGATCACAAACCCCACTCAGTTTTCACAGACTTTCAAGGCCTTGAAAGGCGTATCCCATTTCTCCCAAGTTTTCAAAGACCTTCAAGGACCGTGCGAACCCTGTCAAAGGTACTGTGAACAAATGAATACTGTAGCACGGCATCCTCAACAAATCCTTTTGGATGAAATGCTGCTCAAGATAAATTAATAACTAAAATACCTCTTCCGTACGTTTCTTGCAGAGCTGATCTTTTAGGTTTACCAGCTTTTGTAACACATCATGGAAGTGTGTGCACCCAAACAATGCATTCAAAACTCATTAACTTCATGAACTTAACATCAAAACACCTGTTGTAATCATGTATTTATTTAAAACAATGTTTAAAGTTCCTCTTAATAAGTTAATACATCAAAAGTAAACAAGCAACAAAGGTGAACTAAACCTAGAATGTCTACATTATAAAAACCATGGATGTGGAAACACCTATTACATATGGGCGGAAAAATTTCCATTGAGGCACCTGATGTCAACTTACTAAAAAGTATGGGTATACTAACAACTCAACATCTGAGGATATATTTATAAAATTGCTCTGTATAAATCCTGAAAACCATGTTGTACAGTCATACCCAAAGTATTTGGTGTGAATTTGAAAGCAACATATTAAAATCTTTATAAACAAAACACAAACAAACAAATAAAAAAATAAAAAACTTTACAGTAACTTAGTGTGGTAACTTAATGGGAAGCCTTTATTGTTGTTTTTTGTCCTTCTTCCCCCACTTCTGATAATTGCAACCTTTGTTCTGAGAAAGAGACAGAAACAAAAACGTGCCCACAGGGGCAAAAACAGGTTGGTGAAGAGTAAAATTCTCTGCCACTGAGCAGAAATGAAAAAAAAAATGGTTTGGCTTACCTGTGTGAATGCCCCACTTGCAGAAAAGACTGTGGTCTGGGAAGCCTGAGGCCCCAACTATCTGACCGATCACATGAACTTCTGCCATTCTAAACACACACACAACAAAAATATGTACTTAACTATCATTACTGCATATTTATATTACTTTATTATTATATTAGTATTACCATTCACTTATTAATAGACATCATAGTACAGTTTTTTTTAAACAAGGCATTAATTTAACACTATCCAACAGAAAAAAATAGAAATATTTTCATCACAATTTATATATCATAATTAGAATAATTTAATCCATCAACTTGATCAAGCATAAAATCATCAAATTCATCAGTTCAGAAAACACTGAATGATGCTGTCTTCTTCAGAATGCTGTAGTAATCCTAGTAGTTTGGGCAACATTCCACCGTAATTGGTGGTACACAACGAACATTCTAAGTACAATTTTACAGCCTGGATCAGTGGGTGTTTAAAACTAAAGTGGCATATAAACTGGCGATATGATTTGTCAACTAGGCCTCATTCATGGGTCTAAAGGACTAGTATGAGTCAGCATGGGGTGGTATGCTGTTCCACAATCGTACTGCCGAACACCTGAACAAAACACCTTCGTTTTCATACTTTCATTAGTTTTACAGACGACAGTCAACAAGTTAGGACACATTTTCAACTTCTAGAAACTCAGTGACTAGATCAATACATCACAGATGTTCTAGCACAACCGTTTCACCTGTCACGGGTGGCCTTCCGTCGAAAAAAAGGTTAAAATGTGGTGGTGCTGCCTTGGAAATGGTCCAAGGGCACGAATTTGCGAACACAAAGCTGTTTTATCAGTTTAAGTTGCCAAGCAAGCTACCGCCCGGAGTAATGGCTTCGTCGCGCTGAAGTAACCCCGATCACATATTTGGATTGATTTTTAGAACACGAACTGTTTAAAGATTATCCATATGGGAATGGACGAAATTTCAGTCTATGATATTTGTTTCTGCTCCTAAACAGTAATGGTAATTAATAATGGAGAATATTTGTGAATTAATAATAATAAATTATTTAGTTTTAATAACTACGTCAATAATTATTTATTAAATCACAAAAAGATATGTTTATGTTACATGTTTTTTACTACCAAAGTTTACATATCAGTAAATGCATTGATAATGATAATCATACTTTTTCTTTTTTGTTTCGACCAAGTGCATGCCCACATGTTCAGAGGGTACATGTATGTGTGCATGCATCTGTTATGTACAGCTCAGTGAATATAGCAACACAATCATTTCTGCCTGATTGTTTATGTATTCTATGGACCGCCTTATTATTGCAACAGAATTTCTTATGACTGATTATTTATGTGCCTATCGTATGATCAGGAATATTTAAACAATCAACAATGTGATTTATGCTGTTGCATGCACAGACTCCATAGGGGTCCTTGGTTGCATTATACATGCCTTGTTTTGCCACACACACACACACACACACACACACACACACACATACACACACCCACACAAAGCCCACAACAAAGTATGTATTACCATAGTGTCATTAACTTTTATTATTTAAATAACAGGCAATTCCATTATAACAACCTTTTCAGTACAGTGTTGCTAATTTAAAAAACAAAATTCTGGCACAAAACAACAAGTATCTCAGAACTCTGAAGCAATGTAGTCACCATGATCCAGTGCCCCACATCACAAAAGTCCACAGTTTATTGAGAAAGGTTTCTAGAAAACCAAACATGTTGAACACAATGAGGTGTTTGTGTTGTGTTTATTTATATTGAGAAGTCCCAGAAGGAAAATAGTACATCTTGGCCGACACTCAAGCCTGCTTGAAGCAACCACCCCTTTGAATGAATACTTATAATAATAATAGTTTATCTATGGCTCCCCATCTGGTATGAGTCAGGGCACTTACAAAGGCCTACAGATGCACACATTCATCACACTTGCAAACACATACACACACACACACACACACACACACACACACACACATGTAAAACACACAAACAGGAGTATATATATGCACACACTTGCAGACATGCACGTGCACACACACACACATTACAAATATATGCATTACTAGCGATTTACTAGTGATGATCAGTTGGCAGAAAAGTGAAGAAAAAAAAACGGGCAAAGTGACCAAGGGGTTCTCACCCTGACATCGGCTATTATTTTGTAAAGCTGGGAGTCCTGGATTAGGTCTGGTCTTGGCCTAGGCTCAAGGTTGTAGTTTGCCTTCTAGTCCCGCAAGGATACTGGACTGAAGGTCTAGTCCTTTGGATGAGCACAAAAAAAAAAAAAGCATGTCCAATCCCTCTGCTTCTGACCATACATATAAAAGACCCCTGGGGCAGCTGGCGATCAAAGAAGAGCAGGACAATTTTCCCTGGCTGCCTTGTCCAAATCGTAACCCCTATTTCATCACCAAAGGACAACACACACTGGTAGCAGGACTGGGCAGCATGCTGCTCTTGCCACTGCTGTAGCCGTACCAAGGTACGGTAACCTTCCCACAAGGTATTCATGAAGTGCTGCATGAAAAGAATAAGCATACAATTGTATCTCTTAAAGTTAAAGGAACCACAAGAATGCCCAACAGAGTACTTACTGAGATTTAGTTTAAAACAATCAGGTGCAGATTTAAAATAAAATAAAACGCAAGGATACAATTTAGTTTATGCAGTTGCATAGACTGCTCCTTTCCCAATTTCACCTAAAACATGAACTTTTCGGTATCAACCAAGCCACAGTGCACCCAAAAAATGGACCCACTGTATGTTTAAATGGACAGAACATTTTCAGGCTTTTTAGCACTTTGCTTAGAACTATAAGACAAATTTCCAGAGGTGAAGAGGTACTGCTGATGACATAATGTCCTTCAGTTTGAGCGGTGAAATTCACAGATGACAGAGTGCTCTATTCAGCCACATAGTAGAGGAGGGAGTGTACAAAACTGTTAAATTAAACCTCTACAGCTGAGTAGAAACCTTTGCCCTGAAAACTGGGTAAGCGCTCTTGGTGGTCTGCAAGGACTTCTTCAGTACCCCCCAAAAAGAGTTCCACTCGACTTCACAATCTGCTGCACACAAACCACTGCTCATCTTCTGCCCTGGCTTCCCTTCCTAGCAACTTTTGACCCTTTCCCAGCTTTCTTCTTCTTCGTCATCATCTTGGACTTTTTGCTGACGCCAGTTTTTGCTGGTGGCTGTTGCATTGGTCCAAGCACTCTGGTGACTTCATCTGCCTTGTTCTTCTTTGCCTTCTTTTTGTCGGCCTGCCGCCGTTTTTTGTTTAATGCTGTTTTCTTTAATTGTAGAACTTGAGCCTTTGAGATGTTTGTGGGCTGCCATGTCTTGTTCTTTGTCTTTGGTTTTCTGTCTGTAGTTGTTGGTTTGCTGTCAGAATAGTATTAGAGTAAAGGAAATTGAAAGATACTTTTAAGACACAGGAAAGGCTTTGATCAGCCAATTTTCACTGATATATCACTAACAAAAAATACTCAGAAAAAATAAATAAATTACATTTAAAGCCTTCTCTCTGGACAGTCACTCAGTCTAAGGCTAACTTTTCTCACAGCAGAGATCATAACAAATATGTCAAATAACGCGCACACAGTGTCACACACGTTCAACTTTAAAAACATCAAGACAGACAGAAAAACAAGAGAGCAGAAATTAAGCACAGAGATTCTGCTTCCACAATATCCACCTACTAAATGTCTGAATTCAGAACTCTACTGAAAATAACCAAAGCTACTGCATTCAGAACTATTGAAAATAACCAAAAATAATGTTGGCTCCAAATAAATACAACAAACATGACATGACAATAAAGAAACACACACATAAACCCACAAGTAAAGAAAGAAAGAAAGAAGAAGAACCACAACAATAATGGAACAAAAGAAAGGAAGAAAAAGACAAAGGAACAGCAAAGGAGGTATGATAAACACAGCCAAAAAAGGATATTTTAGATTTTTTCTTCTTGGGGCCTTTCTGTTCATCGCCTTTTGACTGGTCCACGCAGCGCTGTACCCGCAGTGCTCTCCCATTGAGTGTGGAGTTGTGCAGCTTGAGGGCCAGCGACACGCTGTCTTTGGACTGTAACATGAACAATGTCTCCTTCTGGCATCATTTATATTCCAACTGTCATATCTGCTCAGTATTGTTGCTGTTTAATATCACCAACACCCCCCACCCCAAATGTATCATTCAACAACAATAATTCAACAAACAAAAAAGTTGACTATGTACGCTAACAATACCCCTCACCCCCTCACCTTCCATCTCCAGCCTTTCTGCAGTGAAGCACATTACTCATGCTCTGAGCAATCAAGCACAGACATTTCTCAACACAAACTGTGCATAACTTAGCCCAGTAACCTCTGTACAGTAAAGATGTTGACTACTAAACTTCCATTTAGCTCAGTAACCTCTGTACAGTAAAGATGTTGACTACTAAACTTCCATTTAGCTCAGTAACCTCTGTACAGTAAAGATGTTGACTACTAAACTTCCATTTAGCTCAGTAACCTCTGTACAGTAAAGATGTTGACTACTAAACTTCCATTTAGCTCAGTAACCTCTGTACAGTAAAGATGTTGACTACTAAAGCTTCCATTTAGCTCAGTAACCTCTGTACAGTAAAGATGTTGACGACTAAACTTTCATTTAGCTCAGTAACCTCTGTACAGTAAAGATGTTGACTACTAAACTTCCATTTAGCTCAGTAAACTCTGTACAGTAAAGATGTTGACTACTAAACTTCCATTTAGCTCAGTAACCTCTGTACAGTAAAGATGTTGTCTACTAAATTTCCATTTAGCTCAGTAACCTCTGTACAGTAAAGATGTTGACTACTAAACTTCCATTTAGCTCAGCAAACTCTGTACAGTAAAGATGGTGACTACTGAACTTGCATTTTTGTTCAACTCTCCATCTATTTGTAACAGTATTAACACACATCAAATACTGCTACTTTGCCATCAAAATGTCATGAAAACTATGGAATGACTTGTGAGTTGTATGTGAGTAACCTTGAAATCATTGGAGAATTGGTGAACCATAACAAATCAACAACAGTCTGGATTAAACAAAGCTGTCAGAGGTAACAAAAGAACAAATGTTTGCATCTTCTGTGTAATAAACTCTTTTTCTGCTGTAAAAGATGCATGAAAGTGTTGTATTTTGAATGATTCTGATGTTGATCAAGTTGTTTCCACATACAAACTGGCAAAACCCAGTTTGTCACATACTGACTAATATCATGCTGTAATGGAGACTATGATATTAAACAGCAATGGTTGCATGTCTCATACAGCAATATTTACACACAGTTTTGCATGTGGGGAGGGGGTGATTTTTGTATTTTGTTGCATTTCTGTGTATATAAATGTCTGCAATCTGTGCAGTTTTTGGCTTTTTTCTCTCTTCAAAATCATGCTACCCCCCCCACTCACCCACCCAATTTGGCTTTGAGGGGGTGACTATGTTGTGGGTGGGTGTGGCCCTTCAGACACACTAACCTCAAACAGAATGTAGCAAAATCCTTTGCCCAGATTTGTTTTGCGATCCCTGATGACTCGCACGTTTTCAATTTCACCACAATCTTCAAAGTGGCTGCGAATGCTCTCTTCCTCAACGGCTATGGACAGACACAAAAATTTATGGATGAATAAATGCCACAAAGATGAATGCAAGAACAGAAAGATGCAAACTTCAAAGCATGGAGAAAAGCCACAACATTGGGTGTGTCAGCAAAAGCCACAAACTTTAATGCCGGAGGAAATGTGTGCAAAACACAGCAAGCTAGGAGCACACTTTTCCAGGGTATTTGTGCACTCAACTTATGTACAGACAAAAACATACACACGGGAGAAAAAAACGAATGAAAAAAGCTGCAGACTACATAGCATGAACCAAAGCCACACACTTCAGTATGTGTGCAAAAGCTATAAACTTTAATGCATGAGAAGTGTTTGCAAAACACAGCAAACTACATTTTGTTCATCTGCAAAACAAAGCAAACCAAAAGAACATTTTGTTCATCTGCAAAATACAGCAGACTAGAAGTACATATTTTCCATCTGCCAAACACAGCAAACTAGAAGTACATTTTGTACATCTGCAAAACACAGCAAACTAAAAGTACATTTTCATCTGAGTATTTGAGAATTATATATAGATAGGACAAACATACGAATACGGACACAGAAATGTGCACATGCACACACACTCAAACTGTCGGTAAATTATTATTAAAAAAAATAATTCACAATGGAACTGAAATTCAAGATGAGAGAGGGAAGGAGGGAGGGGGAGAGACCATGAGGGGAGTGGGGGGGTGGGGGGGGGAGGGGAGGGTGAAGGGAAGAGACTGAACAAGAGAGTTAGGGTCAGATGATAAATTTAATAACCTGTCAACTGCAACGTGACAGGGAACAAATCAGGATGGAAAAAAACTAGAGAGAGATAGAGCTTACCAAATGGTAAATTTCCCACAAAGACTGACTGTTTAGTCTCATGCTGAAAAAACAAAACAAAAAAACAATACACATTTCAAAATTAAAACACACTATGAAAAGATAAAAACAGGTCATAAATCTGCTACTTCACTGGTTTTTGTTTTTGTTTTTTTAAAGGAACTATTGTTCTAAAAATATGTCATTTCAACAAACTGAAGAGATCAAAATATAAACCTAAAATAAAGGATTTTGTTTAAAATGCCCCATTGATTATACATGAAAATGATAAAATTAATGTTCTTCAAAGGGCACCCAATAACCTGCAACAGTTAGACTTCAGATTAAATATAACACAGAACACTTCAAGCTGTCCTAAATATCTACAGGTACAAGTTTGCCACTCAGATAACATGCACCACAATCTATGACCACAGCAGTATGTTAGTAACAGACAACACATAATTATTGTGTCGGGCGTTTCTTTCATAACTTCTCACAATGACAGTGTGAGGCTTAGGGACAATTTCAGTAGACAAAAGCACAGAAATAAGTTGTGCCTCTTTAACAGCATAACCAATTATGGCAGTGTTTGTTGGTGGGGTGCTGGAAAGCTGCAGTCAGAAACAGTACCCCCTCAGTCATGTAACCAGTTGTGACAAGGTTTACAGGAACAGTACCAGAAAGTGCGGCTTGGAGTGTTGACGTACCTTTGCTTTCGGTTTGGCTGCATCCACCCTAATATGAAGGCCATCAATCAGACAGCCATTTCTGTAAAGACAAACTTCTCTGAGTCTTATATATAATACAGTGTATGAAACCATGTGCACAAATATCTCTCTTGCGGAACTGGTTTGAAGCAGTCACAGAAAAAACAAGAAGCTGCATTACAAATCATTCAAACTAAGACACTAAGAAGAAAAAATAGGATAAATGCAGTCAAATACATTTGCCCTGGTACTATACCAACAAATATGTAAGCAGAGCAACTGTTCAGGTCACTGACATTTAAATGCCTTCTGTTTAATCTTCTGATTCTCCCACGACCTTTGGAACAGGATAGTGTCTTTGAAATGGACACACACACAAAACAAAAAGATCAGTCAAATTTATTCTTCTGAACAGCTTATTCTGCAACAGCTCAAAGGTCTTATTTAAACAGTGTCTGAGAAAATACTGTCAAGTTTTAGGCAGATGCCACAAATGCATCAATTAAATTGCACTGCAAACTCATCACATTCACAGTTACAAAAAGTGAAATACATGTGCACAATCTTGCCTATGTTCCAGTGCAACGATGCCACTTTTATCAACATCATAATATACCATCGTTGTAAGTGTCATCATCATCACCACCATCAGAGCACTGTTAAGAATACATGTAGAATGCAAACTAAAATGCTGTGGGGAAAAGTAGGGATGGGTGTAGTGGGTAGAAAAAAAACAAGAAATAAAACACAAGAAAAACACACAAAGAACTCACAAAGAGAGAGCCTTTTTAGCTGATTCTTCCTCTTTGAAGCAAATGTATGATGAAATGTTGTGGCGCTGTTCATGAAACTCTTTCCTGCATAAAAAAAGAAGCAGAAAAAACATGTATATAATTACATACATGTGTGCAAGTCTACAACTATGCTAGATTTACGAAGAAGCCTTGAAATTCTCTTTTCCCCCCAACACAATCAAGGATTGGAAAGATCTCAATGAGGATGCTGCTGCAACACCCACCCTTGAGTCTTTTCGATCATGTCTCCCAAAATCACTACACTTGGAGTAGGAGCCTGCCCCAGTGGTAAGTAGCATTTATGATTGCTAGGGCTGTGCTGGTCGGGGTTCACCCCTGGTGACTACTTTGGTAGCCGGATTGGTCTAGTTGGACATGTGAAATGTTGGTGAGACACTGAAAACTCAATGTTTGATTGTAAGTGTTTGGTCTAGCTGGAGACATGAAATGCTGGTGGGACACTGAAAACTCAATGTTTGATTGTAAGTGGGTTTTTTCTTTGTTGTTTTTTAACTGCTAACAGTGATGTAACCATTAATACGAAGAAGGAGGTCACTCTATGGAAGAAGTAGAAGAGAATATGCATCAAAGGAATAGAACATAATACAGCAGCTGGGAACACCCCAATCACTTCTCTTTCACAAAAAAATTCTTATACTTAAAGGGAACAAAAACTGCAAAGAAAGTGCAATGCTTGAAAAAAAAGAAGAGCATTGGTCATGAGCTTTGGAAAAGCATGAACCATGAAAAACAACAACCCCAGACAATATGAAAGGCTCTTATCTTAATCACTTAGTGGTAATTTTTGTGTCACATTTTGTCATAAACGAGCACTATTAGTATTGATTGTTTTTCAAACATGCAGCACACAGTATTAAAACCATGGAACCTGCTAAGGCCAAAAAGCTGGCACCTTAAAATTCACCAACAAACATTTGTCTTAATTTGAAGAAGAAGAAGAAAAAGAAGAAAGGAGTTCAGAAGGAATATTTAATCAGTCAAATGATTTTGACCTAAGCAGAATTTGACCTTAATAAATGAAATTTCTGAATGAATTCACTTCTTCCTGGCACACAAAACTACAACTCACTTAATCACAGCAACCCTCTTTCTGGTTGTTGGATCAGCAACTGGCTGAAAGAAAGAAAAGAGAATCATCACGCTTTGAGGCACTGCATAACAGAGGGCACCTGCATAATTAACGATACATAGAATGCATCCACATAATAACAGGGTACTGCTGAAAAGGAACACGTCACATGGTTCTAGGACCTATCACAGGAGAGAGGAGAGGGACTGACGAGGGAGCCTGGTGGGTGGTGGGGGCTGGGCAGGGGGGCTGGAGATGTCAGACTTCCTTCTTTGGAATACGCATGCTTTCAAATTAAGAAACCACAACAGCAACCAAAAAGAAAGCCTCAAACTTGATGTACGCAGAGAATTACTCAATCAGCTACATGCAGGTTAAAAGTTAGTTGAAAACAAAAAACCCAAATCATTATAGGTATGAACTTACACTACTGACTAGGAAGTTGAGTCCCCTCCCCCCACCCCCGACACACACACACACACACGCACAGAATGCACACACACATATGTATGCACATGACAGTGAAATGCCTACACAGTGAAGTTCCTGTTCTGAATTTGTATTCTTTTCTTACCGCACAACGGAACCGGACACTTTCTATTTCGCCAAACTCCCGAAACAGTTTTGTCAATTTCTGGAGATAGACAAACAAAAAAACAAAACCTGTGTTAACAAATTTTTAAAGATAATACTCTTACAAACATTTCAGGATATTTCTGATGAAAATACACTGCATGCCTTTATTAATCAAAAGTAGTTGAGCAGAGCTGCTAAATAAAGTAAGCTTCAGCATTAATCAGTTCTTCAGTACCCTGCATACTTTCAGGCATTCTCCAAAAGAAGGTACAGTGGGGCCTTCTAAAGAAGAAGGTACTCCCATAAATACAATATATATTCTGTGTAAAGCATCCTGATCTGGAATGGGTACCTCCTTTGAAAAATGTCAGAGATTCAACATCATGCTTGATACACTTCTTCAGTTCAAATTTTATTCAGCCAACACAAACAACATCTGATGAGAGTGGTTAAAAAACCAAAGAGGAGATTTTATTCTGCTCTGCATTTCTGACCCACGGTTGATCTGTGTTTACCAGAAGCATTCATCCCAGCTGGAGCAAACAGATGATGTTTCTCCTTCTACAGTTTGATGGCAAGTGAAGTCAATTCATTCATGCACTGGGCTGTTTATGTCCCAGCTTTTATGATGAAGTGACTGAAAAATCCCTGCTGTATACATTTCTTATATTTCAGTTTTCTTGAAACAAATTTCATTTTTTAAGAAAAATAAGCAAGTGAAATACTTTTTGTTTTATCTAATGTACAAAAAAAATATATATATAAAAATAACCAGCAAAACAAAAAACAGGAAAGAAACCTTTTTATTTGTTGTCAAAGGCACATTCCCAACAAAGACAGTATGCTTTTCATTGGTTTTCTTCTGCTGATCTCCCAAAAAACTTTTTGAGATATATTCAGTTTTCTTGAAACAAATTTCATTTTTTTAAGAAAAATAAGCAAGTGAAATATTTTTTGTTTTATCTAATGTACAAAAAAAACAACAGCAAAGCAAAAAAACAGGAAAAAAACCTTTTTATTTGTTGTCAAAGGCACATTCCCAACAAAGACAGTACGCTTTTCATTGGTTTTCTTCTGCCGATCTCGCCTTGGACGTTTTTCATCCTGTACCCCATCTTCTTCATCATCAGCTGCAGATGATTTCTTCCTTTTGCTTCCAGGTCTGTGTGAGAAAAAAGAAGGTAGGTAGGTCAAGCTGATAAAAGAAAACAACAGATTTCATCTGTCATTGTTCACTGATTTCATTGATAGCTCTGAAACGATGTCACATTAGTTTGGCATAAGCCAGTTTTTGTGTGCTTTTTAACAGAAACAAATGTTCATTACTCATCTGTATTGTATGATTAAAAAAAAGTAATACTACAGATTTGCCTCACTGTCCTTTGATACAAGCATCCTGAACAACTGGCTACAAGAAGTGCACCATTTCTGATGACAGTTGGGTTGGAAAAATTGAACGAATGATCATACGATTTACTCGGCACTTTCACATTTCCTCAAAGCATTATTCCCTTCTTGCTATGCAATTTTAACTTTCTTATTATTCTTATTTTCACTTTCTCATTACACAAGATACTTTGCGGGCATACCCAAGTGTAACACAGTAATAAAAAACCAAACAAAAACAAAAAAACAAAAACCCCGCTGCTGCTGATTTTTCTCTTCCATACCTCATTTGGCTGTAACAGTGCAAACTGACCCACCCCAACTATAAACTATAACCTCACATCATTATCAGCTTCAAGATAAAAAAAAGAAGCAGGTTCATAAAACTGTGTCTGTCAGTAACCCTGTTTGACTATCAGTATTACTATCAAGCAGATAAGACCCATAACACCTGCATTACTGCACAACATTTCAGAAATCAACAGATGTTAAGGTCAGTATAAAATGACAAAGCAAAACATGTCTGAAGTAGCCGCCAGTACTATCATAATCATACTATGCAGTAATTCTTAACAAAACAAATCCTTCAGTGAAGGTGCAATTCCAAATGCATGTAGTAACATGATTAATAGTATACAGTCACTTTCAAACAGGTTTGAGAAACATGATTCACAGAACAGTAACTGAGAACAACTGGCAAAGTGGTTGAAAGGAAATAGTAGACATCTGTCTTAATCATAATGCAGTTTTTTTTCTTCTTCTCAAAGCAAGACCATAATTATAGCTATAGATCATATTATTTGGAAGTACATGTAGGTAATCAGCATCAGGCAAAGCCAATAGTCAGCATCTTCGTCTTCCATCTGCTCATCTCAAGTCTCCTGGTCAATATGCCTTACTTCATCAAGCACCATAACTCTGGAACAATCTACAGGTCTACTCTCTCTGACATTCTTCTTCCATAGCAACAGCAGCATTTAAATCTGCACCCAAGACCCATCTTCCTCCCTCTGAACACTGAATAGATTGCTGCATCAGTGTATGGCTTATTATCTTGGACACTGTGAGTGACAGTTAGACATTGAAGGAAGTGCTGTACTGACTCTGTCATCTGTTTGCTTATATTTTTTACAACCAGGAAGGTTTCAGCTTTCATTGGTCTCTTACTCTTAGTTCTGTACACATTTGTCAACCCATTCTGTACTGTGTAGGTGTAGGCACTTTCTAACCATTGCTTTACTTTACATTACAAAGTACACTGCAAGAGCAGACTAACTCGTCAACATTATCAGTGTCACTTACTTTTTGCCAGCATTGGTCAAAGCTTCGTGAACAATTCCAGGTGGGGGCCTAAAGCCATCTGAACCTCCAGATGACTGATGACTAATTTCTGTTGACTTGGGACCACTCTCTTCCTCCTCATTTTGGGCTTGGAGCTTTTTCTTTGGCAGCGACTTCTTTGTTTTCGCTGTTGGGATGTCATCCTTCGGCAGAATGAGGGAACATAATCGAGTGAAAATACATGCATACGTGAAAGCTGATCTCATTAGCAGTTAGCTTTATCCCAATACCAGGCATATAACATAATTATAGCCTCCATGATACATATACATGTACTGCTCTCTGTCCTACTCCTAGTCCTTCACTCCTGCATTCAAAACTAGCCTTAAACTAAAGCATAAAAAATATGTATCTCTTGATATAGTTACTAGTTACTTAGTCTAGTATAACCCATTTCTGCATTATTTTTGGTCTCAACATCAATCATCATATTTAACAATAATTCACTGATTTATTATCATGTGAATACTTAAAGATCTCTTGAGGAAAATGTCTTTTACTAGTTCCACAAAGTTCAGATGCAAAAAGGGGGGTGGGGGGGGGTGGGTGGAGGAACAGAAAGAACGTTTCAAGAAACAAAAGAAAAATTCAAACCAAAGAAACTCTGTAACTTGCTAGTTAATCAGAACTGAAACATCTCAGTCACAATGACATTCACAAAACTCTAATGCAGTGGGTTTCAAGAATCAAACCCATGAGAAAAAAATTATTTAAAAAAAAATCAAAAAAAATCAGCTGAGGTCTTTTTGAAACTTTGTAAATTTTGGCTTCCCTTGTCAAACAGAATTTTAAAAGCTAATAATTCCCTGACTTTGAGAATAACCAGTTGAGCTTCATACATTATCAGATCTATAATTAGGTAGTCCAAAGTGATTTTGAAAATCAATAGTTGACTATCAGACTTTATATATTTGCATAGATCCTTTTTATCTGATTTCAGTGATACCAATTTTATGTTGATCACTTGAGTAGTTCCGAAGTTATGATTAAAAAATATTTAAAAAATTGCCCCAATTTGCCCACAAAATGCAAATTAGAGAAATCCTCAGATTTAAGGTCCCACCTGGAAGCTATTTTGCATATAACCTGTCTAATATTTAGGAATCTCATTCTCCGCAGTACAAATAATAGGCCCAATTTTTTGTAGACCTTCATTTTGATCATTCTTCCTGATATTTCACATCAAACTTGCTAAATTCATTAAAAAATGACATCTGTCAATCTTAAAAATGGTAAAAAAATCATAACTCCTCTTCTACGTGTCCTATCACCTTACGTTTTGTACCAAAATAACCACAGTTAAGAACTCTACATGATGCCATACTTTTCTGATTGATCGCAGAGAAAATCTAAAAGTCCATTTTTTTCTCAGGGTGACCTTGTATCACCTTACAGGCCCTGTTTCAAGGGCATATATATGCGGAAGCGATGTCCCCAAAATCCTCTGTCTCCAACATCCTGGAATTGTTGCTAACCGGATTGACTTCAAACCCCCATTTCAAAACAAAGTGCACAGCAGTCTCGGCTGTGTCTTCTTTTTGCAGCCATTTACCTAATATATAGGAAAGGAATAAACCCAAAATTTGCAACAGAAAGTGAGTGTAACCATATATATGTGTCCTTCAGTATGCCTATGCTCCTTTCAGACATTTGATCTAGATCTAATTTCTGAGTAACAGTGCACACTTCCTGAGTGCTGATGTCAGTAAAACAATTGATCCACTCACCCATTTACAGACCCAATCAGTCACTTTTGTTGCAAATGTTGGCTTCATTGGCTAGATCTGTTTGAGTGATTCTGATGATATTTATGGCCCAAAATGGCACTTGAAATGTCCCAGGAATTTTCGACTGTCTCCTTGGATATTACCAATAAAGCTTCTCCTAGACTGTCATTAGTACTAGTAGAAACGTTTGCTAAAATTGCTGTTTATAAATAAATTTGTCGATCATCCCATTGACACCCAAACCAGCTCTTGCCCGTGTTTGTGATCATTCACAGACCGCTTCATTTTTAATTTTTACTGACAGAAGCATTCGTTTGACAGCTTAATCTGGCTTTCAAGAAAAAGGTTAATAATTTTACTCATCAACAGTCGTTTACACGCAATGTAGAACACTCTGATAGTGGAGGATCCACCAACTTGGCATGCATGATCGCTTGTGCGGTTGCCTCAGCGGCCATAGCTGACCTTGCGGCTTTGGTAATAAAATCTCTTTGTTATCACATTTCGGTGGCTGAGTGTTGGACATATGAATAGTTTTGAACTCTTATTTTAGTATACCTTTGAAGAAGAAAGATTGATCTTTCTACTGATATTTTTTATGAGAGTGTCTGTGGTCTAAAAATAGTACAAAATCTGTTAAACACATTTCAAACAACTTTATTCAGGATTTCTGCTTGTCGAAGGCAGCCATCAAGGATATGGAAAGAAAGCTTAGCAACAGCACTTTTGATTGATATTGATTTCATCATGGCTGGACTAGCATACGTCCAACACTCCGCGTCTGAAAACTGCTTACAGCGAGCGGTGTTCGCAACCTATGCGCATCGCTGACAGAAGGCAGCGCTTAGGGGTACTGAGATCGGGGTGAATTTTCACATTATTTTTCAAAGCGTAATAAACATAACAACACAGTTAGGAAGACGAGACATTAAGCTTTTCTCAACAGTAATTTTGATTGAGATTGGATCAAAAACACACAAGAAATCCGTCAATGAAAATTGCTAAAACTAGACCAACTTAGTTAAACGGAACACAGCCGAGAGCACTTTGGACTACCTACTATAATACAAATTATAACCATGACATTAAACTGGCATCTGAACTGTGAAGTGAAGGGTGTCCATACATGTATCACATGTAGAGAACTATTTAAAGGTAAACTTGTAGTTGTACTAAAGCAGGCAAGTAATCTGAGATTGAATCTGGTCTTTGTCTTTGACTACATGTTGAAAAAAAAAAGAGTCTAGAATTAGTAGAATAGTAGAAAGCTTGTGAAAAGTTTGCAAATTTTGGAGTGACAACCTTCTATAAGGGCTCTGCTATAAAATTCCCATGTCAGCTTGCTGTTTGTACAAATTACAATTGTAGTGTTTTGTTAAACTGTTTCTTGCCTTTTTTGATTTCCTTGCTGTTGGTCTGCTTGGTGCTGAGGATGTGACTTTACTGGGTGAAGAGAAGAAGTTGGCAAGTTCACCTCCTGAAGAAGACTCCCCTCCTCCAAGAAGTTTTGCCACCATGCCAACTTTATACTCACTGGCCATTGCCTGAAATACAGATAACACTTTAACAGAACAATAAAAAAGCACACTAACCTGACTAAGTTAGTAGTTACCAATATTGATATTTCGCAAATTCAGGTTTACATACATGTGTCAGGTTGACTGACTTCACATCTTACAGTCCTGCACATCCCTTGCTTGGGTTGTGGGGAGGATAGCTCAGTACTTAGACTAGAGCTCCGGACTCATGAATATGATTCAAAGGTTGTGGGGTTTGACTTTGAGTCCCAGCAGGAGTGGCAGGATAATGTTTTCTCCATGGTCATGATGGTGAACTTTCTGTGTTGATTCTTAAAAGTCTTATTTTGGTATCTGATGCCCCCCCCCCCCCCCCCCACACACACACACACTGACGTGGGCTTAGCCTTGGAATGGACGATGATGACTAGAGAGAGCTTACAAACCTACAGACCGTGTACAAATCAGTACAACTTTAGTACACTACAGATAGTACGTTCCGCGAGCCAAGAGTGCAGAGGGATAACTAAGCCGTACGTTTTACGCCTGTAGAGGATTTTGTTGTGTGGTACGGCATCGAAGGCTTTGAAAAGTTCTAATTTGGCCATGTCGACTTGCTTTCCGTGTCACGTTTTTTGAACTCCAACTCCAAGTCGAAAGGACTGGAGCGTGAGAAGTTGCGTTTCTACAGATGGTGATTAACCTGATAGGGTAACTAGGATTCAGATTAAGAACAGCGGGGGTACAACCTCTCACATGATTTGTTACTGATTTCAGAAAAGAACCACGAGTAATGTTGAAAATAAGGATGGTTGGATCAACTTACTTAGAACTCAAAACAAATCCACATGGACCGGAAATTCAGCAAGGGGAGTCACTCTCTTGTCAACACAACTTTCGAAGCAGACGATCTTTCAGAAGCCAGGCACACCAACTGGCACTAGCAGCTTCGTAGTACCACAGGAATGGTTATAAAAGTTCTGCAAATTCAATCTAAGATAGGAAAAGCACCACTTCCAGAGGCTGAATGGCATTTGAAAAAGTAAGTACGACCCAAACGTGGACAGAAATTAGAATGAAATATCAGCAATAATCTATAAATACAGAAACAGGAAATTACCTACTAACGGAGTAATGAGTCGATGGGGCTAGACATAATCTTATCAGTTTACGGCTTGTAGGCTTTTTAGCCTTTTGCCTGCTAAGTCGTATTTTGGTTTATATTATCATTATGGTCAGCCTTCATGCCGTTGTAATCCTGCAGTGAGCACCTTCCTCCCCGTTTTCGCGCAGCTGAAATGAGATTGAGAATAATACTGTTTGTTGACCGCGCCTGACTGTCGGTGTTACTTAGCTGTCTGGCTACCAACAGCTTGGTAATGTTATGGTTGACGGTTGACGTCATACCCTGTTCACTTGATCAGTCGTTCTTCCGCTTACACTCACAGTGACAGTTACACTTTAGTCTTTACACTTCCGCAAGAAATGACCGCAGCACCCACACTTGGTTCCTTTGTGACCAGGGTCAGCGCCTTTCTAGATCTTTAACAAGTTTTAACAAAAAGTGGGTAAGTAAAGGCTGGAGCTGTGCCTGTCAGGGTTCATCCCCAGGGACTGCTACAGTAACCAGATTGGTCTAGCCGGATACTCCAAAATAGTTAAAACATTGCACACTTTCCCCGCTGTCTAAATTTTCCTTTGTACTTTCTCATACCACTTTATAGGACTCTGCACCCCCCAAAAGTGTGGCATAATCTCCAAGCAGTTTTTATTGCTCAATGGAACTTTGGAAGATGACTGCCTAATCCAAAGAAAAAGAAGAAGACAGTTTACAGTCAGACCACTACTAAGTAATGTTTTCCCCAAGGTACAGATCTCAAGCCACTCTAATTCCTGCTGTTCATAAGTGACTAACCAGAACAATGACAGATCTTGCAAGAATCAACTCTTAGTGCATGCCATCACTTTGGCCCTGAGGGACCAGGTAGATAGATGTAATTCTACTTGACTTCTCCATCAAAGTTCCCCACTAATGTTTACTGCAGAGTAGGCAATACTCTTTTGTCCACCCACACAGTGACCTCAGTGTTGAAAGTTAGAACAGAATATAGCTTAGACTGGCAAAGACCAGATAAAGGCTTTTAGCCAAAGTAAATCTGATCACCATGTCATATCATATCAAAACCTGGATATCCTCTGCAGCTATCCAGCTGCACAGATAAACAGCCTACCATTTGGCATTTTATGTGTGGTATTCACTATTGTCACTTTCTAGACATACCTGGGTGTGACACTGTACCACATGCAGTGCCTCAGTGAGTGTTTGTTAATTGTATGTACTGCCATCCAAAGACAAGCTTTTCAAGAGGAATCAGTTGGTTCTAATCATGTCTGGCATTATAAGTAGGCCCAAGAAATACCAAAGCTAGCTTATTTAATTTCACAATTTCGCTTTGGAGTCAGTGTGATTTGTTTGTTTTTAAAGCTTTTTGAAATGCTAGTGTTTTGTGCACAGCATATGAGGGCTGTTCATGGAGTGATGTCCACATGCCAGTAAAACTGGAAGTGACTGTACAGTGTACATACAACATTCATAATTCCATGCCTCTCTGGGTAGTTTCATCTACAGGTACTCTCCTTTTCACTATCTCCACTCAGCCTCAGATACTTGGATCTTTCTGTGTTCCTCGGATGGGGACCCTGTGGGAGAGATCCATTCAATACATTGTGCCTGTGATCTTGAACTCTCTTCCGAGCTCTCACAGTGACAGTCTCTGTCTGGCATTTGTCTTCACTCTCTTCTTTTAAGTCAAAACTGGAAACCCATCTCTTCTCTACTGCATACTGATCAGTGATCTGTCATTTTCTTCTCATTGTACCAATCCATCACCAGTAATGTATGTATTTGTGTGTGTGTGTGTGTGTGTGTGTGTGTGTGTGTGTGTGTGTGTGTGTGTGTGTGTATGTGTGTGTGTGTGTGTGTGATGAAAAGAGTGTAGGTCTTTGTAAGTACTCTGGACTCTTACAAGATGGGGCACCATTAATAATCTGTTATTATTATAGTCCTACAGAGTACTCTCCTCTTTGCACACACAGTTCCAGTCAACTGCCAACTTTTCTTTGACGATGGCGAACAACCAAAAGTGACAGGGAAACAAGTCAGGACTGTAGGGTGTTGACCAGAACCTGGATGTTTTGCTCTTTCAGGAAGGCCATAGTGACCGTGGGTTTACGGGCATTGGCAGTGCATTTTTTTTTTTTTTAAACTCGACAACATTTGGTATGCATGTTGCTGCATCCCAGCTGGAGCCATCACAAGGAAAAAATATTGGAGTATATGTATCTATATATTTTCTTTGAAACTAACTTTCTTTTATTTGCATGATTGAAAATCGCCCTGATATAACTGCACCAGTTGACTGGGCGTAAAACACCAACTTACTTACTTACTTGTATGATTGAAAACTTAAATGTTAGCTTAGATGTGTGTTTTTTTCTTTTCTTTTATCTTCTTCTTCAGGAGACAGAGTGAGAGCTTTCAAACTTGGAATGACAATCACTAAACATATTCTCATGTCGGTTTTGTTGCTTTGACTTAACATCAGAGTTGGAGTACTTAGTTACAGTGATATCCAAAATAACTGCAAGTTGCATTTTCTCGGAAAGTTACACCTGGTTAAATTCAAAGTTTGTATTGTAGTCACATGCATGGACTAAAATTACTTACAGTATTTCTGTTTTTTGTAGTTGTTTGTTCTGTGTGTGTGTGTGTGTGTGTGTGTGTGTGTGTGTGTGTGTGTGTGTAAATGCACACATGCATGCAAGAGAAATTGTTTTAACTGATTTTGTTCTTTGCTTTGTAACAGGCTATGTGCTCCCATTTGGAGAATTAGCTCATGAATGAAAAGAGTACATTATAATAATATTATTATTATTACCTATCACAATTTTTTATACCTCGACTTGTCGTGTAACTCTGCAAACTTCAGTGTGAGCACCTATGCACGTTATTTGACATTGTTGATGTGCCGCTTAGTGCAAAAGTGGTTGGGACAAAACTGACTGGCTTACACTTCCAAAACCTCTCCTCCTTGTTAGAGCAAGGGTAAGTAAGTAACGTGGTGTTTTACGTTGATGATGAAATGATGGCTTAATGTCCTCAGATGTCAGTTGACATATTAGGGACAAGCTTTGTTTGTCTTCCAATGCCAAAGCATGGTTCAATATAGCTTTACGTCCACGGAAACCAAAACGTTCGTTAGGACGGACAGCCCAGGACGGCCACCTCTACTCTCACACAGCCCCCGAACTATGTGTTTTACGTTCACTCAGCCAGTACGGTTACTGATATCAGGGGGAGTGGAGCAAGGGACTGGTGTAACGTCTCTAGTGCGGCGTAAAGGGGTCAAATGTCGACCGATTCTGTGGCCACCGCAACTGAGAACGCCGCTAGCAGGTTAGGTTATAAACATGTCTGCGTTAATTACTTGCACGTGATATCTCATGACTACCAGGAAGTGATCCAGCACACACACACACACATACATCCACACACTCACTCGTGACTCACAGGATCGTTCTACTTTTTCTCGCTCAACTCCCACCTCTCTTTCAACACGAATTCAAGTGGAGAATGAAAGTTCCAAATATTATTGAATCAAAAACATAAGTCACAAGCATGTCATAAGCAGACAAAAGAAGGGTTAGAAGGCACAAAGGTTCGAAAAGCAAATATAGCTAGGTAAACTTTATCTGGTTGTCTCATTCCTTGAGAATTTAACATAAACAACAATTACTGAAGTCAACACAAAATCGTTCGTGCGGGTTACGAAAGTCTGAGCTACAAACCTGTGAAAAGACAATTCACAACCGGTGTATCATCAAAAACATCGCCTCACTTTATAATTTCTCAGTAGGGTCTTACACTGAATTTATGGAAGAAAACTGTTAAGGTATCTTCCAAGTCTGTGGATAGTGGAAGATGGAATACACAAGAAAATTATTTATGGAAAAGTCAAACCAAAGCTAATCGCGGACTATCGCGGAGCTGGCCTTTTCACATAATATTAAATAGAAAAGTCGAACCTGTTAATCGCGGATACGCGGAACAGGCCTTTTCTAACCAGTAAAATAAAGGAGCTCCATTAGGAGGTTTAGATCAGACTCAGATAACGAACCTGACCTCTCGTCAGAACATCTGTAGCGAAACACAGTTTAAGATTCAACACATGAATCATGAAATGAAAAAAAGTGTTATAACCCATATATTTGAAACAACTCGTGGCTACCATGAAGCTGGCCCCTGTACTTAATCATTTAAGCGAACGTGAAAAATAATCAAACATCAGCGACGCCAGATCTTACGGCAAGATCAAACCATAAAAGCTACAACAATCAAACAACAATAAAACATCAGTCAGGAACTAGGAAGGTAAAAGATAGACATACCAACCTGTTGAATGTGGATTAAGTTGGGTCTAAATCAAAACTCTAGTTGCACGAATGAAAAACTTGGAGACTTAGAGACTGACTGACTTGGAGACTTGGCAAAGTGACTACTGAGAGGGTACACGTTCTTTAAATTTATGTGAGGGCGAGTGGTGCTAGGCCAACTGCCGGCGCTAATTGGAACCGATCCTTCACACGGGAAAGGAGACTGAGACTAAGACCCAGCACCACTGAACGAACTATTGACTGAACTAAAAACAGTCTCATCTTTTCAACTTCAAAACTTACAAAGACCATTTCACCAACAGTCTGACTAAAGTTGAACGTAGATTTTTTTTTTTTTTAATGGGATCGGTAACCCGATGTACTTTAATAGAAGGGCTTTTCTACACACTGGCAAGCTTGTTGAGAGGAATCATTTTTTTCATAATCGTGACTGGAAGTAGGCCCAGCTACTCGAGTACCTGACTTAGTTTATTTGACTTCACAATGTCCCTTTGGAGTCGGTGCGAACGAACCTTTATCTTTTCAGTTGAAATGCTATCTCTGCGCCGATTCACATCGGCATGCATCAGTCTTCTTGTACCGTACTTAAACGGCGGTTGGTCATGTGCCACGAACAGTCGCTAATTTGACAGTGTCGAATTCGACCAGCGTAGTCGAGGGGTTAGCTAGCTCACTGGATTGCGGCAAAAGAAAGAAACTTAGGCCTGCTTCGTGTCAGTGATTCACAGTGCGCCGTTTTAAACATGCAGACTGTGGGCTGTTTGTTGTTGTTGGTAGTTTTGTGTAGTACAGGTTCAGTAAGTGCGGAACTGCTGTTCAGACCGCAACAGAATGAACCGTCTTTGAGACATTTCCACAATACGCACTCGCCTTCTAACGGAGAGGTGATTGGAGAACTTGCCAAACGGGTGGAGGACCTGCTAATCAAGGAAAACAGGCCTTACAGTTTCCCTATGAAATGGCAGCAAGACAAAGGAATGTATCCCAGCAATATCAGAATGAACTTTGTTGGAGTGCCCTCTATGGCGGCAGTAAGAGATTGGTTTTCCGTCTTCGACAACAACATGTTTGCCACGTCCTGGATCACCACGTGCATCCTGGAGGCCCATTTGTACGCCAAGGCACCCAGACCCACCGACACCCAGCTAAGCATGGCCCTAGAAGCCATCGGTCGGTACCACGACAAGAACCGCGGCCACAACAATTCCGTGATGACCTTCTGGCCCCAGGCATACAACGAGTCTACGAAGATTTGGGAGAGCTCGCCCTCCAACCTATTTAGAGCTTTCGCTTTCTTCGACGTCGTTCCCGCCAAGTATGTGGAGAAGATCCTCAAGCTGTTAGGACTCACCGCTATTGCGCATGAACTGGAAGATATTATTTCCATGAGGTAAGACTTTCTTTCCTTCTTTCCTTCTCTCTTTGCCCGTTCACGCACGCACACGTACACACACACTCTCTCTTTGTCTGTCTGTCTGCCTGTCTCTCTCTGTTTTTTGAAGTTGTTGCCGGCTTGGTTCAAATAGAAATATGCCTGCACTGAGGTCTTCGAATTTTAACATGACATCTTTGCAGAACTGATCATTGTGTTCTTTTAAACACGTCACCTCTGTCTCAGTTTTAATAGAGCTGCACGGTATTACCAATAAACCTCGGTACGAAGATTTTGTGTGACGATCGTATACCCGGCGGTGTCACGGCTGAAGCGTGTTGTTTCTGTAGTCAATAAAGCGCGGAAAGTGCCGAAAGCAGTCGATGAAATTTCAGCAACTTTCAGTGGCAAATGAAACAATAATAGCGGGAAGAACATGCTTGCACTCCCATCATAAAACCATAACTGGTTGATAGCCTAATCGTACTCGTAGTGAGACACTCATGGCGTACCGTCTGTGTACGTGGAGATTTGGCTGATATGTGTATTTATTTCCAGAAGATGGCAAGAAACTACTGCAGTCTTTCTGTTTCGCGGTAAGGCCGCACCACGCTGGTAACGTGTTTCAGGCGATCGGACGATCTTCCAGTATGCGTGGACTTGCGTGTTAAAGACGAAGATCAGCAGTAGCATATTGTGAATAAAACACGTCACCAATTCCCCATTTAAGATGTTCCCATGCCGTGTCTATCTTTGTTTCCATATATTTTTATTCTGTCCTCAGCGGAGGGTTTGAACTCTACTTCGTTATCTGAGTTGTATCGAAAGTTATATAATCATTTAACTCAGAAACGTCACAATAATGTGTGTGTGTGTGTGTGTGTGTGTGTGTGTGTGTGTGTGTGTGTGTGTGTTGACAAAAGGGCAGGATAGCTCCGCTGGTGTAGCGTGGGACGGAACAGCCAGCCAGCCATGACACACGAACTGATTCTGATGCGTAGACAGCAAGCAGACAATGGCATAGGTTTTCGAAATGTATATATGTATAAAATCACTTTAGATACTGAAAGTGCGACGTCGCACAGGTCTGCATGACCCATGACCCATGCATAGACGACAAATACGACAAAAGCGCAGAATTTCGAAAGTCTTAGTGAAGCCTCTTGTATTTGTATTCGTGTCTAAATTTAAAGCCATCCACCATCATGCTTTGCTTGCCAAGATTGGTTGACACGTCAGGTCTGCATAACCATGAATTGATTCTGACAGCAAGTGTGACAATAATGCGTTTCTAAATTGATATTTAATCACTTTATTCCTTTATTTATTTGGGGATCCCTGTGTGTGTGTGTGTGTGTGTGTGTGTAGTAGAGATTTCACTTAACAATTCCAGTACCAGCGCTCTGGCTTGGTTTGGGTTTTCAAGTCAAAGTTACTCATGTCGAATATTCCAGAGCCATATTTGAGCGGTCCTTTCACATTCCGCCTGATTTCGACGACTCTTTCGTCAACCTTGGACTGGGAGCTCTGCTGGCGGATCTTGGTGCAGAGTTTCCCGACGCACTGGCACTCTGGGTAGGCCAGAACCCCGACGTGATGTCACTGATAGAAGCCCTGCGTCAGTATGCCTACCGGCCTTTCTCGGGCGACCAGAACGTCAACACGATTGACCCGAGGACGTTTTACTTCATGCGTCATTTCCTGGGCGAGGCGGAAGCTAGGAAGGAAGACATTGCCTTGGTGCCAACGTGGGTAAGCATTGCATGTGACGAAGGTATTTATGCAAAACGAGTGGTGTTCATTAAAGTTAAAAAACAACAACAGCAAAACACGTGTCGCAGACTTTCACGCTGTGGACTCATTTGGTGAACATGGACTAATCATTGAGTGTCTGCGTGACTCACACATGCTAAAAGTTGTTAAACATACCGTTTTCAGGATCTGTGAAGTTTTCTCTATCCAGTTTATTATTGTATGGTAGTATCACTTTTTCTTTCTGATTCGGGTTGAGACACGCACTCGAGTAGGCTGCTGTCATCAGTCTGCCACTAAGAGTATGTACGTTTGCACATTGTCATACCAATCCAAGCTGAACATGACTGATACTGTGTTAATACGTGCTCGTGAAACGTTATTTTCCTGCAGGTTCAGAACATAGACGAGGCTAAGAAGGATTACTACCGTGGTGTGGCCATGCCCTTCCAGATTAACAATGTGGACGTGACGGTGGCGGCAAACACGATCTACGGCCTCACGGCTGCTGCACTCAGCAACGTACTTTCCTTTACTGTGCTAGACGATCCAATCATCAAGGTGCGTTGCCCCAAACAAGTGTGCTGATTCTGTGAAAAATTATGCTGATAATCCTTTCTTGTTTGTATTTTAGTCGGCGATATGTAGTGCATGAGTGAACATAACTGTTCATGGTACTCATCCACGGTAGTACCGTGCATGTGACCACGACCGACACTCCTGAGTCCTGTTCTTTGGGGACAGGAAAGACCCAGACCAGAGACACTACAGTGTGTGTGTGTCTATGCCTAAACCAACTGCGTGCATGTTGAAGTTGGTTGAAGTGTTGCTTTACGTCCACAGAAACCGTAGGCGTATTAGGGACGGGAGCCCAGGACAGCCACCTCGACTTTCACACAGCTCCCGAGCTCTGAAGCGAGCATGTGCGTGATGCTTACTATTTACGGTAAATCAGTGTACATGTGACCCCCACTGACACTCCTGAATCGTGTCCTCTGTGGACAGGAGAGACCCAGGCCAGAAGTAGGCGGTATAGTGTCTCAGCCCAAACCAACTACATCATGTAAAGTCCACAAAGACTGCATGTGTTGTGACCACCCAAAGGAGCGACCTAGTTCCCCTCACGGTTGACAGGATGTTAAAATCCAAGAACTCTCTCTCTCTCTTTCTCTCTCCCCCCCTCTCTCTCTCTCTCTCTCTCTCTCTCTCTCTCTCGCTGTCTCTGCAAATTAATCTTGCATTTGATTTACCTTTATTTTATTTTAGTTCTGTTTGTAGGTTCCTAAAGATTTTGATTCTTTGCCTGATTAAACCTTTATCCTTGCATAATAAAGGATCATTATCATCATCATCTCTGTTTATGTGTCTGTTTATGTGTCTCCACCCCCTCTCTGTCTCCAAGTCCCCCCCCCCCCCCTCCGCTTCCCCTCCCACGATTGCCGTCTTTTAATGAACAAAACTGTGACGTTTTGCAGCAAGTGTACGTGAACACGTCGTCCTTGGTCGCTCACCAGATCATGCACCACCTGTACGACCGTCCTGACCTGGAGCTTACCTACTACCCGTCTGTCTTCGAGTTCTACTGGTTCTCTGCCAGAACTTACGCCATCTTAGAGACAGCTCTGCTCAGGGCTCATCTAACAGAAGTGAGTCCACGTGGTGTGCGTGTGTGTGTGTGTGTGTGTGTGTTTCAAATCGTAAATCTGAAAAAGACTGGAAAATGACTCTGCCTTCGCTGAGTTGTTTAGTGGAGATATTGCCGGAGGTTTGATGCATTGTTTTGTTTCAGTTTCAATTGTTTCCCATTTTAGGACACGTGCTCACTTAAATATGCCAAATCAAACTTAAGACTGGACCCCGGAGGCCTCCTAACACTGTACAAGCTAATAGGCCACGCATATGTTTCAATGCGCAGTGGTTCTTTTCAACAACACATTTTCCTTGCCTGGCAATACAGTCTTCATCCAATCAGACAGTTGATGCCTCGGAGACTTCGCCATTTCAGTGATCTCATTGTGCAAAATTCAGAGGCGTTCGGTAGAAAGTTTGTGAACAAGATCAGCTGTCGTACGTACCACTGCCCGCTTCGAGGGCAGGAAAAATGTAGCTCGAGCCAGCTCTGTTTATGCTGTGAATGTACCCCATAGAGGAGTCTGAAATCCATGGATGAGACTAGCATTTCGATGAAGGCACATTTGTCGTCGTCCGACAATGAGAGCGCCATTTTGTAATTGGCAGCTCGCTTCTGATTGGCAGCTTGCAACAGTATTGCGCATTCCGCAGTGCTTGCTGCGAAATGTTTCCAAGCCCACAAGCCGAAGCAGTTTCCACCCCGGAAACATGGACGTATGCGGAGCTGTCATGTATCAAAGTAACGGCGATAATTGTCCTTACAGAAAAAAAACACCCACCCACTCATCCATCCCACCTGTTTTTCACTGCAGCGACATATGTCGCGTGCACACACAGGACCTAAAGGAACATCAAAGAATAACCAACTGGTGAGACTGACTGCACGCAAAGTGTGTCGTGTCGCTGTTTTTCTGCAGTGTAACCTTTCCCGCTATTGAAGTGGCTCACCTGCAGAAGTTCCAACCTGAAGGGATTCAGCATGCCACAAATGACTGAAAGTCACGCAGGGAGGACACCGCACCCCCCCCCCCCCCCCCCCCCCCCCCCACCCCCTCACCCCCCACCTGCTCACAGTAGCAAACGCAACAAACGCTGCGCTTCGGCGTGTGGGTCTCCGGTAGTCATACCAGTAGTGTATGCTATGGCTATGAAGAGTAACCAGCTCAAAAGGAAGTAGTCATACGGTGTCCACAGACCAGTAATGAACGGCGGTGAAGAGCGTCCAGCTAAAAGGGCAGTAGTCATACGGTGTCCACAGACCAGTAGTGAACGACTCTGATCTGAAGAGTGTCCAGCTAAAAAGGGCAGTAGTCATACGGTGTCCACAAACCAGCAACGAGCGGATCGGAAGAGTATCCAGCTAAAAGCGCAAACATGAACAAAGTGGCTATCCTTTGCTGTGTCCCTGTTTTGGTAGTAGGGTCGTGGCGGTGTGTGATTTTAGACTCAGAATACCAAGGTTCTCTTATATCAAAGGCTGCCATTTTTTATTTTTTTTAGCACTTTGCAGTTTAGTCGGTTTTTGTTTTGCTTTTTGTTTTGTTGTTTTTGTCAATCGAAAGTGGAAAATATTTGTCGATTTGATGTCAGTCATTTTCGACAATTCAAAAGTCAGCAAGCGTTTGTATTGCCTACAGCTATAGGTGTTTTTGTGCCATAGAAAAAAAGATTCCCATCGTATGTCTTAGTACGAGTATGCGGACAATGGAAGACGTTGACAAGAGGCACTGGCACAAGCATTAACAGTGACCGTAAGTACGATAATCAGCAACTGACTTTGCGTGGGCATGCAGGCGATGCAAGACATATAAAAGCCATTCAGACAAACACTGACAATGACTGTGAACAAGGCAACCACCAACCAGCCTTTTTTTTATGTGCCTGCAGGAGAGGCGAGAGCTGGAGGTGTTCGATCATCGCCAAATTTCCTTAAGTATGTGCATGTAAGCGATGCAAAGAGTGTGTGTTGAGCACTAGATGCCTCTTGCGTGCATGTTAGCTGTGGAAGAAGTGTTCAGCAGTACATGCTTGTATATGCATGTAAGCTATGCCAGAGGTGTTCATCGCTACACCTTTTGAGCATGCGAGAGGTATTCACCACTAACTGTCGTTGTATGTTCATTAAGCGATGCAGGAGTTATTCAGTATCAACTACACTTTTATGTCCATGTAAGCGATTCGAAAGAAGGGTTCACCACTGGCTACCCTTGTGTGCTTGTGTAAGCGATACAAAAGCTGTTCACCATCATATACATTGACAAGAATATATGTTCAGTCGGTAGCATTTCTGAACAGATAAATCCGTTCAAACCTCAGAGCAATGTGTGTGCTTGTGAATGTGTGTGTGTGTGTGTGTGTGTGTGTGTGTGTGTGTGTGTGTGTGTGTGTGTGTGTGTGTGTGTAAATTACGTAAATTACTAGTTTGTTTATTGTGTAACCTTTGTATTTTCAATGACTGTTCTTTGAGTTTTAAAATATAAAATATGTGTTATTATGTACTGTGGTGTGGTTAATGTTCAGCCACGTTTTAATTTCTCTGATGAGATAATAAAGTAATCTTGAATACCCTTTTATTTGCATAGCAGGTATTCACCACCAACTACTCTTACATGTTCATGTCAGCGGCGCAGTAGGTATTCACCACCAGCTACCCTTTATGTCCATGTAAGCGATGCAGAAGGTGTTCACCGCCACATATATCTCCTTGTATGTTCATGTAGGCGACGCAAGAAGTGCATGTTCAACACCAGCTACTCTTGTATATGTAAAGCGTTACAAGATGTGTTCACCGTCAACAATCTGCATATTCTCACGTAGGCTATGCTAGAGGTATTCACCATCAACCACCCTTTTATGCTCATGTATGCGATACAAGAAGTGTTCAGTATCGGCTGCCTTTGTACTTGCATGCAGGTGACACAAGAGGTGTTCACTACAGTCTAGTAACTACCTTTGTATGTGCATGCAGACAATAGAAGAAATGTGCACTACCAACTACCATTGTATGTGCACACAGGCGATGTAAGAAATGTTCACCACCAACTACCCTTGTACGTGCATGCAGGCAGTAGAGCTAGAAGAAGCGTTCACCACCGACTACCCTTGTATGTGCACACAGGCGATGTAAGAAGTGTTTACTACTAACTACACTTGTGTGTGCATGCAGGCGATGGAAAAAACTTGTTTGTTTTTTTACGCTCAGTCAACCATGACGGTTATATCAGGGTGAGCATGCATGCGATGCAAGATGATAGCCGCCATCAAGTAAGCTAACCTGTGCATGCAAGTTACAGTTACTATTTACTTGGCGCGACGCGCAGTCAACCGCAACGGTCATACCGGAGCGAAAAACAAAATTGTGTGCATGCAATCATATTGTAGGTGGTTGGGTGTGCAATGCTTGAGTGTTGGTGTATGCATTTACAGTACTTGTTCTTTTTTGTTTAGTTAGTTTTTTTTTATTGTCGTGATTTTGTTGTTGATATTGATAATGTATTATCAGTTCATTAAATAACGACTTGCAAAAGTCTGATCCACCGTTCGTAAATCGCGTGTGAAGAGAATTAGGGAAAAAATGAAGTTGAACGAACCAGGACGGGAGAAATTACAAAAGCAATATTTCGGGCGGTAGGCGAAGCATGAAGAGCAACACTCTGACCCGTTTCAGTCTTTAAAGGTGGAATCTTTTCTGTCTCTTGGTTTCTCATGTCTTTTCTTGTCATGTCTATGACTCGGTGTAAAGCCAAGTTACTTACTTGTTTTGTCTATCTGGGTTTACGTCGCTTTCAGATCAGATCTCTTGGTTTCTCATGTCTTTTCTTGTCATGTCTATGACTCGGTGTAAAGCCAAGTTACTTACTTGTTTTGTCTATCTGGGTTTACGTCGCTTTCAGATCAGATCTCTTGGTTTCTCATGTCTTTTCTTGTCATGTCTATGACTCGGTGTAAAGCCAAGTTACTTACTTACTTGTTTTGTCTATCTGGGTTTACGTCGCTTTCAAGTCAGTATACTTTAATCATCCTTCACAGGGCAATTTAAGTAACAGTTAGAGGCTTATTAATTAAAAAACATATAAAATAGCATCAACGCAACGTCAAAATGCATTATAAAATATAACTTAATAAACAGAAATAATTTATTTAAATTCTTCAGTCTCAGTTCACTGAGAAGGTTACAACAAAACAACAAAAATTGAGGACAGTGTGGTGTTACTGTTTTTGTTTTGTTTGTTTGTTGTTTTAAAATTTACTCAAGATAAACAGACACGCTAGATAAATTTCACTAGCACTGTAGCAACGACCTTGGTTCTCTGCAGAGGGGGGCTTATTGGTTCTGTGCCAGTAATGCCTCGCTGGGGATCGCCTGGCAAATGTGCACGAAGACGAAATTAATGCTCGCCGCCTTCTGACCTTGCATGTTCACGCAGGCGATGCGAGAGGTGCACAAGATACTGAAGCCTGCCCTTGAGGACACCATGACCTCTGACGTGATGAAGAAGGCCAAGGCCATGGGACCGGATATGCTGTACTTTGATGACTTTCTGGGCGATGGGGACGTCGATGAGCACAACAGAACACTGGTAGTTAGCAGTTTATGTCTTTCTTAGTTTACTTTATGAGTTAATTTGACTCTCCATGCAGTCCGAATGCCCATCAAAAGTTTTATTGTTTGTCTGTTTTGTTTTTGTATGTTCACAAAAGTAAACTTCAAAAGATGCCGAAGTTTTGTTTTGCTGTTGTGTTCACAAAAGTGAACACCAAAAGTCTTTGAAGCTGTTTACTATCTCTACTGCGAAAAAGACTTTAAATAACAGAACGATGCTTTTTTTGAAATACATATGTTATTTGATTACATGTGCTATGTGAACATAGGCTTATTACGTTGAATGTGATCAGCATTTGATACAGTCATCAGTGTCTGCCTCTCTTTTCCTCTCTCAATTCACACGCGTCCATAAACACACACACACACACACACACACACACACACACACACACACACACCACATTAAGATCTTCACTATATGTTTATTAGCGATCTCTTTATGAGTGTGTTGGTACAGTGCTAGCTACTAATACGCGTCCATAACTGATGTGACACGCACGCACGCACGCACGCACGTACGCACTATTTACAACGTCAGCAGCTAGTTGTTCAGCGCGGACGATCACTGTTAAGTGAGGTCTTTAAAACCTGTCCACGTTGTTCGCTAAACAGATACGTGGCGAAGACCGCCTGTTCACAACGTCAGTGGCTGTCAACGCTCTGCTGTCTACGTGGACACTGTACAATAGCATCACCAGGACTATCACCTGGAAAAGAAGTGAGTCCATCACTCTAGTAATAGTTTCTCACACAGATTATGTTTTTGCCTGTCCCCCTAAAAAAGAATCCGTATGTGGTTTTGGTGGACGTTAAGCGTCATTAAAGAAAGAAGTATATATTATATACACGTGTGTGTGTGTGTGTGTGTGTGTGTGTGTGTGTGTGTGTGTGTGTGTGTGTGTGTGTGTGTGTGTGCGTGTGTGTGTATGTGTGTATACGTGCGTGTTCGTGTGTTCACGTGCGTATGTATGAGCGTGCGTTCATTCGTGTGTGTGTGTGTGTGTGTGCTTGTTAGTTTGTGTGTATATATGTGTGTGCGTGCGTGCGTGCGTACGTTCAAATGTGCGTGCGGGTATGCGCGCGTGTGTGTGCTTTTCTTTCTTTGAGTCTATGTAAACCTCCCCATAACATCCCACGAAGCAAACGCGCTTTAGTAGTACAAGTTAAACATTCAACTTCAGGTGCGCCGGCCGAGGTCCGCGACACTGTGGACAAGGCGGTTAAGTTCTTGAACACCTATATCCTTCGGGACACTTTCAAGCCGTGGAACGTCTTCTTCTCCGGCTCGGCTAAGGGAGGATCGGTGAGTTCAGCGTCTTGCAGTCTCGATGAAACCACCACTCACTCCATATGACTTAAAGAACGAACAAGGCTCGGTTTTACTCTTAAGTATCAGGTACATAGCTGCTGCATGCAAAACGCTGAACACGTCTTTCACAAAGCACTTTTCTGACGGGGTAGGTTATGGGTCTTAACTTGAAGACACACGGGTTTGATAGCCTGGCATGAAACAATTTGTATGGCTTAACCATGCAGTCGAGTCAGTGGCGGATATCACTTACGGGTAGTGAAATATTTACTGAGGGGATTTGATAACAATAATGCACGGTAGTCTGTAGTTTCGACTAGACGATTCTGCTTCCGTCTGGTTTTTTGCTTTGATATTCGGGTCCTTTCGGTCGCCTGAGCATTTCTTGTCACAAGGCGCTGATACACGAGCCATTTTGGCCGTATGGTTAAGAGGACCGTCCAAACTTGATTTCAAACGGATCGTGTGTCAGGCAAAGTCCAAACTTGATTTCAAACGGATCGTGTGTCAGGCAAAGTCCAAACTTTATTTCAAACGGATTGTGAGTCAGGCAAACTCCAAACTTTATTTCAAACGGATCGTGTGTCAGCAAAGCCTGACGCAAGATCCGTTTGAAATCAAGTTTGGACGGTCCTCTTAATCATACGGCGGACAGGTTGAAACCGTTGAGCGGTTCAGAGCATCGGTTTCGACCTGTCCGTTCCAGTGACAGCGTGTTGTATTCCAAACGGATGATATATATGTCTGATATATATCTGCCTGCCAATGAGCGCCCTCTGGACTGAAATGGAGGAAAGGTCGGAGGTCACAAGGGATGGTAACTGTCGAGTGACGGAAAGGCTGAATACGCCTACCTTACCCTTGTAAACTCGTCGGTTTGGGTTGTATCGTGTGGCAGCCAGTATATTTAAGACGGACGGGTCCGACAGCATGGGGTTCGAACGGTCCTCCTCAGTCCTACGGCCGAAACTGTTCGTGTATCAGCACCTTTAGAGGAGAATATATGTTGCTGACTGCTGCCGGTTGCGCTCTGGGGCTTGTGCGACCTTTCTCCCCTCCAAAATTAAAGAGTTTGAAATGGCCGGCCGACGAACATCTAGTACTAATTTGACGAAGTAAACGGAAGATGTCGATACCACCTCGTGTGAGTGTTTCAGTAGTAAAACACGAACAATAAAAACAATAAAAACATAGGATGATTTTAAAAAGGGAGAGAGAGAGAGAAGCCGCTGGATTCAGACGTAAAGCCGCAATGACAGCAAAAAAAAAAAAAAAAAAACCCCAAGAAAAACCAACTTTCCAAGCATAAAAACGCTAAAAGCAGTCATAGTCCCGGGCCTACGACCTTTAGTCCAGCGAAATCGCTAGCCTAAATATCGGTTGTTTATTATAGGCCCGAGGTTCGGCCCGGACTTTGGTGTAGTCCCGGTCCATGATTACCAATAGCCTTGAGATTTAGGCCGGCCTACCGCTTTAGGCCCGATTCATAGTTACGGCCCTAGTGTTTGGCCTTATCCCCCCCCCCCCCCCCTCCCCATTTTTCTGTTGTTGTGTTGTTTTTTCTGTGATGAAGATCATGTGGATTAAAAAAATAAAAAAATAGTTAAAATTTTTTATTTCAAGAAATGTTTTTCATTTTAGTCACCTTTAAAAAAAAAAATCTGTTGTCTTTATCTGTGTGGAGCAAACTTTTGATGACGTTCCACCGATCTAGAAGATGAATGATCTAAGCTATTTTTAGCATTTTTTATATATATATTTTTTAACAAAGCAAAACAAACAAACAAAAATAATGCTACAGAAAAGTAGTGATTAAAATAACCAAAATTCTTTTGAAAAAGAAATCTTTTCTCCGCTGGAACTGAGAAGGTAAGTTCCTGTAAAGAGAATACTGGTTTTGTGTAACCCCTCGGGGTTTTGTGGGGTAACGGCCGTCTCGAAGGGACCTTTATTTCTAGAAATCGCTTTGATGAGCGCTTAATTAAGGGCGACTATGTCAAGGGGACCTTTATTTCTAGAAATCGCTTTGATGAGCGCTTAATTAAGGGCGACTATGTCAAGGGGACCTTTATTTCTAGAAATCGCTTTGATGAGCGCTTAATTAAGGGCGATGTTATTCTAAACTGCAGCTCCAAGCCCTCCAAAGCGCGCGTTGAGACCTAATTATTATTTTATATGCTTCATCCCCCCCAAAACACAGACCATGCCGTTCTTCTACCCGGTCAACCGCCTCGAGTTCCTCAACGGAACGGCGTTCCACGACGACCAGCATTTGCCTCGGGATCCTTTCGTGCTCGGCGTTCGCGGCTTCATCCCCGAGTCTGAGTACAAGGTCCTCATCCAGAAGAAGCACTTTGGCATGAACACGCCGACCACGTTCGCCGGTTTCAACACGCCAGACAGCTTCTTCCCTTTCTGGACGTCCACCGCCTACACCTACGCCAACGCCATGCTGGCGCTGTCTCGCTACGACAGTATCATTCAGTGATGATGGAGATTAACCCTTTTCTTTGCCCTTAGAACGTCGTAGAATAGTCACTGACAAAGTACTTAATAATATTCCACCTTCTTATTGAATGCTGTGCAAATTTCCTGCTTGAATTCCAGAGTCTTGCCGTGTACAAATTTCCTGCTTGAATTCCCGAGTCTTGCATTTTTATTTTTTATTTTTTACTTAGAACAAAGTTATTAAAAGCAGCATTTTTGGTCAGCCTAACCTTTTCTTGAGATTGCTCTTGGAAGGAAAATCTCCAAAAATGCACACTTGTTGGTAGCTAAAGGTTTAAGGCAGTTAATAATAACACTAGGGAATTTATAGAGCGCTTTCAGAGACTCAGAACGCTTTACAACGTAATCGGAGAAAAACCATGGAACGCGGAACTACCCACCTACAAATCAATGGTATATAAACAGAAAACATTTATAAACATAATCTCATAGTTCAGGAGCTGTGTGAGAGTCGAGGTGGACGTCCTGGGCTGTCCGTCCTAACGAGCCTTCTGGTTTCCGTGGACGTAAAGAATTATTGAACCGTGCTTCGGCATTGGTCACAGCTTGTCCCTAATATGTCAACTGACATCTGAGGACATTAAGCATCACTTCATCATCATCATCATAAACATAATCATACAAAGCATAGTGAAAACACACACACACACACACACACACACACACACACACACACACACACACACACACACACACACGCACACACACATACATGATCACGCGCGCATACATGATCGCGCGCGCATGCACATACACACACACACATGATCGGGCGCGCATACACACACACACACACCACACACACACACACACACACACACACACACACACACACACACACTAATAGGATCGTGCGCACACGCACATACAATGTGGTTAAAGAACACACGCGCGCGCGTCCATGAATGACATCGAAAGAAATAAAACTGGTTTGAAAAAGGTAAGTTTGAGGACTAGTTTTAAAGGCAATGGTAGAAGAGCTGTGATGGAGAACAAAAGAGAGAGTTCAAGATTTGTGCAGAAGACAATCTATTGCTGGGTCGAAATAATGTTTGAAGAGGTAAGTTGTAAGGCTAGTTTTGAAGGCAAGGAGGGCAGGGCTGTGACTGCAAAAGGAAGAGAATTCCAGATTAGTGCAGCAAAGAGGCAGAAGGCACGACCACCATGCTGTCTTTCTTTGAAGGTGGGGATGCGAAATTTTCGATCATCAGAAAAAGAAGTGATGCAGATCTGGACAAGTTCAGCCAAGTGCTGAGGGGCAGTGCCAGTGATAATCTGCTAACAAAGACAATCTATTTTGTATTTAATTCTTTGTTCTACGGGGAGCCAGTATACTTACATCAGAAGAGGTTTGGCGTGTTCTGCTCTACGAGATTTAAGGATGAGTTTGGCTTCAGAGTTCTGTACTTGTTCGAGTGGTTTGATGATTGTCTGTGCCAGCAGGGTATTGCAGTAGTCTAATTTGAACAGGATGCGCGAGTTATTTCGTGCCTTGGTCGTGTCTTCAGTGAGATATTGGCGACTGGAGATCATGCGCCTGATTTCAGTGTATGCAGCCCTACATGCTGTTTCATTGAAAGATCGTTATCGAAGATGAATCCGAGGTTGCGGACGATTCCCTCAAACTCAATATTGCTATTGCTGAGAGAGATTTCTGTGAATGTTGCATAGCCGTGTTGACAGAAGATGATGGCGAGAAGCAAATAGCTTCGGTCTTTTCATTATTCAGTTTGAGTTTGATTTCTTCAATCCATAGCCTAATATCTTTGACACAATCTTGAAGTGAACGGACCAAGTCTGAGTAATTTTCAGGAGATTCAGAGTGATTGAGCTGTGTATCGTCTGAGAACAGTTCGTAACACAAAGAATCTTTTTCGACGAGGCATGAAAGTAGTGTTGTATACAAAATGAACGGTACAGGGCTCAGCACAGAACCTTGAGGAACACCTAAATCCGGGGACGTTTCTGTTGATTTTTGGTGGAAATATGCTGCTTGAGAACAGGACTGTGCCAACTACGACTGTGCCATATAAGTGTCCGTCGAATTAACACATTGCCAAAGTGACTGCTACAGAAAGAGAAATTTGTGTGTTTTGTGTGAGTAGGCGTAGCAAGAGTCGAAGAGCACCTGTTGCTGTTCATTTGTCCATTGTATGCCGGTGTTCAAGTAAAGGTTCTTAAAGGAACCAGCCTTCTAGCCACTCTCTAAGCATCGCTTTCCGGCACGATTTTCCAGGATGTCGTAGACTATTGCTTGGAGTTGGCCTTCTACTGTGCCGTGACAAACACCGAGGCAGAAGAGATGGAAATAATTCAAAACTTTCAAGGATTTTATTTGAAAACAACTGCGTCGGTCTTTCAGAATTTTGTAAAAAAATAAAAATAAAATCTTATTCATTTTACTCAATTTTGTGAGTGACGATTAGCAGAACAGGATGTACAACGCACCTTCAAGTCAGCGTCACAACTGGCTTAACAACTACCTGCGGCCCCTCTGAATGTGTCCCGGCCCACCTCGGATGACGTTAGTACGTATTTCTCGTGCCGAATTTCAAAGTGATTGCGGCATGCAACATTGACGCCAGGACACTTGACGGTGTTTTACGTAATTATATACAGCCAGTCCGCTAATCTCAAGAGACTTGCAAAACTCAGTTAAAAAAAGTCGGTATAAAATCAGAAGGTTGCTTGAAGCTTTTATTTTCATCTCTTCTACCGGTTTGACAAAACACATTAAATTGAAGAGGCTAGTTCCTTTAATTAATATGTTTCCATGCCATACCGGTTTTTGTTTTAGATTTATCCTTTTGAAATATCTCAAATTGCACAAATTTTTTTTTTTAAATAAGACAAAATAAACACAAACAACTTCCTTGTATGATCTTTTTTGAAAAGCAAGAACTGTATGATTCTCTTGGCTAAGTTTGTTCTTAATGTGTGTTGTGTGTATGTGTGTGTGTGTGTGTGTGTGTGTGTGTGTGTCTCTCTCTCTCTCTCTCTCTCTCTCTCTCTCTCTCTCTCTCTCTCTCCTCTCTGTCTCTCTCGACACCGCGTCGCAAACTGTGTGAGTGTGTGT
>JABMCL010000871.1:770000-772500 GCA_018857735.1 Alviniconcha marisindica
TAGATTTGGGAGTACACCCTCACACCCGCCCTAGAGGTAGGATAATAGATTTGAGGAGTACACCCTCACACCCGCCCTAGAGGTAGATAATAATTTGAGGACGTACACCCTCACACCCTCGCCTTAGAGGTAGGATAATAGATTTGAGGACGTACACCCTCACACCCGCCCTAGAGGTAGGATAATAGATTTGAGGACGTACACCCTCACACCCGCCCTAGAGGTAGGATAATAGATTTGAGGACGTACACCCTCACACCCGCCTTAGAGGTAGGATAATAGATTTGAGGACGTACACCCTCACACCCGCCCTAGAGGTAGGATAATAGATTTGAGGACGTACACCCTCACACCCGCCCTAGAGGTAGGATAATAGATTTGAGGACGTACACCCTCACACCCGCCCTAGAGGTAGGATAATAGATTTGAGGACGGGACACCCTCACACCCGCCCTTTGAGGTAGGATAATAGATTTGAGGAGGTACACCCTCACACCCGCCCTAGAGGTAGGATAATAGATTTGAGGACGTACACCCTCACACCCGCCCTTTGAGGTAGGATAATAGATTTGAGGACGTACACCCTCACACCCGCCCTAGAGGTAGGATAATAGATTTGAGGACGTACACCCTCACACCCCGCCCTACGATAGGATAATAGATTTGAGGACGTACACCCTCACACCCGCCCTAAGGTAGATAATAGATTTGAGGACGTACACCCTCACACCTCGCCTTAGGTAGGTAATAGATTTGAGGACGTACACCCTCACACCCCGCCCTAGCGGTAGGATAATAGATTTGAGGACGTACACCCTTTACACCCGCCCTAGAGGTAGGATAATAGATTTGAGGACGTACACCCTCACACCCGCCCTAGCTGTAGGATAATAGATTTGAGGACGTACACCCTCACACCTCGCCCTTGCGGTAGGATAATAGATTTGAGGACTACACCCTCACCCCCCTCGCCCTAGCTGTAGGATAATAGATTTGAGGACGTACACCCTCACACCCGCCCTACTGCCCAGCGGTAGGATAATAGATTTGAGGACGTACACCCTCACACCCGCCCTTAGAGGTAGGAAAATGAGGAGTACACCCAATTGAGTTGAAGTCCCTCACACCCCCTAGCCTCCTCACGCCTTAGAGGTAGGATAACAGATTTGAGGACGTACACCCTCACACCCGCCTTAGAGGTAGGATAATAGATTTGAGGAGGTACACCCTCACACCCCGCCCTAACAGAAATACGCAAAAAATGGAGGGCAGTACACACACACCAACTGTACCTCAATAGCCCTTCAAGCTTCTGATTAGCGTTCCTGCTTGCTTACACCAAGTGAGTTTTTTTCTCCTGCTGCGTACATCACGAAAGCTTTTGCCATTCGAAACGCTTAATTAATCCCACGTAGCTTATTAATAATTTGTGTTTGCTTGCTTGTATGCATGTCTGCATGCAAGAATCATTTTCTTTCGTGTGGATCCTAATTGACATGAGCAAACCTCGACTGAAATGGGCCCGACGCCTAATTAGTATTTATTCAGCCTTCTCTCTCTCTCTCTCTCTCTCCCTCCCCCCCTCTCTCTATACCACCTCCCCGGCTCCCTCCCTCCCTCCCTCCCTCTCTCTCTCTCTAGCTCTTTCCCTCCCTCCATCCCACCTCTCTCTGTCGTGCTGCTGTTGAACTCCCCTACCCCCCCCCCCCCCGCGCCCCCCCCCCCCCCCCTGTCTTGAGGGGTGACCCTGTGAGGTTGAAATTCAAGAACTCTCTCTACCCCTCTCCCCCACCCTCTATCTCCATTCCGCCCCCATCCGATCTCTCTCTTTCTCTCTGATACGGGCTGTTGAACTCCCCCGCCCCCACCCCACCCCTCCACTCTCTCTCTTCTCGTCCTGAGGTGACCCTGTGTGGTTGACAGAGACTAGACAGACTCTCTCTCTCCCTCCCTCCTTCTCGCACCTCTCTCTCTTCCCTCCGTCTGTCCCATCTCTCTCATATAGGCCGTTGAACTTCCCCCATTCTTCCTCCCTCTCTCTCTCTCTCTCTCTCCCACACACCTCTCACACCCACCACTCACTCACACACACACACACACACACACCACACACACACACACACACACACACACACACACACACACACACACACACACACAACACACACACACACACACACACACACACACACACACACACACACACACACTCTCTCTCTCTCTCTCTCTCACAATCACACACACACACACACACACACACACACACACACACACACACACACACACACACACACACACACACACACACCACACCACACACACACACACACACACACACCACACACACACACACACACACACACACACACACACACACACACACACACAACCTACCTTTTTGTTGCGTTCTATTTTGTTCGCTGGCTGCCAAACAGAACATATAGGTTATTGAACTGTCTCTTTCTTCTCCGCAGCTGCCGTTTAAAGCCGGGTGTATTTA
>JABMCL010000871.1:777500-790000 GCA_018857735.1 Alviniconcha marisindica
GAAAAAAAGTGTCAATTAACTGACAGTCACTGGAAACCTATGGCGTAAACGATGATGGCAATGGTTGGAAGAAGGCTGTCGTAAACAGTGCGCTTGTCTTTGCAAATGATCTCCCACTGTTGTGACAACAGTAGGCGGGTACATAGATAACATTCGTGACCCAAACACACTATGCACTTCCACGCAAACAGAGGTGGCTATTGACACAATTACCATTCACCACTCTGGAACATAAAAAAACACAAAACACAACAACAAAAAACAATTAAAAAAAAAGGTTTACATATTACAATGATTATGTACATGAACCAGGATATATTTTAACGTCAACGGAGTTCAGGAGCTGTGTGAAAGTCGAGGTGGCCGTCCTGGGCTCCCCGTCCCAGTGAGCCTTACGGCTTCTGCGGACGTAAAGCAACACTGAACAATCGCTTACGCACCGGTCACACTTTTGTCCCTAATATGTCAACCGACGTCCGAGGACACGGAGCTCTGCGTCGTCGTCATCTCTGCGTCGTCGTCATCTTGCTTTAACGTGTGTGGAACTGCTGCCCGTCGTTGGGGCTGAGCTTGTGATCCTTCAGCTGCTCCTCACTCTCCGCTGAGGCAATGCAGCAGTTCTCCCGGACGCGACACGCAGTCTGCCCAAGCCACTGCCCGCTTCAGCCCACGTGGCCACGTGGCAAGTTTCTGTCTGTCCAGTGACTACGATACAATACTTCAGTCTTCGAAGCTGCCACAGCCTCCCCAAAGTCCACTCACGGGCTTGCGTTCCGCCGTCCTCGTGGCTGCTTTAGTTTAGTGACTAGTATTTCAGCCCTCGTGGGTGTTCGGTCCTCGTGGCTACGCTTTCTCTCCAGTCACACTACAAAGCATCAGTCAGTCCTGAAGGCTTTAAGCCAAGGAGTCTCCCCATAGGCTGTGTTCGGTCCTCGTGGCTACGCTTCTCTCCAGCGACTACACGTACAACGCTTCAATCCTGAAGCCAAACAGTCTCCCCCCCCCCCCCCCCCCCCACCAAAAAAAAAAAGAGACTTTTGTAAACGAGCTCAGTCCTCCTGGCTGCTGCTGAGGAAACCGTCCTTGAACAGGTCAATGAAGGAGCGCGACGACAGGCACTCGTCCTCACACTCTCCCGAGGTGGAGGCGAAGGGCCCGAAGTGGCCGCCGAGGCCGTCCCACAGCCTCTCATCGTCGTTGGCGCGCTCGTCAGGGATGGACAGCGCCGGACTGGGGGCCGGGGTGGGCAGCTCGCTGCCAGGGACCACCCTGTGGCCGCCGGGGGACGGAGTGGGCGGTGGGGTGAGGGAGCAGAAACGGGACCCGGGAGGGCCGGGCGGTGGGGTGAGGGACGAGGTGCAGGAGGGGTACGGCGGGGGAGGGGTGTGCGACGGGTCCTGATGGGGCGGCGTGGTGACGCTGCTGACGCCGGCAGAAGAAAACCGGAAGTGGCGAGAGGAGGAGGAGGAGGAGGAGGAGGAGAAGGAGGGGGAAGCCGACGGTGATGCGGTGAACGAAGGCAGCAGTGCCGACCTATGACCTGTTTCCAGGCAAGCGAGGCCGTTGTTCAGCCGCGACAGGGTCGGGGGACCAGCCGAGCGTGACGCCGACACGGTCGGCGTGGGCATCACCCGAGGAGGAAGAAGAAGAAGAGGAGGATGTGTTGCAGCAGCGCACTTGGGCCTCTTTCGAGAACTGGCACCGTTTCCCTCGCCGACCTGCTGCCTGCCATCCGCGCTCCGCTTACGGGTGGAGAAGGGATACCCGGGTAGATCCAGAGGAGCTGAGTCTGGCTGCGAGTTGCTGGAGGACGTGGTTATAGTAGCAGAGGGACCCGAGAAGCCACGGAGCGGCATGGCAGTGACGGAGTGAGTTAGGGGCTGGCTGGAACTTGACAGGATCGACAGAGAAGCGGCCGCCTGGCTCGGAGTGGACCTTGAGGTGAAGGGGACGGCGGTGGAGGCTGCAGATGCTGCAGGGGCCTCGGAACGCTGAAGGGGAAGACCGAGCGAAGCGCTGCGGTCATCCGGTGGGTCAGGGTCAGTCACGGGCTGGTGGATCGGGGGTGCTGTCGAAAGGTCATCATCATCATCATCAACCGCCGCCACAGGGGCATGGCCTTGTAGAAGGTTGTTGTTGTTGTTGTTGGCGGCGGCGAAGTCTGCAATGAATATGAGGGCGTTGGCGATGTCCGTGGAATCCAGGGTCGTGCTCTGAGAGGCCGGGTCGGCAAAACCAGACCCCAGAGTGTTGATGGCGACGACGGGTACGTTCATCGGCTGCTCCTGCTGCTGCTCCTGCTGCTGCTGCTGCTGTTGTGGGTGCTGTTCAGGCTGCTGTTGGAACTGATGTGGCCTTTGTTTAGGCGCTTGCTCCTGATGGTGATGAGCAAACTGCTCCTGTGGGCCTGAGCTGGGCAATGTAATGTTGCACACGCACATATGCATACAAAGCCAAGCCTCCATCGCCGACTTGAGCTTTCGCAGTTTGTCCCTCTGTGACCGCAGCCTGCTGTTTTTGGTCTGAGCTTCGTCATACGTCTGGGGGAAACACACACACACACACACACACACACACACACACACACACACACACCAACACCACACACACACACCAGAACTATAAGCTAAAAGCGTTTGCTGCCCGTTTTATGCTGTGTTTTAGCTTTGCATAGTCTGAATGCTTGTGTGCGTGGTGTGTGTGTGTGTGTGTGTGTGTGTGTGTGTGTGTGCGTGCGTGCGTGCGTGCGTGCGTGCGTGCGTGCGTGCGTGCGTGCGTGCGTGCGTGGTGTGTGTGTGTGTGTGCGCGCGCACGCGCCTGCGTATAATATAGATGTGTGTGCGTGTGCGTGTCTCTGTGTGTGTGTCTGTGTGCGAGCGTGCGCGCGCATATGTGTGTATGTGTGAAAACTATTGACATTACTCATAACAACAGCAAGAGAACAATACCAAGAACAACGCCGATGACACTGACCATGTAACGGCAATAAAGTGATCCATCTCTAAACGACGTTGCTGATTTTCCCACGTACCTACATAAATTAACTATACTATATATATATATCTACACCAGCTAATACCTTTTGCACATCCTTGTCCGCGATCCATCTCTAAACAACGTTGTTGATTTTGCCACGTACCTACATAAATTAACTATTACAGTATATTATATATTATATATTATATTATATTATATATATCTATATATAATATATATATATATATATGATATAATATATATATATATACACACACACACACACACAAAAGCTAATACCTTTTGCACATCCTTGTCCGCGATCCATCTCTAAACAACGTTGTTGATTTTGCCACGTACCTACGTAAATTAACTATACAGTATATACATACACCAGCTAATACCTTTTGCACATCCTTGTCCGCGATCCATCTCTAAACAACGTTGTTGATTTTGCCATGTACCTACGTAAATAATATACTATATATATATATATATAATATATACTATAATACCTTTATATTATATAGTTATATATATCATACTATATAACTATATATATATATAACACACACACAGCTAATACCTTTGCACATCCTTGTCCGCGATCCATCTCTAAACAACGTTGTTGATTTTGCCACGTACCTACGTAAATTAACTATATATAGTATATATATATATATACACCAGCTAATACCTTTTGCACATCCTTGTCCGCGATCCCTCTCTAAACAACGTTGTTGATTTTGCCACGTACCTACATAAGTTAACTATATATAGTATATATATATATATACACCAGCTAATACCTTTTGCACATCCTTGTCCGCGATCCATCTCTAAACAACGTTGTTGATTTTGCCACGTACCTACATAAGTTAACTATATATAGTATATATATATATATACACCAGCTAATACCTTTTGCACATCCTTGTCCGCGATCCATCTCTAAACAACGTTGTTGATTTTGCCACGTACCTACATAAGTTAACTATATATAGTATATATATATATATATACACCAGCTAATACCTTTTGCACATCCTTGTCCGCGATCCATCTCTAAACAACGTTGTTGATTTTGCCACGTACCTACATAAGTTAACTATATATAGTATATATATATATATATACACCAGCTAATACCTTTTGCACATCCTTGTCCGCGATCCATCTCTAAACAACGTTGTTGATTTTGCCACGTACCTACATAAGTTAACTATATATAGTATATATATATATATACACCAGCTAATACCTTTTGCACATCCTTGTCCGCGTTCTTCTTCTTCTCGCGACATTTTCTGGCGGCGCGCCGGTTCTGCTCCTTACGGCGCTCCTTCTTCTCTTTCTCCGCCGGTGTCAGCTGCAACACACAGCATCATCATGTCAGACTGGCCAGCCTTCCCACAGCACAGGGACACTTAAACATGATGCTTAACGTTCATAGAAACCATTAGGCTTATTATGGACGGTGAGATGGGGGGTGGCGGGGGGGGGGGGGGGTGGGGGGTATGGAGGTGCGGTAAAATAAACATAGTGCTCAACGTCCACACAAAACATAAGGCTTATTAAGGACGGGGAGAAGGGGGGGGGGGGGGGGGGTGGGGGGGGGGAAGAGGGAGGTGGGGGGGGGGGGGGAGAGGGAGATTATATACCTATCTATACACTGTCCCCAACAGAATGGCTTCTGCATTAAGATGGGCAGCGATGAGAGCCTTTTTTTTAAATTATATTTTTTATGTTTGTGAAGGACAAAGTTACAAGACAGTGTCCACAGACCGCAACCTTTTTGGAGAGAAAGGAGAGCCGAAGCGGAATCGAGCCGAGGCCCTTCTCTGCTTACCAGCCTAACGACGCCTTACCGCTGGGCCAAACCGGCTCACAAAGGGACAGTCAATCAGTAATTGGATTTTGGACCTCCTATTAACCACACGTGACCCCACCCCAGGACGATCAAACTCTTGTGTCATAAGCAAAGGCACTTTACAAAACAGTTCTCATGTCTATATTATTATGTAATCCCTTTCTCGAGTCTGATCTTGGAACAGCAGCTGGCTTCGGGTTGAAATGAACGCTGGCGAGAGGACAGTGGTTTTTACCACCACCACCACCACCTCCACCACCACCACGACTACAACCACACCACCATTTTCGCATCTACCAACAACAGCCTTGAGCGAAAGTGAACACTGTACCGAGCCAACTGCTTTTAAACCACCACCACCACATCTACCACCACATTAACATCTACCAACAACAGCGTCGAACAAAAGTGAACGCTGGCCCGAGCCAACGGCTTTCAAACCACCACCACACAACCACCATTTTTCACATCTACCAACAATAGCGTCGGACGAAAGTGAACGTTGGCCCGAGCCAACGGCTTTTAAACCACCACCACCACCACAACTACCACCACCAACAACACCACCACCACTGCCGCCATCACCACCACCAATTTCCACATTCCATCAATCACTCAATCAAAATGGTGCAAATCCACACACGTTCTAGGCGCCTCACTGACATAATGCAATACTGTAATACAATAATAATAACAACAAGACAGTACTATAATGCGATATAAAACCACCACGCCACACACTGACATACACACCAACCTCGTAGTCTTTCTGCATCGTCACGTCAGGTTTGATTTCCGGCTTTCCGGCCTTCATCCGCCTTTCTAGGATGCGGAGACGCAGTTCCTCCTTCAGCAACGGGGTGGAGGTGCCCCTCTCGGCTGCTGCAGCGGCGGCCGCTAGGAGGCGCTCGTCGGCCTCACAGTGACCGGAAGTGCTGCCATCGATGAGGGCGCCATCTGGAAGGTTCGCCCTCAGAAGCTGCTCAATGTCCATCGAGGTCAGGTCCGTGCAGTCCATGTCTGAAACACCTGGAAAGAATGAAGAATGTGGGTTGAGTGCTGCTGTGCGTCCACAGAAACCGTAGGATTATTAGGGACGGGAGCCTAGGTCGGCCACGGCCTCGACTTTCACACAGCTCCTCAGCTCTGAGAAAGAAGAAGAGAAAAAGGACATGCTAAATGATGTGTTCAAATAGCTGGAAATTAAATGCTGGTGCGTTCGTATGCCTGTCAGCTTATGACAACCGAGTCCGGAGTCCCACAAATCTGAAACAAGGATGACTGTTAACGTTCGGACAACTCTCGTTCTAACATTCTATCTGACATAAAAGGTTAAAAAGAACGCTTATTGTTTTGTCGTATTAAATAATCGTTCTTTTTAACCTTTTATGTCAGTATAATACAGTAAGCGTTCTTTTTAACCTTTTATGTCCGTCTTTGGATCGAGTCAAATATCATCTTCTGGCTGAATTTGTACAGACGTGTATACATGTACTCGCACGGAACATTTTTTTTCTTTCTTTGCATCTAGTTTGATTGTGAATAAATCCATGCACACACCCACATAACGATTATTTCTTTCTTTGTTTTAAAAAAACAATTGACTACCAGTTCCGCGATGTTAAGAGAAAAAATTGCTTCGCATAATTTCTGTCACATATCATTTATGTTTCAATATTTTATCAAGAAAATTATATTCATCTTTCTGTCACATATCATTTATGTTTCAATATTTTATCAACAAAATTATATTGATCTTTCTGTCTGATGTCATTTATGTTTCAGTATTTTATCAACAAAAGTATATTGATCTTTCCGTCTCATACTGTTTATGTTTCAATATTTTATCAACAAAATTATAGTCATCATTCTGTCTCATATCGTTTATGTTTCAATATTTTAATCAACAAAATTATGTTCACCGTTTCTGTCTCATATCATTTTTATCAACTTTCTGTGTCATACAGTTTATGTTTCAATATTTTATCAACAGAATTATATTCACCTTTTCTGTCTGATATCATTTATGTTTCAATATTTTATCAACAAAATTATAGTCATCTTTCTGTCTCATCTCATTTATGTTTCAATATTTTATCAACTAAATGATATTCCTCTTTCTGTCGCATATTGTTTATGTTTCAATATTCTATCAACAAAATAAAATTGATCGTTCTGTCGCATATCATTGATGTTTCAATATTTTAATCAACAAAATTATATAATCATCTTTCTCTCATGTCATTTATGCTTCAATTTTCAACAGAATTATATTCCAGAGTTTATGATTTTTCTCGAAAAACAGCATTGCAGATAATGCAAATAATTGCGGTTTGTGGCAATTCAGCTTCATGCAAAACACGGATAACGAGGCATGTGCTGATGTTCGCACTAAACGCGTTTCCAACGTTAGTCTTCATTTTTCTCAGGAGCATAATCTGCAAATAAGGCACGAATTAGTGTACGTGTCCGAATCTTCTTTAAACTGTGATACGGCATAATACGAAAATAGCTACCCCACAGGGGCCCATCGGTCGATTAGCTATTAAACAAATTTGAAACCCAATCTGTCATACAACCATGCAACCAACCTAATGAACGGTTCCAGAGAGAGAGAGAGAGAGAGAGAGAGAGAGAGAGGGAGGGGGGCGGTGGGGGCGGGGAGGAGGAGGAGGAAACACACGCAAGAGGAGGAAGAGAGGAGGAGAAGAGGAGAGAAGAAGAAGAAGAAGAAGGAGAAGAAGAAGAAGAAGAAGAAGAAGAAGAAGAAGAAGACACACAAAGTGAGGAGACAGTGGGTTTTTTTAATACTTTTTTTTTTTTTTTTTAATCAAACGGAAAAGGTGTTCAAAAAGAGCGAAAAAAGAGCCAAACTCCAAGCACGGCAAGCCGGGGAACAGTGAAATAAAAGAACGACTGACTCACTTACGTTTCACACACCCACACATTTTCTCCCTCGACCAGACTGTAAGCAGAATACACGACTGAATGGATCTGGGCCGAAAATAAAACACAACGCACTTATATTAGCACACCCTTTCTCAGCCTGTCCGTGGTGGTCTCTCTCTCTCTCACACCTAAGAACACAGTCTGTAGTTGTCCCTCTCTCACACCCAAGAACACAGCTTGTAGCAATGTCCCTCTCTCTCTCACACCTAAGAACACAGTCTGTAGTTGTCCCTCTCTCACACCTAAGAACACAGCTTGTAGCAGTCCCTCTCTCTCACACCTAAGAACACAGCTTGTAGCAGTCCCTCTCTCTCACACCTAAGAACACAGCTTGTAGCAGTCCCTCTCTCTCACACCTAAGAACACAGCTTGTAGCAGTCCCTCTCTCTCACACCTAAGAACACAGCCCGCAGAAATGTCCTTCTTTCACACACCTATAAATACAGTTTGTAATCGTGTCCCTCTCTCATACCTATGTAACAGACCACACTGAAACAGTCGCGATCGGTACCGTACGTAGAGTTTCACAATCCTTTCACATTCACAGTCATCAGTTGCCTCACACGATGAATTAAATAACCACTTCCAGGAAAAGTCACCAAAGGCAACTTAAATGAAAGAATAAAAATAAATTATGAATTAAAAAAAAAAATCTTTAAAAAATATATTTAAAAAAAAGCGACGCAGATATTGATGGAAATAATTATATGTCAAATAATTATTTATAAGCCATAGGCACTGGTGAGTAGTGACAACTAAAGCTTCTAGTTCAAGTCCGAAGATGAAATAAAAGTTGATCGTCGTCGGAAAAACGTTCGAGAAAGTTCCGATACTCGTCCCCGTCGGAGAAGTACAGTGTGAGAGACAGTCACAGTCACAGTCACAATCACAATTCACAGATCGGAAAATCCGGTGGTTGACGTCGCAGTAGTCACAGCCCATACAACCAAACGACGGAATATTTTTCGCCACTTTTCTTCGTCCGGTCACCTGAAGTTTGACCATGGCCGGTTAAAATCACAACACACACACACGTACGTACGTCACGTACACAGCTAGATATCTAATCGACTTTAGCCGAAGAGAGAAAAGAATTATGTTTAAAGCACAGTACGTAGTAGAGACTAACGTTGGATTTGCTGGATGGTGACTGTTCGATGTTCAGGTTACCACTGGCTGAAAAGCCAAACCCTACTCCCTCTTATCTAGTCAAAATAGCACGACAGGGAAGTTCGTCAAATCGGGTACCTCCGAACCAGATAAGAACACATAGACAGAGAGAGCAGACGAAAACCCGATGTGAAACAGTAAAAAAAAACAAAAAAAACACACGTGTGTATTAGTAGACTGTGTGAAACCTCACACGTAAGATCCTAAAAATAGCTGTCGCGACACAGCCACCGTCCGAAACTGCCGCGGTCTGAATACGCTCCGCATAAATGGCGGCGGTCGAGAGGATTGCATAAGCCTTCGAATTAGAATAAAATATAATAGATCCGCTGTAACTAGAAATTTGGCTATTAAAATGTCCGTTGCTTTGTCCTTTCCGATCAGATAGTCTTGCCCTAATTTTATGACGGCAGGACTACCCTCGGATTATACGATAGGCTGTAACTGTGGACTCGTCGGTCGGCAAATGTTGACATGTGACAAATGCGTGGTTAACCATCCGGCCGTCCAGACCCAAACGTGCATGGTTTGCCAAGAGGAAGAAGAGCTCGACAAACATGAATCTGGCAAGCTGTCAATTTGTAGATCTACAGGTAGCCTACTGGCGTGTGCCACGGGTCTTTAAAGTTACACTACCGTCAGTGAAAGCAAACGGAGTACGTCAAATCCTTTTGACATCTATTATGGGCGTGTGTTTCTTCTTTCTCTCTCTCCTGAAATGCATACAATTTTGGAATGGTTTCACACACACACACACACACACACACACACACACACACACACACACACACACACACACACACACACAAACCCACATTAACAGAACATGTTTTTCAGTTTGGCAAGTGACTGTGACTTGGCATACATGATAGTTTGTGAAGCTGTTATGTACAGCCATAATGATACATATTATGAGAGACGAAAGTAATTAATTGAAAATAATGTGTAGAATACGTCATTCGTGTTAATATGTACATCTTACATAAGGGACAAGGTGGTGGTGGTGGTGGTGGTGGTGGTGGTGGTGGTGGTGGTGAGGGGGGGGGGGTATATAAAACAGCCACGGCTTTTAAAGTGTCCTCATTGCTCTGCATCTAGCTGCTTAACACGGAAACTATAAACATTACAAAAGCAACGTACAGGCGGCTATGCCTCTTTAATATCTCAGTTATACAGCTCCACGAAACCCCGGACATGAAGCTTTCACCATAATCGGATCTTCCGATAAGTACTGCGACAATGCAGAACACAGATAAGAAAAGGAAAAAAAAAAATCCCACTCTTTTTCGTTTCATATATTATACGAAGTTCTTCTAATGAACATCGAGGCGAGTTCCTGGAAAGAAAAGAAGAAGAAAAAACTAGAGGTGGGGATTTTTTTTGACGGCGTTCTGAAAATAAGACATCTGGGTGTGAAGAATTCGTTTCATATGCGTACACTTGTAGAATGTCTCAGTCGTTAAGCCTTTTTTTTCTCTTTTGTTGTTGTTGGTGTGTGTGTGTGTGTGTGTGTGTGTGTGTGTGTGTGTGTGTGTGTGTGTGTGTGTGTGTGTGTGTGTGTGTGTGTGTGTGTGTTTCGTTGTTGTTTTTCCAAGGCGTGTTTCTATTCAAGCGGGTTTCTAATTCTGTCTGCACGTCGATTCGACTTTTTCCACGATGTTTCTGTCTCTTTTCTTACTTAAATGTCCGTTGCGTTGTTTTTCCCCCCCCCTGTGCTCTGATACCCGTCCAGATGTGACCCTGTGCAGTTGACAGGACGTTAAAATCCAATTACTAACTAACTTCACCTCTGTATAATTTTCGGGGTTGACTGAACATTGAAAACGAATTATCTGTACTCTTTCTGTCTGTATGACTGAACATTGAAAACGAATCATCTGTACTCTTTCTGTCTGTATGACTGAACATTGAAAACGAATTATCTGTACTCTTTCTGTCTGTATGACTGAACATTGAAAACGAATTATCTGTACTCTTTCTGTTTTTTATTTGTTTGTTTGTGTGTGTGTGTGTGTGTGTGTGTGTGTGTGTGTGTGTGTGTGTGTGTGTGTGTGTGTGTGTGTGTGTGTGTGTGTGTGTGTGTGTGTGTGTGTGTGTGGATCCCCCTCAGTCTTTTTGTGTCTGGATCATTTATTTATTTATCGGTTATGTGCTCATCGCCCTGATACAACCGTACTGGTTGACTGGGCGTAAAGCATCAAGTTACATACTTACTGTCACGTGTTCATTGTCTATTTATTTACTTATCTATATCAGGCCATTTCACAATAATCGGATCGTCCGATAAGTAGTTCGACGATATGGAACACAGCTAATATAAAAATAGCACACACACACACACACACACACACACACACACACCCTCCCTCTCACTCTCTCTTCGTTTCATATACGAAGTTCTAAAGAACACCGCAAAAGAGTTCGGGAGGGAGGAGGGGGGGGGGGGGGGGGGAGTCGAGTTGGGAGGAAAATGTCTGACAGTATTTGGAAAATTCAGGCTATTTCACAACTGATGATCAGATCGTCCGATAAGTAATGCAACAATGTAGAACACACACACACACACACACACACACACACACACACACACACACACACACACACATATATATATGAAAAAGGAGAGGAAAGGGAGACAGAAAGAGAAGAAGAAGAATATATACAAAATACAAAATACAAAATAGAGAGCACACACACACACACACAAAAAATAAAAAAAAATAAAAATGCATGGCCTATTTATTTAATCATCTCTCATACAGTTATGGAGCGTGCATCGCAGTGGATTTCCTTACACAATCTTGTATGTGTGGTTTGCCGCATGAAATTGTGAAACGATATATTAAATGCGCTAAATTATATACAACTCAGTCAGGACGTAGTTTATATAGCTTTAAAGAACCGTATTCATCCTTTTCGGCGCCGAATCAACTGAACAATACCGTGTCACCCTCCTCCATTAATGTTAAGAACACACAACAGCAATTAACCCTTTGATTGCTGTTAGAAGGTCTTGCGATGTCGATGGCAAAATGTTTTTCACCTGCTTGGAAAAACCTGTACAACTTCCTGCTTGAATTGCAGCTACTTGCTAATCATATTTGTTCCTTACACGCAACAAAGTTCTTAAAAGCAGCAATTTTGGTCAGCCGCTGAGCCTTTTCTCGAGACTGTTGGTTTAAACAAATACATCGTAATCACAAAGTCAACAAACAAATACATCGTAATTATAAAGTCAACAAACAAATACATCGTAGTCATAAAGTCAACAAACAACACGTAACCAATATGCTTAAGCATTACCTATAAAAGAAAATACAGTCTCGTGTACATTATTTTGCGACGGCAAGATGGAATTTTAGATTATTATCAAAATAAGTCAAAGGCAACAAAACAAATATCAAAACCCCCAAAACAACAACAATAAAACGGGACGTGGGAGGGGGGGGGGGTGGTGGTTAAAAAGTGAATAACTAACAGAATGATGTAGTGCATGCTGACATATGGATAAGAGAGAAGGAGAGAGAGAGAGAGA
>JABMCL010000871.1:795000-837500 GCA_018857735.1 Alviniconcha marisindica
CTGCCTTTAACATCACAGACCCCACTGAACCCCCTCTCTTTCTCTCCCCTGCTCTCTCTGTCTCTCTCCCTCTGTCTCTCTCCGACTCTCCCTTGCCCTTCTCTGTTCCACCCCCTGTCTCTGTCTGTCTGCCTGCATGTCTGTCTGCCTCTCCCTTTCTCGCTCTCCGAGTCTCCCCGCCTATCTCTCGTCCAGCCCCTGTCTCTGTCTGTCTGTCTGTCTGTCTGCCTGCATGTCTGTCTGCCTCTCCCTTTCTCTCTCGCTCTCCGAGTCTCCCCGCCTATCTCTCGTCCAGCCCCTGTCTCTGTCTGTCTGTCTCTCTTTTCCCCTCTCTCTCGCTTTCAGTCTCCCCGTCTGTCTCTTTTCCACCCTCTGTCTCTGTCTGTCTGTTTGTCTGTCTCTTTCCCGCCCTCTCTCTCGCTCTCAGAGTCTGCCCGCCTGTCTCTCTTCCACCCTCTATCTGTGTGTCTGTGTCTGTCTCTCTTTTCCTCTCTCTCTCTTGCTCTCAGTCTCCCCGCCCCTCTCTCTTCCACCCCCTGTCTCTGTCTGTCTGTCCCCCCCCCCCCTTCCACCCTCTGTCTCTTCTGTCTCTCTTTTCCCCTCTCTCTCGCCTCCCTCAGTGTCTGCCTGTCTCTCCCCCTCTCTCTCGCTCTCAGACTGAGACTCCCTGTCTATCGCTCTTTCACCCCCCACCCCCCTCCCTGTCTGTGTCTGTGTGTCTCTCTCTGTCTCTGTCTGTCTGTCTGTCTCGATATATACTGAAATACCAATAATGCATCAGAAACTGAAACGACTGATAAACCCTCGCGAGGTTAAATTCCAGGCATGATCCGGCGCCACAACTGATGATCAGCCGGTAACGGCGACACGATAACAAACTGCGATGGTGAAACGGAAAGGACTGGGCCACGGAAAACGAGTGACTGACTGATACTGTTTCAGTCTAGTAATAACTCACCAACTGACCCAGCCGGCGGTTGTCTTGTCGGCAGTTGACGAAGCTATAGGTTTATCATTGGCCGATTCAGTCGCAGCGACTGACACTGACACGAGTCAGTCTTCGGCGCTGACTGAGAAATAACTGACCCGACGAAGTCAATTTCACTACGCTTGTGCAACCGGCGGCGCGCGCCGACCACCCGTGAAACAGCGGCCGAGTCGAGCTAATACTGACACATCGGCGCCCCTGCCACATGCGGCGCTGCAAATCAGTCAACACCGATTACCATTCAGCCGTCTCACAGTGCCGGAAGAGATCAAATAATCCGCCCAGGAAAGCTAGAGTGGTGACTAATACTGACTGATTCCACCGGCCACGTGTAGGTGGTCTATGTGCCAGTGTGTCAGTGTGTACACAACAACGCCGCTACACACCGCTCAGCCGCGGATAGGCCCAACAACCTAGTCAGTCACAACGAGGTGGCCTATAGCGAACTCGACTAGTCTCATGCATACATACGACGGGAGAAAATCAGACAGATAAATCTCAACTTACCATCCAGGTTTGATGACAAACACAACACACGTCCGTCTTCCAGAAAACAAGAAAGGCATTTAACTCTGATGAACATGCTCGGACTTGTTCTGAAATCGACCTTGGAAGGCGGGCTGCGATTGGCTGTCGGTTTGTGGGTCGACCACGCCTTTCGGCGAGCGCGTGCGAGATTGGCTCTGAACGAGCGTTGTTGCTACTGTTGTGCCAGACATAGTGGGGGAAAAAACCCGATGAAAATGAAAAGGTAGAGGAGGGGGGGGGGTTGGGGGTTTTGGGCCCCCGGGTTGTTCGGCGCTTGTGTACACTAAATGAACAGGCAATGGCGCTTAGGAAAGACCAGTGGATTGCTCTGTCGAGACGGCTGGGTCGTGGACCCATGTTCTCAACACCCCCCCTGGGGCTTTAGAAAGGGGGTTTCCAGGTTTTTTTCCCCCGGCTGCCCCGAAACGGGAAGACAGTAGAGCTTCTCAAACCAGTTTCAGCCAGAACACTGACAAGGCCAGTAAAAGACAAATTAGAGAGCATGAATCAAATGAACACACCGGTCCAGAGCAATGCAGAGCACAACTTGAGAGTCAGTGGGGACTGTTCTCTCAGTCTCGGTTTACAGCCTAGGACTGAGGTTAAAATCCAGTTACTCATTGTAATTATACACAAAGTTATAACCGAAAAGAGCAGCTACATTTTCTAACCGCAGTCAGTGCCGGTATGTCTAAATGTTTTACACTTTTGGATATCTGCATTTAAATGTTTTACACTTTTGGAGATACTGTGTTATCTTATTCATCGTTATATATCTATAAAATTATATATAATATTTTATATATAATTATTTTTTTTTGCTTATAAATGTTTTGTTTTGTTTTGTACTTGATTAGGACCGTATGTTGGCTTAAATTATTTCGGGTCCTCTCTCTCTGCCAGTCTCTCTTTCTCTTAGTGATAATAATTATAATAATGGCCTACCCCCAAATTATGGGAAAACTCCGTAATTCTCTCTCTCTCTCTCTCTCTTCAGGATAATATAATAATACCCAATCTGGAATAAATTTTCGCCAGTCTCTTCTCTCTCCTCCCTTCCCTTCTCTTTCTTCTCTTTTCTCTCTCTCTCCTCTTTCCCCGGGGGCGGGGGGGATTTTCTTTTGCCCCTTCTTCTTTTCTTCCTCTCTCTCTTTCCTTTTTTGGCCCCAAATTTTGTTAAAATTTCATTTTGGGCAGCCACTTTAGTAATAAAGTTCTTCGAGTGAGTTCTGTCTGTGTCGCTATCACGCAGGTCTGTCTGTCAGTCTCTGCGCTGAATATACCGGCTGTCCGATGCCGGAGTTTGCAAGTATTCCCCTTTTCTTTTTTTCTCTCATTTTTCTTTTCTTTTTTTTTTCTTTTAATCTTTTTCTCTCGCGTTTTCAATGAGTGAGTCTTAGGCGTGTGGGGTTTTCCACACGTGTGTGTGGTTGTGTTGTGTGGTGTGTGTGTGTTTTCGTGGGGTCGTGGGGTGCTGGGCTCTGCGTGGTGCGTTTTGGGTTTTGGGTGGTGTGTGGTTTGTGTGTTGTGTGTGGGGTGTTGTGGTGTGTGGTGGTGGTGTGGTTTTTGTGGGGTGTGGTGTGGTGTGTGTGGTGTGTGGTGGTGTGGGTGGTGTGTGTGTGTGTACGTTGTGTGTGTGTGTTGGGACTATGGTGTTGTGTGTTGGGGTTTTGGGGGTGTGGTGTGGTGTTGGTGTGTTGGGGGTGGTGTGGGGGTGTGTGGTGGGGGGTGGAGAGAGTCAGACTGATGATGTCAGCAGCGTCACCATGCAACAAACGGACGAACAGTCAGAATGACGAGTGGCCATTATCAACATGCAGAAAGAAATCAAACAGACAAAGAAACGAGCTAAAAGAACTAAAGAACAATAACAACAACAACAAAACCACACAAACCCACCTAATAACCCGCAAAAAACCAAACAAACAAAACAAGAAAAAAAAAGAAGAAGAAAAAAAGAAAAAAGAAAAAAAGAAAAAAAGAAAAAAAGAAAAAAAAAAAGAGCCAACCACCAACAGTCAGAACCCATGGTCACCGTCTTTTAACCCCCAACAAAAGCAGGAAAACATTAATTTTTCCCCTTAGTGAAAATTAAAGAACAACAGCCCCCGTTGACCTTCCCCCCGTTCCTCGATCTCGTCAGCGCAAAAAGGAAAGACAAAAGTGTCACCGTTACACAACGTTGACCCCAAATTTTGACCCCTTCCCCATTCCCCCCAGCTCAAGGGCCCCCTTGGTTTTTCCAAAAGGGGTGCTTTCCTTCCCCTCCATCGCCTCTACCCCCCCAACCCCCCCCCCCTTTTGGCGGCCCCCCCCCCCCCCCCCCCCCCCCCCCCCAACCCCCCAAACCCCCCCCCAAAAACCCCCACCCTCTAAAAGGGGGGATTTCGGACCCGGGCCCCTTTACCAAACCTTCCTTTATTAAAAATAAACCCGGGGTTCCTGTTGTGGGGGCCCCGGTTTTTTTCCTTTTGCGGGAAGGGGGGTTAGGCGGGGAAGGCCCGGAGGGACCGCGGTTGTTGAAACGGCTTCGGCTTTCCTTGCTCTTCCAAAAATTGGGGGTCTGTGGACGTCCCCCGGATTTGTCCCTCCCCAAAATTTTAAACCCTTAAAAAGGCCTCTTCCCCCTGCCCCACCTTAAGAGCCCGGAGCGGGGTGAAAGTCGGGTGGCCGTTTTCCTTTGGGGCTTTCCCCCGTAAATTTTGGTTTTTTTGGTCTTCTTTGACTAAAAGGGAAAAATTTTGAAATTGAACTTTCAGAGCTCAGGAGCTTTTGTGAAAGTGTGGGGGCCGTCTGGGGGTCCCCCCCCCTAATAGTTCTTAAGGGGGGTTTTCTGCGGGGGGTTGAAGCGCGCGGGAGGGGTGGTTTGGAAAGAAAAAGAAGGGAGTCAGTTTTTCAAAAAGTCTAGACAAAACCGGGGGCCCGGCTTTGCCCCCTTTTAAGTTTTTTGCTTTCCCCCCCATCAGGGCCGGGTTTTATTCCCCTTTTGGATGTCGGCCCCCTTTTTGGGAAAAAACCCCCCCTTTTTTGGGGGCCCGGGCCCCGTGGGGGGGGGGGAAAATTTTTTCCGGGAACCGGGGCGGGGGGCCCCAAAAAAAAAAGGATAAAAAAAAAAACCGGTCTTTTGTAAAAAAAAATCTCTTTTTAGGTTTGAATGCCGTTTTGATTAAAATCCTTTCCAAAAACCCCCTGCGAAAAAAGGGAAAGCAAAAAGGCTTAAGGTTTCAAAATTTCGGGACTTTTAATTTTTATCGTTTTTTTAAATTTACATAAAAGAACAAAGGTGCTTTTTAGTAAGTCCACAAAAACCCAAGGCTTATTTGGACGGGGGGGGGGGGGTGGGGGGGGGGGGGGGGGGGGAGGTGGTAAGGGGGGTGGGGGGGAGGGAGATTATTCCTAATCGTACCCTGTCACCACCAAAAATGACGTTCATTAAAGATGGGATTGCCCCGGGGCAAAAACACAGACAATTCCCCCCAGGGCCCCCAATTTCTAAGAGAGAGGGAGGCCCGAAAGCGGATTCGAACCTGGTCCCCCCTCTTACCATTACCTTTCCCAAACCCCCCTTACCCGCAGGGCCAAACCGGCTCACATCAGGCTGTGACATCAGGGCAGTGAAGGGTTAATAATCAGCCTTTACGCTGTAGTCATAGCGTTCCTCCATCAGCCGATCTGTCGCGGCTCATTACGAGCAGCAGATGGGGCGAGAGTGCGTGGGTCACAAATAAGAGACGCCCCGAAGCGGAGAAGAAGAGTCAATGATTGTTGAGGGGGTGTGGAAGGGCGGTAGGGGAAGTGGGGAGAAAATGACAACTGCCGTCGAGCATTCAACGAATGTCCCCGTGTCCCCTATAGATCTGGCGCTGTCGGAAAGGTGTAAACACTGGCGAACGCTGGCGGATCGGCTTTGAGGGCTTTTGATCCGCCGTGTTGCCGAACTAAAAAGAGGGCTTCCGCAGACGCCGGGACAGAGAGATGTTTGGCTGGATGAATCACACTTGAGACCCTGTGTCAACAAGTGGCAGTTTGCCACGCTGCTCGTAGGGTGGGAGGTGTATTAAGGCTGCAGGCTGGTTGTAAGATGAGAGGTGTATTACTATTAGTGTAAAGGCTGCAGACTGGTTGTAAGGTGAGAGGTGTATTAAGGCTGCAGACTGGTCGTTGTAAGGTGAGAGGTGTATTACTATTAGTATTAGGCTGCAGACTGGTTGTAAGGTGAGAGGTGTATTACTATTGTATTAGGCTGCAGACTGGTTGTTGAAGGTGAGAGGTGTATTACTATTAGTATTGGGCTGCAGACTGGTTGTAAGGTGAGAGGTGTTTTACTATCATATTAGGCTCCCAGACTGGTTGTAGGGTTAGAGGTGTATTACTATTAGTATTAGGCTGCAGACTGGTTGTTGTAAGGTGAGAGGTGTATTACTATTAGCCGTATAAAGGCTGCAGACTGGTTGTGAGGTGAGAGGTGTATTGTTATCAGGCTGCAGACTGGTTGTAAGGTGAGAGATGTATTACTATTAGTATAAAGGCTGCAGACTGGTTGTAAGGTGAGAGTTGTATTAGTATTAGGCTGCAGACTGGTTGTAAGGTGAGGGGGTGTATTACTATTAGTATTAGGCTGCAGACTGGTTGTAAGGTGAGAGGTGTATTAGTATTAGGCTGCAGACTGGTTGTAAGGTGAGAGGTGTATTACTATTAGTATTAGGCTGCAGACTGGTTGTAAGGTGAGAGGTGTATTACTATTAGTGTTAAGGCTGCAGACTGGTTGTAAGGTGAGAGGTGTATTACTATTAGTATTAAGGCTGCAGACTGGTCGTTGTAAGGTCAGGGGTGTATTACTATTAGTATTAAGGCTGCAGACTGGTCGTTGTAAGGTCAGAGGTGTATTACTATTAGTATAGAGGCTGCAGACTGGTCGTTGTAAGGTCAGAGGTGTATTACTATTAGTATAGAGGCTGCAGACTGGTTGTTGTAAGGTCAGAGGTGTATTACTACTAGTATAGAGGCTGCAGACTGGTCGTTGTAAGGTCAGATGTGTATTACTATTAGTATAGAGGCTGCAGACTGGTCGTTGTAAGGTCAGAGGTGTATTACTATTAGTATAAAGGCTGCAGACTGGTTGTTGTAAGGTGAGAGGTGCATTACTATTAGTATAAAGGCTGGTACCGGGTTTATTTGTCCGATAAAAACAAGTAGAATAACACGTTGCCACTGGCCAAGTACAGTAACTGACGGAAGCAACAGAAGGGCACGTCTGTGCTATCGTTAATTAAGCGCGACCGTTCTTTCATGTTCAAGTTCTGTCCGTTGATTGCTGATGAAAAAAGACGCACGCCAGGAGTGGTCGGCTTCCTGGACGGACAGATTGACGGACTTAGGTTACTGACACACGGTCGACTGCTGATGGAAATGGTGATGGAGATTAGAGAAAAGAAAAACAACATTGGCTTGCGTAGGCCTAATTATTCAACGATCGACAAAGGCTAACATGACCACGAACATAATATACTCACAATAGCACAAGAGAGAGAGAGAGAGAGAGAGAGAGAGAGAGAGAGAGAGAGAGAGAGAGAGAGAGAGAGAGAGAGAAAAGAGAGAGAGAGACACGACAACAAACCACCCACACCCACACGCACACCCATAAAACACACACACGCGCACCCCACACCCATAACACACACACACACACCCGCGCGCGCACGCACCCCCACATGCACCCCCCTACCCCCCACACGCACACACACACGCACACACAACACACACACACCACAACACACACACACACACACACACACACCCACACAACACACACACACACACGCACACACACACACACACACACACCACTCAAGTCACTGAGAGAAGCAGATGGATCCACGCGGCGGGCGAAAGCCTACACAACAATTAGTAGACTTAAGAAAGAAAAACAAAAACGACAACGCTTGTCCTTACAAACTGACAACAAAGGATTCGTGTTCTCATTATGCTCAAGTCCAGCTCCCGGCCAGCCGTTCCCCATAATAAAAAGAGAAACAATCAACCTGAAGTACACGCAGAAGGCAGCGCTGTACATCATCATCAGTCTCCAAGCGACCCACCTGCCGCCTTCTCAGTCTCCCTCCCTCCGTCCGTCGATGTCCACGGAACAGGCTCCATCAAAGCAAGCGTGGTGCTTAAACGTCCACAGAAACCATAAGGCTTGATGGGGACGTCCAGGCGCCATCGTCTCGGGTGGTGTTTTTATGGATCGGAGGACACTTCGCGTGAACAGAAGCGGAGTCCAGAGCCGCTATGACGACACTGTCCACTTCTGTACAGGCTCAGTTCTTTTGTTGTCGTGTTGACCACAGCATCACATGGTTATGAGACGGGGGGTAAAAAATCATTTTTGTGCCAAGGAGGAAGAGGAAGGAAGAGAGAGAGAGAGAGGGGCGGGGGATAGGGATAGAGGAGAGGGGCGGGGGATAGGGATAGGGATAGAGGAGAGGGGCGGGGGATAGGGATAGAGGAGAGGGGAGTGGGGCGGGGGAAGGGGGAGAGGAGAGAGAGAGAGAGAGAGAGAGAGAGAGAGAGAGAGAGAGAGAGAGAGAGAGAGGACAGAAGACAGAGAGCAGATAGCAGACGACAGACAAGAGACAGACAGAGACAGAGGGACAGAGACAAAGTGAGAGAGAGAGAGAGAGAGAGAGAGAGAGAGAGAGGGGGGGACAGAGAGAGAGAGAGAGGGGGGGACAGAGAGAGAGAGAGAGAGAGAGAGAGAGGGGGGGGGGGGGAGGGGGGCTAAGCCTACAAGGTGCTCTTACTCCTTTTACTGCTATTATCTTTTTTTCGTGACTCACACACGTTATTGCGTTACGTTTCCGCCGCAAAACCTGTACATAAGGATGATCGTATTTCGTGTCGTTAGCCGTTTATTACAGCACACGTGAGACATCTGCGGGGCTGTTCCAACTCTCTTGCACCTCCGATTTCGCTGTGTCAGTGAAGAGGAAAAAAAGAAGAGTGAAAAAGAAGAGGAAAAGAAGAAGAAAATGAACCCCCCCCCCCCCCCCCCCCCCCCCCCCCCCGCCCCGCACCGCCTTAAAGAAAGATGATGGAGAAGAAACAAGATGATGACTACTACGACAGAAACAACAAGCAGGGATACACGCTTTGTTGTTGATAACTTTTATTTAACATAACAGTTATTGCATGCAAAAATACACACACACACACACACACACACACACACACACACACACACACACACACACACACACACACACCAAAGAAAGAAAGAACGGAGAAAAAAAAACGAAAAAAAAACTGCCACCTTTATCACAAATAAAACGACAAACAACAAACGAAAAGAAAAAACAAACAAACAACCCCACCCCACCCCCACAGGGGAAAAAAAACTCACACACACAAAAATCAACCCAAACAACGACAAAAAAACTAACAAATCATAACAAACAAACAAGGTTTACCACAAATAACAGACAAAAACCAACACACACACACACACACACACACACACACACACACACACACACACACACACACACACACACACACACAAACAACAACAACAACAACAACAACAACAACAACACAACAACAACAACAACAACAACCCAACAACCCCAAAACAACAACAACAACCAACCAACCAGCCAACAAACAAACAAAACATCACGACCGTTACAAATCACGATGATGACAACCCGACAAATGACGCATGCGAGGTTAACAATTCTAAGGACGAAGATCACAGAGGGCGTTGACGAAGATGACGACGACGATGATGATATAATAACTACGACTCGGCAGCGACAAACTTAGAACAGGGATTTTTCCACTTTTGACTGCGACTGCGATCCGTCGGTCGATCGAATGTCGGTGATGACAAAGGGTACAGTCAGCACCTTGCTTATGACATCAAGGAGGGAGGGGTGGGGAGGAGCGCGGCCTGGGTTGCCTGCAGTATGGCGGGTCACTAGCGTCAAAAGGCTAAATTACGAATTACTTACGAGAGAGAGCGAGCTGATCACATAATTACTCATATTTACTAATTTCGTCTCGACATAATTGTAATTATGTACTTTTGACGCAAGTAAGCCGTTAGAAGCGGCACGAAAAGTATGGCGGCTTACTAGCGTCAAAAGACAAAATTACTAATTATCTGCACATAATTACAATTATGTGTACATAATTACTAATCATCTGCACGTAATTAATAATTTCGTCTCCACATAATCGTAATTATGTACTTTTGACGCAGGTAAGCCTTTGGAAGCAGCACGAAAGGCTCATCATTACCGTTATGTGAACATAATTAGTCATTTTGTGCTTTTGATACATTTAAACCGTTGGAACCAAGCGTCAAAAGACGTGTTTACTCAGATGTAGAGATAATTAGTAATTATGTTCAGATAATTAGTAATTATTTTGAAATAATCCGTCGGCGGCCGCCATTGCTAGAAAGAAAAAGGGAAGTGCTGACAAGCTCGCACATGCGCACTTACGCTATTTACACATAATTAATAATTACGTAAACGCTAATTATGTTAAGCTGATTACAAAGTATGTGCTTCTGACGCAGGTAAGCCGTTAACTGTGACTAAAAAGACAAAATCGGTAATTATGTGCAGATAAATATAATTATGTGTAGATAATTAGAACTGAGTCTTTTGACGCTAGTAAGCAGCCATACGACAGGCGACTCGCGATCAGGGATGAGGTCAGCTGGCAGTTACAGCCCCGCCCTGCCTGAGGCTCTGTGCTTGGTGGGAGGTGAGGAAGGGGGAAAAAAGGGGGAAGGGGGGGAAAGAGAAAAGAACGAACGAACCCCCCCCCCCCCCCCGGGGGGGGGGGGGGGGGGGGGGGGGGGGGGGGGGGGGGGGGGGGGGGGGGGTTTTCGGGTGAGCGGAAAGGGGGCTCCCGGGCAGTCTTCCTCCCTTGCCCCAAGCGTAAAACGACAAACAGACAAACAAACAAACAAACAAAACCCCGAAACTTTACAATACTCTCTCTGGCATTATAAACCTACTACTACCACCACACCACACCTGGAGTGGAAGGTGGAAGGTTCGCGTGGCGTAGAGCGGAGGGGGGCAACGTGCGGTGGGGCAGAGGGGTGGAGGATGGGGTGGTGTAGTAGGGGAGGAGGGGGGTAATTTATTCCATTGTACGGTGATTACTCCAGCAGCTCTTCTGGCCGGTGACGCCAGCAGACCGCCAGGGTTGTCAGCGGCCCCCGTGCCGGGACAAACAACAGCTAGCTGCATGCCCCTCGCTGCTGAGGATGTGACACTTCTCCACAGCGGGAAGCAGAATGACGTCTTGAGGAGCACTCGATTGTTTTTAACCCTTTCACTGTCGATGTCAAAAATGAAGAAAGAAAAAAAAAAAAGGGAAAACTTTTTTTTTAAAAAAACACAACAATAAAAAAATTAAAAAATTTAAACTTTTCCCCCCCCTGACACACACACACACACACACACAACCCCACACACACACACACACACACACACACACACACACACACACACACATTATGCCCCCCAACCCCATTTCAAAACCGTACACACCCCCACACGCACCCCCCCCCAAACAGCCACCCACCCACCCACCCACCCACACACACACACACACACTGGACTAGCGGGAAATAGCTCAGTGGTAAGCTCTGTATTCTTTCTCTCCGTATTCTCTGTCAGTTTTCTCTTCCTCTGTCTGTCTGTCTTTCCCCTCTTTCCTCCTCCCCCCACTCTCTCTCTCTCTCTTTTAACCCCAAGGGAAAAAAGAAAAAGAAAACCGTGTAAATAGCGCTCGAAAAACGCCCCAAAAACAACAACAAAATCCTGGGTCGCCTAGAGTAACCCCCGTGGCATGCGGTAATAAGTAAAAGTTGCTTAACGTCCACAGAAACCAAGGCTTATTAGGAAAAGGAGGGGTGAAGGGGGGATGGAGGTGGGGGGAAGAATATACCTATCGCTACACTGTCACCACCAGAATGACTCATGCATTAAGATGGGCAGCGAAGAGAGCCATTTTCTTGTGTCATAAATTGTGAGGGACAAAGTCACAAGGCAGTGTCCACAGACCACAAACTTCTGAAGAGAAAGGAGAGCCGAAGCGGTATCGAACCGAGTCCCATCCGCTTACCAGCCTAACACCTTACCGCTAGGCCAAACCGGCTCACCAGCATGCGAGTAAATACAAGTTATATATATATATATATATATATATATATATAAACTCTACCAGAAGTACATCCTCATTAGGAAGTGAATGAGGACTTTGCTATAAAACGCTCCGCCGACTTTATGTCGATACAGGCTATTAATATTAGATCTGTGAATCATGATTTGTTTGGGTTCATCATTCTAGCTGCGATGCAACTGACAACATTAAGCACCCACCTTCAGTGGCCACAGGTGGCCTGACACAGCCCAGCGGCATCTTTGTCGTTTCGCTTGAGGCAGTGAGTGCACTGTGCACGTGCCCAACGTCGGGTGAGTCAGTGCACGGGCACGTTCTTCAGTCGTTTGTTTCAATGATCTTAGTCATGAAAGCATATATCAATTGACAACAGCAGAGAAGTTGTTGCAACGTGAAAGAAGTAAGATTAGCCGTTATTCATTCCTGCCCCCTCCCAACCCCTCCCCTTCTTACTCACCCCCCCACCCCCCCACCCCCCCATCCCGTCGCGTATCATTGGCGAGAGCTGCCATAAGTATAATTTTTGTTGAGACAAATATTTGTCGCAACAAACATAATTTTGTCGCGACAAGCATACTTTTGTCGCGACAAACACGTCCACAAACACGCGTTTGTCGTGAAAAAACACGTCTTTTGTCGCGACAAAAGTATGCTTGTTGCGACAAAACATTTGTCGCGACAAAATTATGTTTGGTTTGTCGCATTTTTTTTTTTGTCGCGACAAGCATACTTTTGTCGCGACAAAAATGATACTTGTGGCAGCCCCGCCAATGATAGTCGCTCCCCCTCCCCCTCCCCCCTCCACTGCATTCCACTCGTCACTTCATCCTCCTCTCAATGCCCGCCACGCTTCCGTGAGAGAGAGAGAGAGAGAGAGAGAGAGAGAGAGAGAGAGAGAGAGAGAGAGAGAGAGAGAGAGACAGACAGACAGACAGACAAGACAGACAGACAGACAGACAGACAGAGACAGAGACAGACAGACAGACAGAGAAAGAGAGAGAGAGGTACGTCTCGCCCGTGCGGCGAGAGACAGGGTGACGTCATCAGGTCCTGACTAGACATCGGCCTGACACGTGACGCAAGCAAATGGGTCCCACTGAGAAACCCACTTACAGAGTGAAAAGGTTTCTGACTTATGGGATTAAAAGGAGTCTTGACATTTCTGCACTGGAAGCAGCACCTGTCACTCTGACATTTTAAAGACGGGTCGGGAGGCGAGGTCTGAGGACCGTTTCAATGAGGGACCGTATGAAGAGTGTGATCGATGCGTAAGTGAAATCCCGGCAGTGCACTGCAGAGAATAATACCTAATATTATATAGTAGTATTTCGGTCGTGGGACTGACGTTTTAGCAAGATTAACGTCTCTTTGCATTTGGTTTGAACAGGTTTGGTTGCTTGTTGGTTGGTTTTTATAGCAGACGATGATGAATTGAACTGTTCCACGTGTAACAACAACTATACATTCAGATTTATCTCTCTCTCTCTCTCTCTCTCTCTCTCTCTCTCTCTCTCTCTCTCTCTCTCTCTCTCTCTCTCTCTCCGTGTCGTACTCCTCCCCCCCTTCTCTCTATCTCTCTGTCTCCGTCTGTCTCTGTCTGTCTGTCTGTCCGTCTCTCTCTCTCCTTCCCCGTGTCTCTCTCCTTTCCTCTCTCTCCTCTCTCCCTCTTCACCCCACTCTCTCTCCTCTCTTTTTCCCTCTGTCTGATTTCCTGTGATGATTTGTTTACTTGTTTGAGTTTTTTCTCCCTTTCTTTAACGGAACTGCAAGCCAATATATAGTATTGTAAACTGCAACTAGACAATGCTCCAAGTAAATTTGAACTGTTTGCATTGTCCAGTCAGTATTTATTTATTTTTGTACAACTTTCCGTCGTGTGCATGATAAAAAACTGCATTTAAACCAACAAACAAAGGAAGGAAGGAAGGAGATTGGATTTTATAACGTGCAATCAATCATCCCAGTTATATCAGGGCGAAAACCAACAAACGGTTTGGCCTAGTGGTAAGGCGTTAGGCTGTTAAGCGGAAAGACTTCGGTTCGATACCGCTTCGGCTCGCCTTTCTCTTCAAAAAGGTTGTGGTTTGTGGACACTGTCTTGTGACTTTGTCCATCACTTCCTATTGAAACATTAAATGGCTCTCATCGCTGCCCATCTTAATGCAGGAATCATTCTGGTGCTGACAATGCAGCGATAGGTATATAATCTCCCTCTCCCCCCCCCCCCCCCCCCACTTCTCCCCGTCCCTAATAAGCCTTGTGGTTTCTGCGGACGTTAAGCACCATGTTTACTAAAGCTGAAGTGGCAGTCTGTGCTCCCCGTCCCTGATTGTCCGTATGTGGTGGTTGAGTGGTTGAGTGGTTGAGTTTATTCAATGTTGCTTTAGGTCCACAGAGACTGTGGACCTAAAGCAACATTGAATAAACTCAACCAGTTTCAGAGCTCAGGAGCTGTAGTGTGAAAGTGGAGGTGGGTCTTGTGGGTGTAAAACACCGCGAAAGGAGGAAACAAAATGAGCATGTTATGCAGTTACACTGAGAGTCAAACGGAGTAAACTCAGTAGTGACAGGCTACACGCTGTAAAACCGACAGTGAAATATACACTGGACTAATTACATGATATTGTACGCACACTAAGAGAGTGGGTAATAATAGACACTGAAGAGAGAGAGAGAGAGAGAGAGAGAGAGAGAGAGAGAGAGAGAGAGAGAGAGAGAGAGAGAGAGAGAGAGAGAGAGAGAGAGAGAGAGAGAGAGATTCAGTCATTAAACTTTATTTCTCAACGGTGAAGATATTAGCACAAAGACCGACTCACATATCCCCATATTTGCCGTTGCTGCAGTACTACTATTAACCAAGACATTCAAGAGAGATTCAAGAGAGATTCAAGAGAGAGAGAGATTCAAGAGAGATTCAAGAGAGAGAGAGAGAGAGAGAGAGAGAGAGAGAGAGAGAGAGAGAGAGAGAGAGAGAGAGATTCATTCATTAAACTTTATTTCTCAACGGTGAAGATATTAGCACAAAGACCGACTCACATATCATATCTGCCGTTGCTGCAGTACTACTAATAACCAAGACATTCAAGAGAGATTCAAGAGAGAGAGAGATTCAAGAGAGAGGATTCAAGAGAGAGAGAGATTCAAGAGAGAGAGAGAGAGAGAGAGAGAGAGAGAGGAGGTAAACATGCACTTTAGGTGCGTGGTATACACCGCCACCCCGGCAACAGCAACACGGGACACGAACCCCGCCAAAATAACGTTACACTCTCGACAAATCAAGATCAAAAGCGCCCGTGCAAATTAGTCGCGGAGCCAGTCTCTCTTGTCTACTGCTCTAAACGGTAACCTCATAAAAATGACGACACCGCCGTTCAGCTTCCGCCACCTGTAAAATAATAATTTACCCGTTATCACCCCTTGGCCCTCTGTGTGGGAACCAACTGACCACCGCTTCTCCCTTGCTGACCCATATCGCAGCGAAACGGCACAACTTACACGCGTGTGTGCGATTGGTTTCACAAAATCAGCTGATGGCATAATCAAAGTACTGCACGCGAGGTAATCACCATGCCCCCCTGGCTGCCCCCCTCCGCCACCGTCTCTCTTCCCCCCCCCCCACCCCCCCACACCCACCCCGACCGCCAACCTCCACCCAGCGCCATGCCACCACCCCCCCCTCCATAGCACAAATTACCCACACCTAACAGCACCGACTCTTTTCACACACTCTGCGTCAATAACCGCTCTCCTTTTTGCCGTGACGTGACGTGCGGTGATCACATCACGGCCAGACAACACCTGTTGCTGTCTCTCTGCCTGTCTCTCTCTCTCTCTCTCTCTCTCTCTCTCTTCTCTCTCTCTGTGTCTCTGTCTCTCTCTCTTGTTCTCTGTCTGTCTGTCTCTCTGTGTATCTCTGTCTGTCTCTGTCTCTGTCTCTATCTCTGTCTCTCTCTGTCTCTGTCTCTCTCTCTCTGTCTCTCTCTGTCTCTGTCTCTCTCTGTCTCTGTCTCTCTCTATCTCTGTCTCTCTGTCTCTGTCTCTCTCTCTTTTGTTCTCTGTCTGTCTGTCTCTCTTTGTCTCTCTTTCCCTGTCTCTGTCTCTCTATCTCTGTCTCTCTGTCTCTGTCTCTCTCTCTCTCACCTGGGCGGCAACCCGCCTTTTGAAGTGTGGTCATCGCAGTGAGTAGCGGTGATTGTTGTGACTCACTGTGCATTATTATAGGCGGTAGCGGAACGGGACACGCGACCGCAGCGATGACACGTACGCCCTGACGCTTTTTCTTTCATTCCCAACTCACCTTTAACACAAAGCGAAGGCTAAAGCAGGGCAGCCGTGGGGGCCGCGGTGGCGCGTAGGGTCTGCGAGGCTGTAGAGGTGCTCTGATTACAAAGAGTTGTTAGGCTTAAACCCAGCTAGTTAGTGGAGGCGCCTTCTTCAATGCAGCAGTGCTGTTGTGTGCCGTGTGTGTTTACAAAGTTTGGAAATTTAGAAATAAAGGAATCGTGGATGCAAGTTAGCTTGAAAACGTAGCAAATACACACACACAGACACACACACAGAGACATACACAGACAGACAGACAGACAGACAGACAGACAGACAGACAGACAGACAGACACACACACACACACACACACACACACACACACACACACACACACACACACACACACACACACACACACACACAGAGGACTACAAGACAATTCAACATAACAGTAGTAAGTAAATAACTTGGTGTTAGGTGAAAGTATACAAATAAAACAAAACGGAGTAAAACGTAGTCATTATCAATATCAAAATCAGTCCCTACCTACATTTCATTCATTTCATCAGGGCTACAAGCTTAAAGTTGCCTTTGTTTTTGGTGTTTTTTTGTTTGTTTGTTTGTTCCAGAATCATACCAAGTAAGCACGCGCACGTGCGCCGCGTGACCTCACACGCGCACCTGTTTACAACCCCACTGTATGTGCACACACGCACGCACGTATAAAAGGAGTCAAAACAATTTCGTGGGTGACAAATATTTTGACAGTTATTGCTTGCATCCCCGCGACGCAGATTAAAGGCGCACGTGGCACTTTGACGGCGAGTTCCGTCCCTTGTTGTGATGGCGGGCCGCTCCACTGGCAGCACCGAAAACACTCTTTATTTATTTATTTATTTATTTATATAAACACTTGTTAGAACGCCTCGTCTCGACAGGAGGCCTAAACGCTTTCACAAAGGCGACTCAGTATAGCACTATTCTCTGCTTCCGAGCAGACCTACTGCGCTCTAGTCATTCTGCGACTTTGAATGAATGAGTGGCTGTGGCTTTAGTAAGCAGGTAAACATGGTGCAGAAACCATAAGGCGTGTTAGGGACGGGGGAGAAGTGGGGGGAGGAGAGAGGTGGGGGAGGAGGGAGATGGAGAGAGAGAGAGAGAGAGAGAGAGAGAGAGAGAGAGAGAGAGAGAGAGAGAGAGAGAGTAGTAGTAGTAGTAGTAGTAGTAGTAGTAGTAAGTTGGTGTTTTACGCCCAGTCAACCAGTACGGTTATATCAGGGCGATTTCCGAGCAGATTCATTGAGGGAGCCGGTTTGGCCCAGCGGTAAGGCGGTAGGCTGGTAAGCGGAAGGACCTCGGTTCGATACCGCTTCGGCTCTGCTTTCTCTTCAAAAGTTGTGGTTTGTGGACACGGTCTTGTGACTTGTCCCTCACAATTGAAACATTAAAACGGCTCTCATCGCTGCCCATCTTAATGCAGGTCATTCTGGTGGTGACAGTGTAACGATAGGTATATAATCTCCCTCTTCCCCCCCCTTCCTACCCCCTTCCCCCCCCCCCCTTCTCCCCGTCCCTAATAAGCCGTATGGTGTCTGTGGACGTTAAGCACCATGTTTACAGATCCATTGCGCTCTAGTCGTTACACAGCGCGTTCTGAATATCCACCAAAGTGGTTGCAGTGCATTTTAGTCGTGACATGGCTGATGCCACGTCATAGAAACTGCTGCCGTCTCGGCGCAAGTTCTGTGTACACCATACGACCATGCACTAGTTTACAGTGTCACTATTCGAAGCTACATACGTAGGGTGCATTCGTGTTTAGCTGTAACCTGCCACCCGCACTTTTGGCCGAATGACCGGGATCTTTTACGTGTCACTGCGGTAACATGGGAGTGGAACAGATACCCGAAATAAGAGTCAGCACAGAAAGTTGACCCAAGGTGAAGTGTTGCTTAATGTCCTCAGACGTCAGTTGACATATTAGGGACAAGTTGTGACCAATGCCGAAGCACGGTTCAATAAATCTTTACGTCCACGGAAACCAGAAGGCTCGTTAGGACGGACAAGCCCAGGACGTCCACCTCGACTCTCACACAGCTCCTGAACTAAGCGGTTGTTGACCCAAGAGAGGATTTCGCGAAGCAATCTAGCAACTTGTCAGTGTACTGACTCCGTAACTTGCTCTTTCAACAGCTGTGCGAAGTCAAGTCACAGAGTCTGGACAACCAGCTGTGTTTAGCTGTGAAACAAATCCAGTCATACTTATCTGGTTTGCGTTCCGCGTACCCCCCCCCCCCCCCCCCCCCCTCGTCCTCCGCCACATCCCCTCGACGCACCGTCATTTCCGGTCTCATCTAGACTGGGACAGATACTGAGGAAGACGCCGTGATGGGAAGTGACTCAAGCGTCCACGTGGCTGTCTGACCCAAACGGAGGTAATCAGGTCGTCAATGATGAGAACAGTCTTCCATCCTTCACATCTGAGTAGTCTGTCGGAAGGAGTAATTAATTAATGTGTAGGCCTTCTGCTTGGCTTTTAATACCAGCACGAGGAACGTGTCATTACTGCTTGCAGATAGCTTTTAAATATAACTGTAAATATAACAGAAAGCGAAACAACAACAACAGTTTTTGTCAAGATATTCAACCTATCACTGCATTTTAACATAGAAGCACAGACAGACAGACAGACAGACGCAAACACACACACATTCACATATATACACACATGCATCCACACACACACAAATGCACACACACACACACACACACACACACACACACACACACACACACACACACACACACACACAACACACACACACACACACACACACACACACACACACACACACACACACATACACACACACACACACACATACACACACACACACACACACATAACACACACACACACACACACACACACACACACAACACACACACACACACACACACACACACACACACACACTGCACGCACCACACGCACCCACACACACACACACACACACACACACACACACACACACACACCACGCACATAAACATAACACACATACACCCACCCACCACCCCCACACACACACACACTGACAGGTACACGACAGGAGCAGCACTTGATCGAGAGAATACCCCCCCACCCCTCACCCCCCAATCCCGGAGGAGGAGAACAGAAAGAAGCAGAAGGAGAAGGACCAGAAACCCGAATCGCATAAGTCAATAACAATTTTTTAAATATTTTTTTTTGACATAAAACTACGTGAAAAATACGTCCCGATGACACTTGAACTACTACACTTGAAACCCATGCACTCAGCACACGAACATTTGAACTGATAAACTAGGCTGAGTCAATCCGGAATTCGATAAGGAAGCACGATCTTGGGCATACAGCAAAATAGTCTACACATACAAATCAGCAAGCGTTCAGCAGTTTTGTCCGCCAGTCTGTAGTTTCAGTGTCGAGCGGACGAGTGCACACCAACATCATTTCAGTTCAATGTAGCTTTACGTCCACAGAGACCATAAGGACTATTACATAGTTCAGGAGCTGTGTGAGAACATCATTTCAGTTCAATGTAGCTTTACGTCCACAGAGACCATAAGGACTATTACATAGTTCAGGAGCTGTGTGAGAACATCATTTCAGTTCAATGTAGCTTTACGTCCACAGAGACCATAAGGACTATTACATAGTTCAGGGGCTGTGTGAGAACATCATTTCAGTTCAATGTAGCTTTACGTCCACAGAGACCATAAGGACTATTACATAGTTCAGGAGCTGTGTGAGAACATCATTTCAGTTCAATGTAGCTTTACGTCCACAGAGACATAAGGACTATTACATAGTTCAGGGGCTGTGTGAGAACATCATTTCAGTTCAATGTAGCTTTACGTCCACAGAGACCATAAGGACTATTACATAGTTCAGGAGCTGTGTGAGAGTCGAGGTGGCCGTCCTGGGCTGTCCGTCCTAACGAGCCTTTTGGTTTCCGTGGACGTAAAGCTATATTGAACCATGCTTCGGCATTGGTCTCAGCTTGTCCCTAATATGTCAACCGACATCTGAGGACATTAAGCAACACTACTTACCTAGGACTATTAGGAACGGGGAGCCCAGGACGGCCACCTCGACGTCCACACAGCTCACCATCGACATTTGGCATGACTTATGACTGCGTTTCGCGGTTTAAGTTTCAGCAGCTGTGCGGAGCAAAGTTTCAAAGACAGTGTCCGAAAAGCAATCTGTTGAAAGCTGAAGTAAAGGATTGTCCAACTCAGTGTGAGAGCCCAGTTCCATCTCCCTCCTCTTGATCTCACCTGGGCTCTGTGGTGTGTGTGTATATATCTACTCAGTGCATGTTAGTAAGACATGGTGCTTAACGTCTACGGAAACCATAAGGTTTGTTAGGGACGTGGAGAGGGGGAAGGGAGGGAGATTGTATACCTATCGCTAGGCTGTCACCACCAGAATGACTCCTGCATTAAGATGGGCAGCGATGAGAGCTATTTTAATGTTTCATTAACTGTGAGGGACAAAATCACAAGACAGTGTCCACAGACCACAATTTTTGAACAGAATGGAGAGCCGAAGCGGATTCGAACCGAGGTCCCTAGGCCATATATATATATATATATATATATATATATATATATATATATATAGAGAGAGAGAGAGAGAGAGAGAGAGAGAGAGAGAGAGAGAGAGATACACACTCATTCGGGCAATTAATATGGTAGTATAGCAGTGCTATCCTTTTTGTTTGTTTTGCATTTTCCATCTAGGTTAGCTTTTATTTAAATAAATCAGCTAAACAAAAGCACTATAGTTTACGCTGATAGCAGGGACATAATCTATCTGATCACATTTTACATGAAATTTCCTTTTGAAGATATTTCGGGCCTCTTATCTTGCAATTTGAATTAGGCTAATCACTTGTCGGGGCGATGCAGACCAGACTCAGTAATTGTCTGATAATATACGCTGTCTGCAGCCAGTCACGTTTCAAGTACATCTGCTTTCAGTGACATAGGAGTGCTGTAACCCTTGGCGACACTCTATTATCCACACCCCCCGCCCCCCCCCCCACACACACACACACAAAAATATCTCAAAAACACACACACACCCACACACACCACACACAAACACACAGACACAAAAATAAAAACAAAAACAAAACATCACTTAAAAAAACCCCCCCCTCAAACACATCATAACCCCCCATTAAAACCACCCCAAAAAAAACCAAAAACCCCCAAACCAACCAAAAAAAACCCCCCCCCCCAAAAACACACACACACACACACACACACACACACACACCTGCACCCAGAAGAAGAAGAAAAGAAGAAAAAACAGTAAAAAAAAAAAAAAAGGGGGGGGGGAGGGGGGCAGCTAGACAAACCTTGCATTTTCTTATCACCAAAATGGGCTTTTGTCTATTTTCAAAACCCCACAGTCGTCGAGAAGATCAAGTGTCTGTGTAGTTTTCCCCGGGGTGGGGGGGGGGAGGGGGGGGGGGGGAGGGGAGGGGGGGGCAGACGTTGGGGGGGGGAGAAGAGAGGAAAAGCGTCAACGGTGAGAAAACGGCACTACGACTGAGACTGAAACCGACGTCGGTCGAGACACGCGGTCTGGACCGACTCCCGTCGTCTAGACATCTGTCTGAGCTGTTCCGGACTACGAGGCCATCCGTGATCGTTTATTGCATGGTGCGTGACGAAATGCAGACTGGAGCATGCAGGGTCAGCAGACGGGCAAAATGGATCCACGGCTTGCCAACACCAACACCGACAACACAACTTCCTTGAAGCGTGATCAAGTGGAACTCGGAGCTGTGTCGGGTTTTCTCGTTATGTTATTCGCTGCGACTCTGAAACTAAACTTAGCGACGGTCGCTAAGAGTGCATCGTCCTCCGACAGCAAACATATAGGGCTCTCTCAGTAAGGGGCGGGGAGGTGGTGGTGGTTGTGGTGGTGATGGTGGTGGTGGAAGTAGTGATCGTGGTGGTAGTAGTTGTGATGTTGGTGGTAGTAGTCGTAATGGTGGTGGTGGTGGTGGTGGTTTGGTGGTAGTAGTGGTGGTGGTGATAGTTGTAGTGGTGGTGGCGGTAGTAGTAGTGGTGGTGATGGTAGTAGTAGAGGTGGTGCTTGTGGCAGTTGTGGTGGTGGTGGTAGTGATGGTGGTAGTAGTCGTAGTGGTGGTGATGTGGTAGTGGTGGTGGTGGTAGTAGTATTAGTAGTGGTGGTGGTGGTGGTAGTAGTCGGGGTGGTGGTGGTGGTGGTAGTAGTCGTGGTGGTGGTAGTAGTGGTATGGTGATGGTGGCAGTAGTGGTGGTCGTGGCAGTAGCCGTGGTGGTAGTAGTCATGGTGGTGGTAGTAGTGGTGGCGGATGTAGTAGTAGTGGTAGTGGTGGCGGATGTAGTAGTAGTGGTAATGGTGGTTGTGGTAATAGTGACAGTAGTGATGGTGATGGTGTAATAGTGGTGGTGGTGGGGTAAGAGTGGTGGTGGTAGTAGTGGTGGTGGTAGTAGTAGTGGGGGTGGCAGTAGTAGTGGTGGTGGTAGCGGTTGTAGTGGTGGTGGTGGTAATTGTGGTCGTGGTGGTAGTAGAGACGGTGGTGGTGGTAGTGGTGGTGGTGGTAGTAGTGATGGCGATGGTAGCAGTCGTGCTGGAGTTGGTGATGGAGGTAGTGGGGGTTGCAGTTGTAGTAGTAGTAGTAGTGGTGGCGGTGGTGGTAGCAGCAGTGGTGGTGGTGGTGGTGGTGGAGGCAATAGTAGTGGTGGTAGTGGTAGGTGGTAGTGGCAGTAGTAGCGGAGGTGGTGGAAGAACGGTTGGTGCATCATCGGCAGAACGGTTCTGAAAAGCAGGCGACACGCGCTAGGATTTTGATTCAGTGTTGCTTTACGTCCACAGAAACCACCAGGCTTATTAGGACGGCCACCAGAGTTCAGGCGCTGTGTGAGAGTCGAGGTGGCCGTCCTGGGCTGTCCGTCCTAACGAGCCTTCTGGCTTCCGTGGACGTAAAGATTGATTGAACCATGCTTTGGCATTGGTCACAGCTTGTCCCTAATACGTCAGCCGACATCTGAGGACATTAAGCATCACTTCATCATCATCATCAGGACGGCCACCTCGACTTTCACACAGCTCCTGATCTCTGACGCGCCGGAAATGGGTTGCGGCGGTATTAATGGTGTCAGTACACAGTTCGTGTGGTGCATCTTTACCACAGAACCACGCACGGTCCCCAAAACCCGTCACGCTGAGAATCAATCGGTTGTCGAGGTCGTGGTGGTGGTGATGGTGGTAGAGCAGTTGGTGGTTGATTGATGTGTCTCACCACATTGACAGGCATGACCCACAACACCGACAAAACCAGGTGAGACAGACACGAGACAGTGGATGATGATGACGGTGGTGGTCGTGGTGGACGTGATGGCGGAGCAGTGGTTACCAGTGCGGTGCTTTATCAAAGAACCATGTACGGCGAACCCCTAAATCAGGTCAGGCGGAGCACCAGACGGTGGAAAGTAGGTCACGGTCGTCGTTCGGGTCACGCAAAGAGAAGTGTTTTGGGGTCATGTCAAACAACACTCTGACCCTCCCAGGTTATTTTTTGTTCACACTCAGACTAAACCAGTTGCAGTCAGCAATGACGTCAACCCGAGTATCAGTTGATGGAACTGAATAAAAATGGAAGGTGTATTTAGCGTGCGTACTATGTACGATGTAATTATAAACATGGAAATATGGATTTCAGATAGCAATACACATATCCGACCCTTGCTGTGCATCAGAAGAAAAAGAAAAAAGAAAAGAAAAAAAAAAGAAAGAAAGAAAAAAAGTGGTGAAAGCAAACACCAGTTATTGTCAGAAACCTGAGCTAATGCATGGCCTATCATAAACAAGTCCAAAACATTTAATTAAGCTACTCCCGTCTAGATTTGACAGGTGAAACTAATTAGTCCACTCAGAGCGCTTATACGCTTTCTACTCTCTCTGTCTCTGTCTCCCTCTCTGTCTCTCTCTGTCTCTGTCTCTCTCTCTGTGACGGTGTGTGTGTGTGTGTGTGTGTGTGTGTGTGTGTGTGTGTGTTGTGTGTGTGTGTGTGTGTGTGTACGGACACGTGCGCGCTCACCTGACTGATAAAAAAATCAGGAACTAACTAATTGACTGGATGCATAGAGAAAACGACAAGCGCTGCCTTAATTCGTGCTTACCGTTACCACGTGCGCTTCTGATGGAGCACAACAATAATCTCTACTTAAGCAGCATTGCCTCCCTTCCATTATCCCCTTCACTGCCATGATGTCACTTGAAAACGACCATAAAAAGTGTCAAATTTGAAACCCTTAAGCCTTTTTGTTTTCCCTTTTCGCACTGGCATGTGGGAGGATTTTCATAGCATAGCATTGAAGGTAGATGTGCTATAGGACCGGAAAATATACTGATTGTAGGCGCGTCCATGTATGTTTCAAAGCCCGGAAATTGTACAGGCTGGGGCAGTGAAGGGGTTAACCTTCGTTTGTCCGGGCTTTTCTGGCACCAAACACTGAATTTGGCCGCGTTTTTCAACGGTGGTCAATGAGTCAAAGCAGAGTTCGGTTTCAAAGCTAAGAAAAAGAAAAAAAGAAGAAAGATAGAAAAGAATCGGACATGATAATGTTAGTTACCGAGAAAGCGGGTGGAGAGGGGTGGGGGAGAGAAGGAGAGAGAGAGAGAGAGAGAGAGAGAGAGAGAGAGAGAGAGAGGGAGGGAGTGAGAACTCGAAAACTTTATTTTACAAGGATTGTAGTTTAGGTTTAGTCAAAAACCTGTCTAACAACTAGTCCTTGCTAAGCTACTGATGAGTAAATATAAAATTACAGCGAGGAAGCGGGTGCAGAGGGGTGGGAGAGAGAGGAGAGAGAGAGAGAGAGAGAGAGAGAGAGAGAGAGAGAGAGAGAGAGAGATGCAACATCTGTCATATTTTTATTTCAAGCCACGGTGTCATTATGGACGAAATATTACCCATGCTGCCTCCCAACTCCATCATCTCGAAATCCTGCTTTATATTGCTTCACCCCTCCCACCCCACCACCCCTGCCCCCCAACCCCCTTTTCCCCGTTTTTGTTTGTTTTTTGTTGTTGTCTGGAGTGCGTATGCTGTTTCTTGAATACATGTATGCAATGTCTTATCACTTCACCCACCCCACTCCACCAGCGTCCTGAGGTGGACCTTGTACAACTGACAACGGCGTTAAAATCAAACAACTAACTACTCCGCACCCCATCACTCCCGGCCTCCTTAAACAGGTGATGCTTAATTGGGATCAGTGCGGGTTGTTTCCCCCTCCGCATTAATGCTCCCATCTTATCTCCACTAGCCTCGAAAGCACGAAGGAGTCCGATATGATGCCTGCTAAAGCTAAACTGAATCCCAAAGGAACACAGACTGTTGGTTACTTTAGAGCTCCGTCCCACCAGAGATACAACTACATTGTAAGCTACGGTAGTATTAGTAGTGTCTCCGGTCCCACCAAAGCGATCCATGGCGCCGTTTTTCGCCACAGGGGGGGAGGCGACTCCCGAGGCAAAATTACCGCTCCTGACGAGTTGTCTGGATCAGGTGGCGCTGCTGTTCGCAAGTCATCGATGACGGCGCTTTTCATGTCCCGCGCGGCGAAGAGCCAGCCGAGGAGAATCAAAGCGGGATCTCGCGGCCTTTTGTCCGCGTTGTTCGTTGTGTGTAACGAGCGTATCGCGTGCGGAGAGTTGTCGGCGATGGATTACCGGTGTAAAGGAGAGACGTCAGTAGAAACTGGAATCAGGGGGTAGCGCTCAAAGTGTCACCGGAGGCAGACATCCTATAGTCGGTAATTAGACGGGGACAGCGTGGCTTTGATCTGACAAAGTAGCCCGCTCTCGACTCAATCGTGTGATAAATGGCGAAAGCAATACTGACGTCTAATAATTCCCTTTCCGGGTGTTAGAAAGTATTTGCGAGGGAAGGGCAAATTAAATCAGGAGATAAAGAACGTTCGAGTTGTGAATTTAGAAACTGGGTTATGCGTTTAATTTGATCAGGGATTTTTATTATTTTTTTATTTTTTTGCAGCTCAAGCAAATACACCGCCTCCCCCCCTCCCCAACACACACACACACACACACACACACACACACACACACACACACACACACACACACACACACACACACACACACACACACACACATACACACACACGCGCGCGCGCGCAAATACGCAACAAAACCCCAAAACAAACATTGAATAAAAAGAAAAGAAAACGAAACAAAACACACGCACAAATTTCGCAGTTGTGCACAACCCTCAAAAACAAACAACAGCAACAACCCCCTCCCAAAAACAACAACAAGTACTTTTTTTTTAATCCCCCTCCCCCCCCCCCAAACACACACACACACACACACACACACACACACACACACACACACAAACAAAAAACACACACAACAGACAACAACAACAACAGAAATAAAAAAAATACAACAAACAACAACACCTGACGGCAAGGCCCCCCCCCCCCCAAAAAAAAAAAAAAAAAAAAGAAGAAAAAAGAAGAAGAAAGAAGCCAAAACATAACTATGGAAAACAGAACGCAATACAAAATGAAATATTCAACAACCAATACGACTACCATTTCCTTACTTGCCTGCTGCTACGCACCCCCCCCCCCCCCCCCCCCCCCCCCACACACACACACCGTCCACCGTTCCGATTATTGGTTACTTCCCTTGAGCTCAGAACCCTCCCCCTCCCCCCCCCCCACCCCTGGACCCCAGAAACAAGTATTTTGCCTTTAGGGAAAAAGGTATGAATGAGTGTGTGAAAGTATGATTTTAGTTAGAGGATGAACGCATGTGATGCGAATAAACGCCCAACAAGGATGTGCTAGGCAAAAAAAAAAACAAAAAAAAAACCAAAACAAGCAAACAAACAAACAAACAAGCCAGTGCAAATGATCCTGCCCCAGCACGCTGTGTTCACTGCAGTTCAGGCCGCTGCATTCCGTCTTCAAGCGCTCTCATCAACACACAGGATGGTGAACTGGGTCAATGGAGGACTGACCCCGCCCTCCCTCCCTCAAAAAAGAAAAGAAAAAAGAAGTGATGAAGGTGATAAAAAATTAAACGATGGCTGTTCGTGTGGCGAAACTCAAACTCAAGTCTAACCGTAAGCGCTTTGCAGCGAGTTAATTCCGATTTACTTTCAATCACTGCCGTCAGTGATGGAACTATTCCCTACGTAATTCCCCCCTCTCTCTCTCTCCCTCCGTCTCTGTGCCAGAAACGTCTGACAGTCGCCACGATGACACTATTAGCACGTGAAACACTTTCTGTAGCCTGAGAAACCCGCACCTCGGTGATTGACACGGTTCTTTGTGACCGTGGTACTTTTCGCGCCTTTTACGTGTTAATAGGCTACATCCACACGTGATGCAAGCTTATTACAAACAAAACCTGGGGGAAATAAGGCCGTGAAAAACGAGAAAGTCGACACAAAGTCCGAATCTATCAGCCAGGAAAGCTAAATAATTAGCGAGCTGTCAGTGAAGAAGGAAGGGGGGTAAGTCAGGATTACAAATTTATTTTGTCCCTTTCACCCCCGTGCACCAGCTTGCGCTGATTAACAATACGCACCTACTGTCAGCCGAACCAACAGCCCACAATACTAGCACGTGCAATGCGACATGTTGCGTGCGGTGAAGGAGGGGAGGGTGGGAAAGGGGGGGGGGGGGGGGGGAAAAACCGCGTCCCTACATTGGCACCGTGGCGCTAGTCCCAAAGTACAAGAAAAAAGACACACCCTCCCCCCCTCCCCCCAAAACACACACACACACACACACACACACACACACACAAAAGACAAGAAAAACAAAACCAGTTCAATTGCACCAGTTCAATAAAACATTATATCAAGACGTCTTATATACTTATTGGTAATAACATGGCAAATGAGGTAAATTTCTCGCTCAGTACAATCTACTCTGCACCAAAGGTAAAAGGGCTCTATTAAAAATTCTCGAAAACGACAACTGTATGCCAAATTGTTGCTTAAATGGAATGAAAAACTGAAGTCAAATATTTCGGGAATACAGTTTTCATAAAAGTAAAAAAAAATTAAAGATGTAAAATTAAAGGGTTTACAAATGCGCATTTACATAGAATAATAGTCTAACAAGTATTAAAAAAAATGGGAGTCATGCTAACACTCAGTGGGCTTCTGCAATGACGAAAAAGATGCATTGAACATATTTTTTGGAAGGTGCTTGTATCAGAGTTTTTGGACTTCGCTGGAAACAACATTAAAGGAAAATGTGAGACAGCGTAAATGTAAAATTTACCCCAAAAATTTGTAGTTTGGGAAAAAAATAGACATCAAAACTGACACAGTCTTTGACTTAGTGATACTTCAAGCTAAACAATTTATATACAAATGCAAACTGCAATCTTGCCAACTCCCCTGTTCTTAACAACTGATCTGAAAAACAAAATAGATGAATACAATCAAAATCAGCGGCGAAATGCCCACCTTTTTCTTGAACTGGCTCGTTAAAGCCTATTTTGAAAACAGAAAACTGATACCTCAGGGCATATGTAGTTATTTTAGATTTAGAATATATACACATGTGACAGGCAGTCAATCACTCATTGTGCAGGCAAATATCTGTCTATGAAGTATTTTTCCAACTCTTTGTCTGTATGGATGTATCTTTTTTTCTATTATGTATGTATAACATGTGCATGTATATTTGTATACGTTGTTATTCACTGTTGGAACGGGTGTACTGATATGTTGTATAATTGTGTTATATTTGTTATATTGAAATTAAAAAAATTAAAAATAAATAATAATCTGCAACGGCAGATATGTGAGTCGGCCTTTGTGCTAATATCTTCACCTTCGGAGAAATAAAGTTCAATCTCTCTCTCTCAAAAAAACTAAACAAAAACAAGAAAAAACAAAAACGAGAAAAAACAAAACAAAACAAACGATAGGACGGAAAAAAAGAAGGAGAAAAAAAGAAGAGGACTTGACTGAAAAGGGGACGGTCGTAAATAAAGTGTTAACTATACTCGCAAGGACTTGAGAACAGCGAACAATTAAATAAGATACCAGCCTCGACAAATCGAACGATACCTCAACGGGTAGAGAGTTACGACTATGATCTCCTCCTTGCCGTCGCCTTTCAGCTAAACTGAAAGAGACCCCCGGGGGCCAGGCGGCGGCCGCCGTCTCCCACTTATAATATGCTATCTGGACTGCTGGCCTGTCACACCGGTCGGGTTTGTGAAGGGCTGACCAGGGCAGAGTCAGCACAGATCCGACCCGGAGCCACCTTTCCATTGTCGGCCCACCTTTGCTCTACTATACTATTGAAAAGCTACGCCAAGTCCTGCTAACACTGGGTGAGGTAGGGGTGGAGGGGATGGGGGTGTGGGGGGGGGGGGAAGGAGGGAGGGAGGGTTGGGGTGGTGGTGGGGGGGGGGGGGGTCGAGGAGGAAGAAAGAAAGTCCTTTGTGCGGCAGGAGCACTTTGTTATCATACCTGGAGACTAATTTACATCCAGGCTTTCCCCGGTCTTGATTCGCTCTTCAGTTGCTTACCCCCTGCTGTCCTCACTGTACAGAAAGTTGACACGCACGGGGGTGCAGTGGAAGAGAGGGGGGTAAGGGTGGTGAAGGTGGAGGTGGTGGTGGTGGGTGGGGTAGGAGGGAGAGAAGCAGGGAGGAGGTGACGGGGGTGGGGGGGAGTGGGGTGGGGGTGGGGGGTGCGGTGAACGAAGAACCTGGAGGAGAGAGATGGACAGTCACGGCGCGTGGTGGAGGGACAGTAAAGATGGAGAGGGAAAAAGGCCCGGCGAATCTCGGTCTAAGTAAAAGTAAACATGGAACTTAAAGGGTAAACATGGAGCTTAAAGGGTAAACGGGAGCCTAAAGGGTAAACATGGAGCCTAAAGGGTAAACATGGAACTTAAAGGGCCTTGAAAGGTAGTTTTTGTTTGCAAAGGAACGTTGAAAATCGACCCAATTATGAAAATCTTGTGCATAAACAAGTGAGTAATAAACTGTTTCTTCTCTTCGAACGTTAGTACGTACCTGTGTGTTGTTTTGAAACGATTTGGAGCGAGTTTGTACCCCACAGCTGCCTTTACAGGCCCTTTAACATCGACAGACACCATAAGGCTTATTGGTTTAAACAAAACGTATTTCTTATATAACAATACATTAACAACATAACAGTTGGGCCGTGCAACAAGCAAAAGTACTTATATTAGTACGGCCCGAATCGTACATAAACTGATGACGTCACAAACATCTATCCATAAGGCTTATTAGGGACGGGAATCTCGGTCTGTTCGAAGTTTGGAAGTTGTACGGGAAAGGTAACCGGGGCGGGGGTGCTGGTGCGGGGTGAGTGGTGGGTGGGGGTGGGGGGGGGGGGGGGGGGGGGGGGGGGGGAGTTATCTGCTGCTAGCCATAAGTAAACAAAGGGAAAGTGATCGTTGCAGTTCACAACGGATGGACAGTATATAAAAACAAATACAAACAAAAAACTCACGTAATGAATTTTCGAAGAAGAAAATCGATTTCATTTTTCAAAAACCTTTTCAGCAGTTCCATTACCAAAAGAATCGCGCGCGTGTGTGTATGTGTGTCCGTGCACATACACACACACACACACACACACACACCACACACACACACACACACACACACACACACACACACACACACACAGAGTATATATTTTGTTTAAGATACTTTGTAAGCGCTTGGGGCCAAGTCGGGTTAGTCACGGTAAATGCCCCATAATTCTGATTCTGAATCTGATTATTATGATTCTGATTATTCTGATTATTAAAGACTCACGGTCTGTTCGCGAAAGGGTATGGAGGAAAGGTAAGCGGGCTGGAGGGGGGGGGGGGGGGGGGGGGGGGGGGGGGGGGGGGGGGGGGGGGCGGGGGGGGGGGGGGGGGGGGGGGGGGGCACAGGTTGACAAAAGGACAAGGGGACAAGTGGCCAACTTATGAAATACAAAAAGCAAGAGAAAGAACGGAGAGACGAGAGAGGAGGAGAGAAGACGGCGGGGTGTGAGGGCTGGGGGTGTGGGGGTGGGGGGAGAAAGTCACAATGACAACGGGGTAGAGGTGGAGGTAGACTGGGGCGGGGGGGGGGGGGGGGGGCGGGAAGTGGGGGACGGCAAACAGACATCACGTGCTGTCATGAAACGGACAAAAGCCAGCGAAACGGGTGGGTATACATGTGATAAGGACGTTTCAGCTGGCTCGTAACCGGGGGCGGCGGTGGAGGGGGGGGGGGGGGGGGTGGGGAGGGGGGGGGTACAGGGAGAAGGGGGGGGAGGAGATCTATAGATCTACCTGCTTGCCTAAAGACGACCGAGCCCTGCCCTGAATTATCTGTGCAGTTTAGCTGGGTACAGACGGTCGGTGTTTGCAGCCAGGCGACAGTGAAAGCGTGTCAAACCATCTCCGAGGGATAACGTTTGCTTCCCCCCCCCCCCCCCACAACCCCTCCTCTTTTCTTTTTTTTACCTTAAAAAGCTGAATTTTGTGTTCTGTCAGTACTCATACATCTCTCTCTCTCTGTCTCTCTCTGTGTAGTTGTTAGACAGGGTTTTGACTGAACCTAAACTTCAATCCTTTTAAAATAAAGTTTTCGAGTTCGAGTTCTCTCTCTCTCTCTCTCTCTGTCTCTCTCTGTCTCTCTCTGTCTCTCTCTGTCTGTCTGTCTGTCTGTCTGTCTCTCTCTCTCTCTCTCTCTCTCTCTCTCTCTGTCTCTCTGTTTCTGTCTGTCTGTCTCTCCCCCCTCCTCTCTCTCTCTCTCCAAGAAAGATAAATTTAGAGTTCTGTCGGTACTCATACAACCCTCTCTCTCTCTCTCTCCAAGAGAGATAACTTTCGAGTTCTATCGGTACTCTTACAGTGCTCTCTGTCTTTCTGTCCCTCACAAAAAAAAATTCTCTTCCTCTTTTTGCTGCAAGGAACGAAGATTACGTACACGCAAGCCACTATAACAAACAAGGACTCATGAATAACTGGTTCTCAAGAAAACAACTAAAAGAGAAACCACCTCACGCCCCTTCCGCCATCCCGACCCCTGCCCTCGGCCCTTCTCTCCCTTGGTTTAAACAAAATTTGATTTGTTCATCGTAATCGTAAGTTTAACAAATAAGTACAGGAATTAGTAGGGGAAACACAAAAGCCATATGCTTATTTGAGTGTTACCTATGGATAAAATGCTCTCCCTGCCATTTAATTCTTTTATCGTGTTAATTTATTTTTAAAGTCAGTAAGTAAACATGGTGCTTAACGTCCACAGAAACCATAAGGCTTATTAGGGACGGGGAGAAAGGGGGGTGAGGTGGGGGTATGGAGGTGGGGGAAGAGGGAGATTATATACCTGTCGCTACACTGTCACCACCAGAATGATTCCTGCATTAAGATGGGCAGCGATGAGAGCCATTTTATGTTTCAGTAGGAAGTGATGGACAAAGTCACAGTACTGTCCACAAACCACAATTTTTTTTTTAGTAAGTAAACATGGTGCTTAATGTCCACAGAAACCGTACGGCTTATTAGGGACGGGGAGAAGGGGGGAAGGGGGTTTGGAGGTGGGGGGAGAGGGAGATTATATACCTATCGATACACTGTCACCACCAGAATGACTTCTGCATTAAGATGGGCAACACTTCAACTTCAACGTGTACCTTTTATAAGTTAGGATCTTGTTTTAGAATGCTACCAGTCATTCTTATTTCAGATTTTTTCGATTTCTTGCGTCAGCCCTTTTTAGTACATTTAAAAAAAATCTTAAAAAAAAATCTTTGAATTACGAATCATCAGTGTGATGAAATGGACATAAATAAATCAAGGTATGATAAGCACAGAAAGAAAGGGAGAGAAAAAAAGAGGGCAAGGGGACTAGCAGACTGCCACTTTAACGGCCCCAGGTGTTACGCCGCGCGTGAGGTAAACTCCGTGTAACGCAACCCTGAAGAATAGATAATTGAGCCGTTACTTCGAGGACGCGGTTTGGCGAAATTACAGACCCTAGCTACCACCGGTACCCCCTACTGACTAAACCAATCTTTCAATGAGACCTTGCATCGCAGACGACAGCGGAAGCGATCTCGGCAGTGTGTGGTGGTGGTGGTGATTAATTTCCATGTGTCACACTCCGTAGGAGTTGTGCCGTACACACAGATTCGCCGATAAGAGCGCAACACCGGCTTTCCACCGTGGCCGTAAAATGTCATCGGGGGGAAATCGAGGAAGAGCGCGATCCCTGAATCATTCGGGATTAATTTGCGATATTGTGCAGGCGACAGGTGTCACATTTCGAGCTGTTCCGTAAAGCCATGTTACCTTTCCAGTCCGCGCCGACTGAGTGTGTATAGTTCGTTCAGGGGACGGTGGAGGTAATTGGAGTGAATCATTTTTGGCTCAGGGCGACTAACAGCTTGGGTTGTAAGTGGGATGGGAGGGGTGGATGGGCGGGGAGTGGGGTGGACGGGGGGGGGGTGTCTCTCCACCTACTTCTTCTTCAATGTTGCCTAACGTCCACAGAGACTGTAAGGACTATTATTAGGGGACGGAATGCCCCGGTCCACCTCCTCTCTCACTCTAGAGCTCTGAGGAGGTCTCATTTGTTATGGGTGATTTATAGCGTAGATCACGATGATGATTCACCCATCGCTCAGACGCAGGCCATCATAAGTAATATCTCACATTTTGATTAAGCTTCTTTTGGGTGGGGTGGGGGGTGTTGGGGGTAGGTGGGGGGGGGGGTGCGGGGTGGTGGTGGTAGCTGGTGGTGGTTTTGCCGGGGTGATTGTTTTTCTTTCGTTGCTCGTCTGGCATCTTTGTTTTCCCTCGGTGTGCACGCATTCGCTTGGTCATAATATATATATATATAATATATATATATATATATATATATATATATATATATATATATATATATATATATATATATCACTCTCTGGTACCAGTCAACATCGCATTCAGCACACAATTTAAATGCTGCGCCGTCTGTCTGGAACAAGCTCCCTTTCAAAGTTGGATCGTCAAACGTGTTTCAAATCATCTTTGAAATCTCACCTCTTCAAACTGTCCTACTGATTGACTGTGGTGCGTGTGAGTGTGTGTGTGTGTTGTGTGTGTGTGTGTGTGTGTGTGTGTGTGTGTGTGCGTGCGTGCGTGCGTGCGCGCGTGCCTGCGTGCGCGCGCGCGTGTGTGAGTGTGTGCCTGCGTGCGTGCATGCGTACGTGCGTGCGTGCGCGCTCACGCGAGCGAGTGTTTGTTTTGACTGTTTTGGTTCTTCGGTTTGTAATGGGCTATGTGCTCCAGTCTAGAGAAATATCACATAAAAGACGAACATTATTATCATTATTATATCCTACAGCCCCTTTGCAGTAAGTAAACATGGTGCTTAACATCCACAAAAACCACAAGGCTTATTAGGGGCAAGGAGAAAGGGGGAAAGGGGTATGGAGGTGAGGGGAAAGAGGGAGATTAAATACCTATCGCTACACTGACACCACCAGAATGACTTCTGCATTAAGGTGGGCAGCGATGAGAGCTATTTTCGTGTTTCATGAATTGTGAGGGACAAAGTCACAAGACGGTGTCCACAAATCACAACTTTTTTGAAGAGAGAGGAGAGCCGAAGCGGAATCGAGCCGAGGTCCTTCTGCTTACCAGCCTAACGCCTTACCGCTGGGCCAAACCGGCTCATTACTCACAGCTTTTCGCGTCGTGTCGTGTTGTTCACTGAAGCAACATGGGCGCGGCCAAGCCTCGGTTACTGAGTTTAGCGGTGCTGTGGCCTGTACACTAGGCCTGCTTGGCTGCTTCCCGCTTTCTCGCTCGACTAATAATTTTCACGGAAGACTCACCAATAAAACCTGAAGACCCGCCCAGACCATTGTTCAAAGTGGTCTTTTGATTCTGTGTCACGGATCAGGAAAGTTGTGAATATTACGGAACATTTTTAATTAAACGGCTTTGGGACGCCTCCTCCACGTGTTTGAGTTATCAGAAATGGGTTGCGTGAGGAGAGTCGGTGGCGCCGAGCAAGAGCACTGGCTGCCAGTCAAACATAGCATTCAGTACACAGTTTCAGCTATCTGCTTCAGTTCCTTCTCTGACTAATCCACCCAGAATCTGTCTGATCTCCTTCAACCATGCACTCCAGTCGGAAAATTACGATCCGCATGCAACACCCGTACCTTTGTCACCCCTCGTGTAAACAGACCCCCCCCCCCCCCACACACACACACGACACACACACACACACACACACACACACACACACACACACACAGCGCCGCACACACACACATGCACAAAACAACACGTCACACAACACACACCACACAACACACCACCACAACACCGTTTTCATAAGTACCCGTATGTTTGAAACGGTTTGCCTCAACATTCCTCTCACTGATTTGTTTGTACAGCCGTGTTCTCATCCGTAAGTGTGTGTGTGTGTGTGTGTGTGTGTGTGGCTTGTGTGTGTGTGCGTGCGTGCGTGCTGCGTGCGCGCGCGTGTGTGTTGTCAGTGTTATTGTAAAGCGCGCTGGGCTCCCACTTTATGTGGAAGATGGGCCCTATACAAATCTCCTTACTTAATTAACCACACGTGTACAGCTAATCTGCCAATACTCCCCCCCCCCTCAAACCCCCTCCTCCAGACCCCTCGCATCCCCCCCCCCCCCCACCCCGTTCCTAATCCGCCCCTACCCCCCGCCACGACCCTGTGCTGGCGCCTTGTTAAAATCTAAGGCACTCACGGACCCTCTGCATCAGCCTTGTTGAAATTTAAAAGGCCTAGGCACTTAGAGATGCTAACCTGCTGCCACAAAAATCTGTGGCAGTTCCTCCAGATCTCTTCTGAGCCAATTGTGTGACACTAACTGGCCGGAGTCAAGCACTGTTAAGCTGTCGTCGACGTGGACGTCGTTCACCTGACAGCCAACGGCCTCCAACCAACTACAGAGCGTGGAGGTGACGCGACATGGACGTCGTTCACCTGACAGCCAACGCCTCCACTTATGCGTGGAGCTGACGCTTTGCCTAACTCTCTCGTTGTTTCGTAGCGGGTTGCCGATCCTCGGCTCGTCCAGGCGTTCATGTCCACGCACCGGCAATGCTGAGCGAGCCACGGGCTGACGCGTTGACAATGAATGGTACCCGATCAAGTAGCGTCGCCGGTGTCTTCTTCTTCTTCTCTGATGTCCACCCGGGCAGCCCCCCAGGCGCGTGACGAGCGGTAACAGGTGGAGATTCGCACGTGCACCCTGTGCTTCCGTGACCGGTCCCGCTCTTCGGGGGGGCCATGGGCGTAAAAAGGAGGGTGGGGGACGGGGTCAGCGGTCTTAGAAGAGCGCGCTTGAACGCTGTCAGAGCATGCTCCCCGCGCTGCTGTTTGGCGGTTCACGCTGACGGGTCAGCAGAAGAAACAAAGCACGTGTGCTTCACGCTCTTCCTTCCTCTACAACAACCAGTGGGTCCCTCAGAATAATTGATCGGTCAAGCCCTGATCGCTCGGTGATATTCTCACCCGTTCCGCGCTCCCTTTCTCTGTCGGCTGTGTCCACAACAAAAGAACACCTCCCTATCCTCCCCCTTCCCCCTCTACTGACCTCTACCTCCCTACCCTCCCCCACCCCCCCTCTACCTTCACCTCCCTCCTCGGCTGTCCGGTCCATCCAGGTGGACGTGCGTGCGAGCGGCTCGGTCTCGGTCTCGGTCTCTTCATCATTGGCCCATCTCGCTCGGGGTTTAATTGAACTAATGGATCGTGGCGTCAGGACTTCATTAGACCCGTTAGGCTTTCCGAGGTTTTCCTTTGTGTTCCTCTTTCCGCTCACCTTCGATCTGCTTCCGTCAACAAATGAGGTCGGGAGGTGACAGTAGGAGAAATAGAAAACGCCGAGGAAGGAGGGTTGGGGGGGGGGGGGGGGGGGGGGAGGAGGGGGGCGGCGAGTGGGAGGGACGACAGGAAGGATGGAAAATGGAAAGAGGGAGGGAGCGAGGGAGGGAGGGAGGGAGGGAGGAGGAAGAAAAGGAGGAGGAGTGTTTTAGGGGTGGGCGGGATGGGAGGTGGATCGCCGGCGGTCGCTGCTGCCGCTGCCGTTGGCCGGTGTCTTGTTCTCTGGTGTCCTCCCCGGCTCCCCGGCGCGTGACTAACGGTAACAGGTGGAGAAGTGCACGTGCAGCGCGTGTCCACTCGCGGACTGACAGGCGAGCTTCAGTGGCCTGTTGCGTACAAACACGCCTCCTTAGACAAGCCTTGGGGCTGTCCACGTACCATTGTAACGTAAACAAAGCGTGCTGTTGACGCGCAGAGCTCAGGAGCTGTGTGAAAGTCGAGATGGCAGTCCTGGGCTCCCCGTCACTAATAGTCCGTACGATCTCCGTGGACGTAAAGCAACGTTAAACACCTGAACCCCCGAACATAGAGCTCAGGAACTGTGTGAAAGTCGAGGCAGCCGTCCCGGGCTCCAAGTCCTTACCAGTCCTTAAATAAATCATTGTCTCTGTGGACGGAAAGCAACGTTGAACTGAACTGTTGACGAAAACAATGTCCAAGAGTCTGCGCAGTTCGAAACGTGGGTTATGTACAGACGTTGCATGTGTTCTTTACTCTTCTTGTCTATCAGTGAGAGGTCAGTTCTAGAGCTGCGACAAAATCAAAGCTTTAGCGACAAAGAAAGTCAACGTTGCAACGACAAACCAAGTCAACGTTGCAGCGACAGTCAACGTTACGGCGACAAAGAAAGTCAACGTTGCAACGACAAACCAAGTCAACGTTGCAGCGACAGTCAACGTTACGGCGACAAAGAAAGTCAACGTTGCAACGACAAACCAAGTCAACGTTGGGCCAGGGGACAAAAATCAACGTTACGGCGACAAAGAAAGTCAACGTTGCAACGACAAACCAAGTCAACGTTGCAGCGACAGTCAACGTTACGGCGACAAAGAAAGTTACCCTTGCAGCGACAGAACCAATGTTGCAGCGACAAACAAGGTAAATCTTGAAGCGACAAAGTAAAAAAACAAAACAAAACATAAAAACAACAACAACAACAAACAAACAAACAACCAAAGCAAAACAAAAAGCTGCTCTCTCTCTCTCTCTCTCTCTCTCTCTCTCTCTCTCTCTCTCTCTCTCTTTTGACCCATAACACTGAATAAAGAATTTCTCTGAACAATAAGCTGAACGAGTCTTCCGGTTTTATGAGCGATACATCCATAAAATAGTCAAGCTTGAAAGCGTGAAGCAACTCAGTACAACACCACTAATGGAATAACAAACCACAGCATAGCGCATTCAAGCAACTACTCTCCTTCTCTCCCTCTCTCTCTCTCTCTCTCTCTCTCTCTCTCTCTCTCTCACTCTTTCGGTCGTTCTTCAACTGTTCGTTTGACAGTGTCTAAATGTAACCTAAACTACAATCCTTGGAAAATAAAGTTTTCGAGTTGGGGTTCGAGTTGTGTGTGTGTGTGTGTGTGTGTGTGTGTGTGTGTGTGTGTGTGTGTGTGTTTCTTTCCCCCTCTCTCTCTCTCTCTCTCTCTCTCTCTCTCCACTTCTCTCTCTCTCTCTCTCTCTCTCTCTCTCTCTCTCTCTCTCTCTCTCTCTAAAATATATATGTGTGTGTGTGTGTGTGTGTGTGTGTGTGTGTGTGTGTGTGTGTGTGTTTATATTTTGATGTCGGAAATGGTTCGGTGATGTTCAGACATACACAGTAAGCAGTATATTGGAACTTACAAAAAACAAACAAACAAACAAAAAAGGCACGTGGTTGCTTGAACAGGAAGTCTCTCGCAAGGCACAGCTGCCTAGACAACAATCATCCAATCAGAGTCTTGAACACAACTGCCGAAAACTGGCCTTCGTGTACACAGGCCACGCGAGTTCAACAGACTAATTCTGATCCAAAACAGCCGTTCCCACTGTACGTGATAATCTTTCACTCGAGTGTAACAAAATCGAATATGTGTCTTGCTATTCGCGCGACACACAATAACACCGAGATTAACAACTCTGGTATAGTTTGCTACCGTGCCCGAATTATGTTTATTTGATGCCATCTAGGCACCCTTCTTCACAATCCTCGTAGCGTGAGCGCCGGAAGATCCAGGAGAAAAATCGAATCACCGCTTTTGATGTTTGCGGCTTCACTGAAGCGTGGCGATGAAATGAAACACCTGTCACTAATGCTGTGTTAAGGATCTTCACCTGGCCTGCATTGTCCAAAGAGACTCTGTTGGGGTATCACAGTGCAGTGCGGAGATGCTGCGACAGCTGACGAAAAGACGTGTTGACTTTGCAAACAAACCGTGTCCAGCTCGCATGAGAAACACAATGCTTGACCCGTAAAAGCTGTGAGTGCATAGGTGTCAGCTTAGCTTATTATTGTTATTATTATTATTAAAAAATAAAAAAAATAAAAAAAGAAGAAGAAGAACAAGACCGATGTGCAAACAGGGAATTAAATTAGCGTATCAAGTAAGCAAGCACACACACACACACACACACACACACACACACACACACACACACACACTCACACACACACACACTCAAAACCCAGAGAGAGAGAGAGAGAGAGAGAGAGAGAGAGATGGCGGATGGGATGGTGCATATAGCATAATTATCAGCATAGAACACAAGACACTCCATCACGTATTTGCCCTCTGCACGTGCTCCTGAACGCTCAGCCTGCCCGTGATACACACAAACTGTCACCGTAAATAAGCAATTCGTGAACGATTACAATGGCTTTGTCAGGACGTTGCAAACACCGTTTCCTCCTCGTGTCGAGAGTCACGACGGGCCATTTTGGGGATTACTGTTTTTGTCGGGATCACCGAGACTGGCTGTCACGGACTGCACGAAAATAGGGCTACTTTGGTAACTGGAGAAGGGAAGATCAGATGCTTTCATCGTATCTGAAATGTGTTTTTTATTGTCCGTGTTGAGAATCAGAGTCATAAGGTGGCCCTCTGTGTCGAAATTATCATTCTGCCTGCTGTGTTCACGTTAAGTTTGGTTGTGTGTGTGTGTGTGTGTGTGTGTGTGTGTGTGTGTGTGTGTGTGTGTGTGTGTAACAGAGAGAGAGAGAGAGAGAGAGAGAGAGAGAGAGAGAGGAGAGAGAGAAGAGCACGATGTATGCATGTGCGTGCCTGATGCACGCACGCACGCACACGCACACACACACACACACACACACACACACACCAAAAACAACAACAACAACAACACCAACAACAAAATACAAAAACAGAAAACGGCAAGAACAAAGAGGACAAAACAACAACAAATAAACAAAACAAAACAAACAGCAGCAAACAAACAAGGACCCCAAAACAAACAAACAAACAACACAAACAAAACAAACAAACAAACAAACATACCCCTTCCAACCAGTTCCAACCAGTTGCACACAATTAATGCCGACACTATCATAACGATACGATACGTAACAGCACTTGGCTATATAGCTAGCTGTGGCGCATTCCTAGTGTGTGCAGCAATCAGTCGCAGCGAGATCAGACAATACGTCCGCCCGCACGTGCTCCTAACATAATCTGTTTCACACCGCGTGCCAACCCACGCCAATTTCACGTGGGTTTTCCCGCCGATCATCGCGGTACATCATTTCCGATGCGGCTCGTTTTTAGTGAGTACTACTTACTCTCCGAGGTTCCTTTGCGTTGTTGCTCGGCGCTGACCTGGACGGAGCCCCGTTGAGGGGTTCTGCGAACGCAGAAATACCGGTTACGTTTATCTGGATGGAATCTCAAGCTTTCTAAGAGTGCCTCTCTTTATCAGCCTTGGAATAAATAGGTCAGAATGTAGCTTATTTTGCATGCTTCGTCTGTTGCCGGGAATTCTGAAATTACATAATTTTTGCTTTTCCGGTTCATTCAATTTCATCCCCCCCCCCCCACCCCCCCACCCCCTCCCACCTTGAGTTATCTTTAAACAGCGAATCTCACTGTAGCCTGTGTTTTGTTTTTGTTTTGTTGTTGTTGTTGTTTTGCTTGTGAGTTTATTGTTTTTACTTATACGATATGATCTTCGATTGTTTTTACTTGCAATCCGAAGCGACCTTAATAGATGACTAGATGTTAAATATTCAAGTAACTGTAACCAAGCTAAACTGATATACTACTATCTTGATCCGTTCAGAGACCGATTGATACGTGATATTTAAGATCCAAACACATAAACGGTTAAAAAAAGAGAGCGTTAGTTCAACAGGACAACACAAAACATGTACGAATTTTCGGGATAAGCTCCTTTCTGAAAGCCACAACACAAACAGTTAAACGGTGATAAATGGAAATATTGCATTTATCATGCTGCAGTTTGTAGAATGCCTAGTGTCTGGAAGAATGTTGGCAAGACAGTGACGTGTAAGTGAAACAGGCGTGATGTAATGAATATTATGACGTCAAAATTAGATAACACAGGAGAGAGAGAGAGAGAGAGAGAGAGAGAGAGAGAGAGAGAGAGAGAGAGAGAGAGAGAGAGAGAGAGACGCGCATATTGCACACAGTAAAGCAAAGTATAGGAAGGCGGTTTTTCGATCTGTATAGCCTTGTTGGCTGGGGGGGGGGGGGGGGGGGGGGGGGGGGATATAAATCTTTCCCGTACAGCGTAAATTCATTATCTCGACATGTTTTCACGGCAGTCAAGCAGCGCTGTATGCATTACTTACTAATAAACAGCACGAAACAGACAGCCATGCAAACCTAAAGATAATTATCATCGCTTTGCTCAGATCGAGCAAGCAGATAATTTGCTACTTCCTGTTTTCTTTCTGTCGTGTGTTCCTCTACAGCTTCTCTCTCCCTACCCTCTTCTTCTGTGTGTGTGTGTGTGTGTGTGTGTGTGTGTGTGTGTGTGTGTGTGTGTGTGTGTGTGTGTGTGTGTGTGAATATGTGTGTGCGCGTGCGAGACTAAGTGTGTGTGCGTGCGTACGCGCGCGCCTGAGAATGTGTGTGTGTGCGTGTGCGTGCCAGAATGTGTGTGTGTGTGTGTTCATGCCAGAATGTGTGTGTGTGTGTGTGTGTGTGTGTGTGTGTGTGTGTGTGTGTGTGTGTGTGTGTGCGCGCTCGCCGGCGCGCGCTCGTTTGTATGCTTTTGCCGCTTTTTCCTCCTCATTTTACTTTATTGGTTGTTATATTTATTGATTTTGTATTTCGGCCGTTACTTAGTCGGGAAACGAAATGAAAGTGCAGAGAGAGAGAGAGAGAGAGAGAGAGAGAGAGAGAGAGAGAGAGAGAGAGAGAGAGAGAGAGAGAGGAGCATTAGAAGAAGAAGAAGCAGAAGAAGAAGAAAAACAAACAATATTACAAAAACGAATAATAACACTTATCGCGAGCAGTTTCGTCAACTTCAGCAGGGAAGCGTGCTACAGAGAAGGGTCG
>JABMCL010000871.1:842500-845000 GCA_018857735.1 Alviniconcha marisindica
TGTGTGTGTGTGTGTGTGTGTGTGGTGTGTGTTGTGTGTGTAGTGAGCAGTGTGATGTGTTGTGGTGTGTGTGGTGTGTGAAGAGAGTCGTCGTGCGTGCGTGCGTACGTGCGTGCGTGGTGCGTGCGTGCGTGCGTGCGCGCGCGTGTGTTGCGTGCGGGGTGCGTTGCGTGGCGTGCGTGCGTGTGTGTGTGCGTGTGTATGTGTGTGTGTGTGTCTGTGATTTTTCCATCGTTACAGCTTGTTTTTCTCCCTGTTGTTGCTGGTAAGATGCTCTTTTCTTTCCGTTATTAGTAATAGTACTTTGTATCAACTGAACAAATGGTCTGTTGGCTTATCAGCTGGTTGTATTCATATACTCGTATAACTGCATGCATCTTGCGCTGCGAACACACAAGCTTTTGCGTGGAAGTTTATATGCTCCATATATATACAGTTTTTCTTCATTCAATTATGTTTTATATACGTATATAAATGATACCTTGTATTTTTTTAACCCATCAATAGCTTAGTAAGGACTAGTTGTTGGACAGGTTTAACTGAACCTGAACCTGAACTACAATTCTTGTAAAACAAAGCCAGTTTTCGAGTTCGTGTTCGAGTTCGAATTCTCCCTCTCTCTCTCTTTCTGTTTGTCTGTCTGTCTCTCTGTCTTTCCGTCTGTCTCTCTGTATGTCTGTCTCCGGACTCCCTCTCTGTCTGTATCTTTCTGTCTGTCTATGGTCTGTCTTTCTTGCTGTCTCTGTCCGTCTCTCTCTCTCTCTCTCTCTCTCTTGCTGTCTCTGCTCCACCCCCCCCCCCCGTCTTTCTCTGTCTCTCTCTTTCCGTCCGTCTCTCTATTTGTCTCTCTATCTCTTGTCCGGAGACCGGACTCCCTCTCTGTCTATCCGTCTCTTTCTCTCAGTCGGTCTGTCTGTCTCTCTTGCTGTCTCTGTCCCTTACTCTCTGTGTCTCTGTCTCTCTCTGTGTTTGTCTCTCTCTGTCTCTGTATCTCTGTCTGTTTTTCTCTCTGTCCTTGTCTCACTGTCTCTGTCTGTCTGTCTGTCTGCCTCTTTCTCTGTGTCTCTGTCTCTCCGTCGGTCTGTCCGTCTGTCTGTCTGCCTGTCTGTCTGTCTCTCTCTCTGTATGCCAGTTCATGGGTAAGAGGCAGAGGCCGTCTCGATCTTTGACCTGATGACTAGATCAGACTTTAGAGTCGACTTTCTCGGGGCTCCAACAAAAGGGCTGTTACCGCCAAAGCCGCCATCAAATTTGGACAAGTGCAGTGCTACTTTGCTCAGAAGAGCAAGCAAGTCGCCTTTCAAATAACACGAGTGCTATTGCGGCATATTTTGTCGACGGGCATATAATGTCGCCGGCGCCAATATATGTCGACGTTCACGGCACATATTGTCGGCAGTCGACAGAGCAAAAAAATTAAACTTAGAGATGACGATGACGACGACTACGACGACGACGATGATGATAGTGATAACATGATGTTGTTCATTATGTTTATAGAAACATGTTAGAACTGATTTTTGTTAAAGTTGAAAGTTCCATGCAACTTTTGAGTGAAATATACGGGTAGTTGTTTGAACACGTGCAACGAAAGTGCATGGCACTGAGCGACCCCGGTATTTATGCTGAGATTTGTACGTTTTTTTTGAGCGTATGGAAGAGAGCGACCCGTCACTTTTGTGCCTTGTACTCACTTTCTGAACTGACCTAGGAGTAAAACAAACTCACGCACACACACATAATACAGTCACTCACTTGCGCACACACTGACACGCACGCGCACACGCTCAGTCACACTGTGATACTGTCTCTCTCCCCCTCTCTCTATCCACGTCCACTTTGTACGCTCAAATGGCAATGTCAGTTGGCAATGTTTTTGTTTTTTCTTTTTTTTCTTTCTTCTTCTTCCCCTCCCCCCCCCCCCCCTTTTTTTCTTTTTCTTTCTCTCGGCACTTTGGTTTGAACAAAAATTTATTCGAGACGAAATAAACATACAAAAAAATCATTATGTGCTCATCAACAAACTATAGCTTATAGGCGATGAGCTCATGCAGCTGGAAAAAAACACAGCGTATGGCGGACGAACAATTTCACTTCGCTATCAATAAATGAGACGTGACAAAAAAATAACAACAATAAAAACAAAAAACAAGAAAAAACAAAAAAGAAACAAAGAAACAACAATAACAAAACACAAAAATACGAACAGTCACTAGAAAACAGTCAAAACAAATTGGCGGCCTTACTGATTGTCGGTACTTTGGTGGCCTTACTGAGTGTCGGCACTTTGGTGGCCTTACTGATTGTCGGCACTTTTGCGGCCTTACTGATTGTCGGCACTTTGGTGGCCTTACTGAGTGTCGGCACTTTGGCGGCCTTACTGATTGTCGGCACTTTGGCGGCCTTACTGATTGTCGGCACTTTGGTGGCCTTACTGAGTGTCGGCACTTTGGCGGCCTTACTGATTGTCGGCACTTTGGCGGCCTTACTAATTGTCGGC
>JABMCL010000871.1:847500-850000 GCA_018857735.1 Alviniconcha marisindica
ACACACACGGAAAAGGAGGCAAAATGAGCCATCAAATACTCTGAATAACGACATACCGACCGTGACAACATTAACGCCACCTTTCAGCAGTCTGTGACATTTATCGCTTAATCTTAGCAATATAGACGCAACAATGACTCAACCATATCCGGTGGCTGCTATCGTATATCTATATCTATCTTTATGCATTTGTGCTTTTCGCTCGCGTGTGTGCGAATGTGCGAGCGTTCGCGCGAGTGTGTGTATGTAAGAGAGATAGAGAGAGAGAGAGAGAGAGAGAGAGAGAGAGAGAGAGAGAGAGAGAGAGAGAGAGAGAGAGAGAGAGAGAGAGAGAGAGAGAGACAGAGAGAGAGAAGAGAGAGACAGACAGACAGACAGACAGACAGACAGAGAGACAGAGAGACAGACAGACGAAGACAAGGACAGAGAGACAGAGAGACAGAGAGACTGAGGGAGACAGAGACAGACAGAGAGACAGAGATACAGAGATACAGAGACAGAGAAACAGAAAAACAGAGACAGTCACAGAAAGACAGAGACAGAGAGACACAGACAGAGATTTCCGTTTCCGTTCAGCGAATATTTCCGGATCCGGTTCCGGTCTCTCGGCGGCTTGGCTGCTTTTAGATTAGTCAGGCCTTTGAAATGGAGGCTGCATGTACTTTGAGCCGACGAGATATCGTTAACCGTTAGTGCATTTGGCGGCGTTTGACTGCGCAGTTTCAGTGTAATGGTTGCCTCGCATGAACACCGACAAAGCCTGCATATTGTTGGCTGTTAGATAGACTTGTTTTAGTCAGGTCAAGCCAAGTGCTTCTTTATTGCTTTCAAATGGAAACGGGAGTGATACCCGTGAATGACAAAGAAACGAACGAACAGAGAGAGAGAGGAGAGAGAGAGAGAGAGAAGAGAGAGGATGAGAGAGGAGAGAGAGAGAGAGAGAGAGAGAGAGAGAGAGAGAGAGAGAGAGAGAGAGAGAGACAGACAGACAGACAGACAGACAGACAGACAGACAGACAGACAGACAGACAGACAGACACAGAAACGAACGAACAAACAAAGCCTGAATGTATAAAAGATTCGCAGTTTAATAGTGTTTGCAACAACGTCAGGCAAGGTTAATACCACGAGCATTATTAAAGAGGATATAAATTATGCTACTTATGGAAATGCGCTTTAAAATAAACAGCATAACACACATGAATATGATGGACATGTAATAGGCAGAAATATAATTTTCACCATTTTTATACTACCTCTTCTCTATCATTGGCGGGAGCTGCCACAAGTATTATTTTGCTACAAGTATCATAAGTACTTTTGTCGCGACAAACACGTGTTTGTCGCGACAAAACACGTCTTTTGTCGCACAAATGTATGCTTGTCGCGACAAACTTTTGTCACGACAAAAATATTTTGTCACGACAAACAGGACAAGATTTTCCGGAAGGTTTTTGTCCGACAAACAAATTTGTCGGTTCCGGTCTCTCGGCGGCTGGTGCTTTTAGATTAGTCAGGCCTTTGAAATGGAGGCTGCATGTACTTTGAGCCGACGTAGATATCTTTTACCGATTAGTGCATTTGGCGGCGTTTGACTGCGCAGTTTCTGTGTAATGGTTGCCTCGCATGAACACCGTCAGGGCCTGCATATTGTTGGCTGTTAGATAGACTTAGTTTTAGTCAGGTCAAGCCAAGTTGCCTTCTTTATTGCCAATGAAACCGCAGGCCGTGATATGTGCTGTAGATAACGTTTTAGAGAGAGAGAGAGAGAGAGAGAGAGAGAGAGAGAGAGAGAGAAGAGAGAGAGAGAGAGAGAGAGAGAGAGAGAGAGAGAGAGAGACAGAGACAGACAGACAGACAGACAGACAGACAGACACAGACACAGACAGACAGACAGACAGACAGAGACAGAGAGACAGGACAGAAATAAAGAGACAGAGACAGAGAAACAGAAAAACAGAGAGACAGAGACAAAAAGACAGAGACAGAGAGACAGAGAGAGAGAGATTTCCGTTTCCGTTCAGCGAATATTTCCGGATCCGGTTCCGGTCTCTCGGCTGCTTGGCTGCTTTTAGATTAGTCAGGCCTTTGAAATGGAGGCTGCATGTACTTTGAGCCGACTAGATATCGTTAACCGTTAGTGCGTTTGGCGGCGTTTGACTGCGCAGTTTCTGTGTAATGGTTGCCTCGCATGAACACCGACAGGGCCTGCATATTGTTGGCTGTTAGATAGACTTGTTTTAGTCAGGTCAAGCCAAGTGCTTCTTTATTGCTTTCAAATGGAAACGGGAGTGATACCCGTGAATGACAAAGAAGAACGAACAGAAAGAGAGAGAGGAGGAGAGAGAGAGAGAGAGAGAGAGAGAGAGAGAGAGAGAGAGAGAGGAGAGAGAGAGAGAGAGAGAGACAGAGAGACAGACAGACAGACAGACAGACAGACAGACAGACAGACAGACAGACAGACAGACAGACACAGACAGACAGAGACAAAGAAACGAAC
>JABMCL010000871.1:857500-860000 GCA_018857735.1 Alviniconcha marisindica
TCTCTGTCTCTCTGTCTCTGTCTCTCTTTCCATCTCCTCATCTCTCTGTCTCTCTTTCCCTCTCCCCCTCTCTCTGTCTCTCTCTCTCTTTCCCTCTTCTCCCCGTTTTCTGTGTCTCTTTCCATCTCCACATCTCTCTGTCTCCTCCTCTCCTTTCCCCCTTCCCCCCTCTTTTTTCCCTCCCTCTCTTTCCCTTTTTTCCTCCTCCTTCCCCTTGTCTCTCTTCTTCTCTTCTCTCCTGTCTCCCCTTTTCTTTCCCTCTCCTCCTCCCCTCTTTTTCTTCTCTCCCCCTCTTTCCCCCCTTTCCCCCTCTCTGTGTGTTTTTTTCCCCTTTTCCCACTCCCCTCTCTCTGTCTCTCCCCTCTTTCCCTCTCCCCCTCTCTCTGCTCTTTCTCTCTTTTCCCCTTCCCCCCTCTCTCTTGTCCCTCTTTTTTCCCCTTTTCCCCCTTTCCCCCCTCTCTCTTTTCCCTCTCTCTTTCCCTCTCCTCCTCTCTCTGTTTTTTTTCTTTCCCTCCCCTTTCCCCTCTCTGTCTTTCTCATTTTCCCTCTCCCTTTCCCCCTCCCCTTTTCTTTCCATCCCCTTTTTCTCTCTCTCTCTTTTGTTTTTTTCCCTTTTCCCCTCTCTGTGTTCCCCCTCCCCTTTCCCTCTCCTCTCTCTGTCTCTGTCTCTCTCCTTTTCTTTCCCTCTCCCCCCTTCTGTTTTCTGTCTCTTTCCCCTCTCTTTTTCCCCCCTCCCCTCCTCTCTCTCTTTTTCTCTCTTTTTTTCCTTCTCCTCCTTCTCCTCTCTCTCTTTTTCCCTCCCCTTCTCTCTTTCCTCTTCTCTCTTTTTTCCTTCTCTTCCTTTTCCCCTGCTCTCCCCTTTTTCCTCCCTTTTCTTTCTCTTTCTGTTCTCTCTGTTTCTCTCTCTGTCTCTCTGTCTCTGTCTCTGGTCCTTTTGGGTCTCTCCTTTTCTTTTCCTTTCCCCCTCTTCCTTTTCCCCTCTTTTTTCTTTCCCTCCCCTCCCCCCTCTCTTTTTCGCTCCCCTCCTCTCTCGTTCCATCCCCCCCTTTTTCTCTTTCTCTTTTTCCCCCCCCTTTCTGTCTCTGTCCCCTCTGTCTCTGTCTCTCCCTCCACATTTTTCCCCTCTCTTTTTTTTGTTTTTTTCCCCCCCTTTTTCCCTCTCTCCCCCCCTCTCTCCCCCCCCCCCCCCTCCTCTCCCCCCCCCCCTCTCTCTTTTCTCGGGCCCCCCCCCTCCCCTCTCTTTTTCCCCCCCCCGTCTCTCTCTCTGTTTCTCCCCTTTTCCCCCCTTCTCTTTTTTTGTCCCCCCTCCCCCTCTCTCTTTTTTTTCCCTGTTTCTTCCTTCTTTCCCTTTTCATTTTTTTCTGTTTTCTCTCTGTCTCTTTTCTCTGTTTAATGTCCCCTTTGGTTTTTTGTAGTATTGAGCAACGGCAATATGTTTGGGGCGGCCTTTTTGCCCAAAATCTTTTATCGTTGAGAAACAAATTTCAGTCAGTCAGTAGTTTAGTCTCTCTGGGGCTCCCGGGTTTTTGTTTTGTCTGTCTGAAACTGTCTGTCTGTCTGTCTTTTGTCTTTTGTCTCTTCTTTCCTCTGTCTCTCTGTCTCTCTGTCTTGTCCGTCTCTCCCTCCTCATCCCCTCTCTCTCTGTTTTGTTTTTTTTCCCCCCCTTCCTTTTTCCCCCCCCTCCCCCCCTCTCTCTCTTTTCCCCATTTTTCCCCTCCTCTCTCTTCCCCCCCCCCCCTCCTCCTCTCCCCCCCCCCCCTTTTTCTTCCCCCCCTCCCTCCTTTTTCTCTCTTTTTCTTTCTCCCTCCCCCCTCTCTCTTTTTCCTTCCCCCCTCCCCCCTTTTCTCTCTTTTTTTTTTCTCCTTCCCTCCCTCTCTCTCCCCTTTTTTTCTTTTTTCCCCCCCCCCCTCCTCTTTTCCCCCCTCTTTCTTTCTCCCCTTTTCCCCTCCTCTCTCTCCCTTTTTTCCCCTTTCCCCCCCCCTTTCCCCTTCCCCCTCCCCTCCCCTCCTCTCTTTTCTCCCCCTTCCCCCCCCTCTCTCTCTCTTTCTTTCTCCCCCCTTTCCCCTCCTCTCTCTCTCTTTCTTCCCCCCTCCCCCCCCTCCTCTCTCTCCCCTTTTTTTTCCGCTCCCCCCCTCTCTCTTTTTCTCTTTTTCCCCCCCCCCCTTTCCCTTTCCCTCCTCTCTCCCCCCTCTTTCTTCCCCTTCCCCCTCAATTTTTCCCCCCCTCTCTCTCTTTTTTTTTTCCCCTTCCTTTTTTTCCCCCCCTCTCTTTTTTTTTTTCCCCCTTCCCCCCCTCCTTCCCCCTCCTCTCTCTCTCCCTTTTTTCCCCTTCCCCCCCTCTTCCCCCTCTCTTTCTTCCCCCCCTCCTTTCTTTTCTTCCCCTCCCCTTTCCCCTTCCCCCTCCTCTCTCTCTTTCTTCCCCCCCCCCTCCCCCCTTTTCTCTCTTTCCTTTTCCCCCCCCCCAAATTTTCCCCCCCTCCCTTTTTCTCCCCCTTTTTTTT
>JABMCL010000871.1:862500-865000 GCA_018857735.1 Alviniconcha marisindica
TTTGATAGCCGTGCATTCTCAGCAGAGATCATTTCGATAGCTGTGCATTCTCAGTAGGAGAAGCTTTGATAGCTGTGTATCCTCAGCAGAGAGAACTTTCGATAGCTGTGCATTCTCGCTAGGAGAACGTTTGATAGGTCTGTATTCTCAGCAGAGAGAACGTTTTATAGTTGTGCATTCTCAGCAGAGAGAACTTTCGATAGCTGTGCATTCTGCGGGTAGGAGAACGTTTGATAGCTGTGTATTCTTAGCAGAGAGAACTTTCGATAGCTGTGCATTCTCAGTAGGAGAACGTTTGATAGCTGTGTATTCTCAGCAGAGAGAACTTTCGATAGCTGTGCATTCTCGTTAGGAGAATGTTTGATAGGTCTGTATTCTCAGCAGAGAGAACGTTTGATAGCTGTGCATTCTCAGCAGAGAGAACTTTCGATAGCTGTGCATTCTCGCGGGTAGGAAAACGTTTGATAGTGTGTATTCTCAGCAGAGAGAACTTTCGATAGCTGCATGTGCATTCTTAGCAGAGAGAACTTTCGATAGCTGTGCATTCTCGCGGGTAGGAAATGTTTATAGCTGTGTATTCTCAGCAGAGAGAACTTTCGATAGCTGTGCATTCTCGCGGGTAGGAGAACGTTTGATAGCTGTGTATTCTCAGCAGAGAGAACTTTCGATAGCTGTGCATTCTCGGGGTAGGAGAACGTTTGATAGCTGTGTATTCTCAGCAGAGAGAACTTTCGATAGCTGTGTCATTCTCAGTAGGAGAACGTTTCGATAGCTGTGATTCTCAGCAGAGAGAACGTTTGATAGCTGTGATTCTCAGCAGAGAGAACTTTCGATAGCTGTGCATTCTCGTTAGGAGAACGTTTGATAGGTCTGTATTCTCAGCAGAGAGAACTTTCGATAGCTGTGCATTCTCGTTAGGAGAATGTTTGATAGGTCTGTATTCTCAGCAGAGAGAACGTTTGATAGCTGTGTATTCAGCAGAGAGAACTTTCGATAGCTGTGCATTCTCGGTAGGAGAAGTTTGATAGTCGTGTATTCTCAGCAGAGAGAACTTTCGATAGCTGTGCATTCTCGGTAGGAGAAGTTTGATAGCTGTCGTATTCTCAGCAGAGAGAACTTTCGATAGCTGTGCATTCTCGGGGTAGGAAAATGTTTGATAGTCTGTATTCTCAGCAGAGAGAACTTTCGATAGCTGTGCATTCTCGGTAGGAGAACTTTGATGGGTTGTATTCTCAGCAGAGAGAACTTTCGATAGCTGTGCATTCTCGGTAGGAGAACGTTTGATAGGTCTGTATTCTCAGCAGAGAGAACTTTCGATAGCTGTGCATTCTCGCGGGTAGGAAAACGTTTGATAGCTGTGTATTCTCAGCAGAGAGAACTTTCGATAGCTGCATGTGCATTCTCAGTAGGAGAACGTTCAGTGATAGCTGTGTATTCTCAGCAGAGAGAACTTTCGATAGCTGTGCATTCTCGCGGGTAGGAGAACGTTTGATAGCTGTGTATTCTCAGCAGAGAGAACTTTCGAAAGCTGTGCGTTCTCGCTAGGAGAACGTTTGATAGGTCTGTATTCTCAGCAGAGAGAACGTTTGATAGGTTGTTTGGCCATTCTCAGCAAGGGAAGAAAAAACTTTAAGGGTTTTTTACCCTGTGCATTCTCGGTAGGAGAACGTTTGTGATAGCTGTGTATTCTCAGCAGGGTGAACCTTTGAAATCTGGGCATTCTCAGCAGGAACACCTCTGCTTCACAGGGGGGACGGAGCGAGCGTTCAGGAGTACCTATCTATTCCATGATCTCCACTCGTATAACTCTTTGATCCTAGCGACTGATGTCAACGACTGCGTTTTGCGTGTAGCTGGCGCCAGCTCGGATAACTGTGAGTCTCAGCTCGTATTACTGAAATTCGGCAGATTTGTAACTGTCGCTCGAAGAAAAAAGTAACTGAGTTTTCGCTTGAGCGCCATGTACGATTTAACAACAGCGGTTCAAGTAGCTTCATCCGATGACAGTCTGCATGGAATGAGAACCCGGCGAGGAGGGAAAGTGTGTGTGTGTGTGTGTGTGTGTGTGTGGTGTGTGTGTGTGTGTGTGTGTGTGTGTGTGTGTGTGTGTGAGTGCGTGCCTGAGTGTGTGTGTGTGTGGTGTGGGGGTAGGGGGGGGGGGGGGCTTTGCGTGCGTACGTGCGTGTGGCGTGCGTGTGCGTGCGTGTGTGTGTGGGGGGAGGGGAGGGGAGGGGAGGAGTGGAGCACCACATCACACACACACAGTAAAACACACACATAAGTACACACTTGAGAAATGGAAAGCAACGAGTGGCTGCATAAGTGCTTTACGCTAGTCGGCATTATACGAGCTGAGCATCATGCGAGCTGAGCACAATGCGAACTGAGCATTATCCGAACTGAGCATTATCCCCAACTGAGCATTATGCGAACTTGACATTATGCAACAGACGCATTACGTTAATCGGAGCACCATACGATTTGACATTATGCACCATAC
>JABMCL010000871.1:870000-872500 GCA_018857735.1 Alviniconcha marisindica
AGAGAGAGAGAGGTTCTGGCGGGGACAAAGATCCCAGGAGTTGTGTGTGTTGGGGGATGGGGGCGGGGGTTATCACCACCAGAACGATTCAGCATTAAGATGGCCAGAAGTGTGACACCTCTGTGTCTCCCAGAAAACGTGAGGGGCAAAGTCAGAAGACAGTGTCAATGAACAACAACGTTTGGAAGAGACATTAGGGCCGAAGCGGGAATCGAACCGACGTCCTCCTCAGCTTACCAACCTGACGCATTACCGCTGAGCCCAAACCGCCTGACAGACTGGGTGTTCACGACGAACTCGCGCCACTTTGAGCTTGAAGAGGACTGAATAAAAATTAAGTTGAATGAACCGACGTCCTCCTCAGCTTACCAACCTGACGCATTACCGCTTAGCCCAAACCGCCTGACAGACTGGGTGTTCACGACGAACTCGCGCCACTTTGAGCTTGAGGAGGACTGAATAAAAATGAAGTTGAATGAACCGACGTCCTCCTCAGCTTACCAACATGACGCCTTTCCGCTTAGATCAAACCATTTGACAGACTGGGGTTTCACGACGAACTCGCGCCACTTTGAGCTTGAAGAGGACTGAATAAAAATGAAATTGAATGAACCGTGCGGACAGACGAGATCCTGATAGCGGCCTAGTCATACGTGAAGCACGCAAAGCCCGGACTCCCTGACTACCTTCGTGGTTTAAAGGAACCGGTCTCCTCAAAACACGTCAGAGTTGAGGAGCTGCGTGAAAGTCGAGGTGGACGTCCTGGGCTCCCGTCCCTAATAAGCCTACGTTTTCTGTGGACGTAAAGCAACACTCAACGAACCAAAACGCGTTTTCTCCAAAGGGTAGGAACGATCGGAAGAAAAATTAGGAGCGAAAGATTTTGTTTGAAAATACCCCGGTTGATTTTATCATTTATACCGAATCCGGAAAGCAAGTTTTCTTGAGCATGAGCAATATGTTGCGCGGTTGGGTTGACGCATACCGCGTTGCATCTGAAGTTTTACCCTGGTGCTGTGTGTGTGTATACATACACCACGCGAATCGGGTCACTGAATTCAGTCTGGAGGGAAGGAGGGGAGAAGGGGTGGACTTTTGTTGTTGTTGTTGTTGTTGTTCTTCATCTTCTAAATTCAGTGTTGTGTACTACTACCCAGGCAGTTTAAAACAACACAATTTCTTACTTTCGCGTTAAGAAAAATGTATCTCTTTTTTCTTCTTCTGAAATTGTACAGAATTGTACTTTGATCATTGTAATCTCAAACAGAACGAGGCCTATGAAGAATCAAACGAACAAAGACAGTTAATTAACCGCTCGAGGTGCCGACAGGGCGACCCGATATCACCATACATATTTATTTTGTGTGTTGAAATTTTAGCAATCATGATTCGAGAAGATAGTGATATCAAGGGAATCGGGATAAACAAAGTAGAACACAAAATATCTCAATTCGCAGATGACACACAACTAATGAACAATGGAGAGAAAAAATCATCTGAAAAATCAATAGATGCAATTAATAAATTTTGGGAAAAGTATCTGGCCTGTTTTTGAATGCGGACAAAACACAGGCCATATGGTTAGGTAGCAAAAATATTCAAGAGTAAAATATATGCCGCATTTGAAAATGGTATGGAATCCAACTATGTTTAAGATCCTTGGCATATGGTTTACCCAGGATTTAAAAGAGTGTGCAGCAATAAACTACAATAAAAATTTCGACGAAGTTAAAAAACTGTTCAAAATTTGGTCACTCAGGACTATTACCCCGCTAGGAAGAGTTGCTATACTGAAGTCACTGATTCTGTCAAAACTGATCCATTTGTGGATTTTGCTGCCTGACCCCCCTGATAACTTTGTGAAAGATCTTCAAAAAATATGTTTTAAATTTGTTTGGAATAAAAAACAAGACAGAACTGCCAGAAAGACGACAATAAAAGATGTAAAAAGTGGAGGTCTAAATATTCCAGATATTAAAACGTATATTCTAGCTCTAAAACTCACATGGATAAAAAAAGTTAAAGATATCAAACCATAAATGGAGAAATGTTCCGATGGAGTTGTATCCATTTCTTCATCAATTATAGTGTTACGGCCCTTGCTTTTTCAACCAAACTGTCAAAAATAATTCCTTCTGGTCAGACGTCTTCAAAGCTTATGGAATTTTCTTTAGTAAAGTGAAACCAAACTCGACATCTCAACTTCTTTCTGAACCTGTTTTTTATAACAAAAATATGATGATCGGAAACAAGATCATCAAATACACACAGTGGGTTGACAATGGAGTGTACTGTATCGCTCATTTTATAAAAGAAAATGGGCGGTTTCGCACTCTTGCAGAATTTAATACAAAGTTTGGCATGACGGTTGATTTCTTGACTTTTAATAGTTGCACCAGTTCAATAAAACATTATATCAAGACGTCTACGATACTTATTGGTAATAACATGGCAAATGAGGTAAATATCTCGCTGAGTACAATCTACTCTGCACCAAAGG
>JABMCL010000871.1:892500-912500 GCA_018857735.1 Alviniconcha marisindica
GGGTCTTTTTCCTTTTCGCGCCATGTAGCCTAAATAATCGATGTTACATTAATTTCAACCAAAAGCAGATCCTACATCTCATTTATCACAGTTTAACTATTGCATAAGTGTTGTTTCGTACTCTCTCTCTCTCCTCTCCTCTCTCTCTCTCTCTCTCTCTCTCTCTCTCTCTCTCTCTCTCTCTCTCTCTCTCCAAAAAAAAAAAAAAAAAAAAAAGAAAAGAAAAAAAGGTACACACCGTTACATTATTAATGTCAACCGAAAGCAGATAAATATCCCACATCTCATTTTTCACCATTTAACTGCTTAAGTGTTGTTTCGTAGCCTGAAAAAAGGGCTTAAATGACCACGTTACGTTATTAATGTCAATCAAAAGCAGATAAATATTCTACATCGCATTTTTCACCGTTTAACTGCTGCTTTAGTGTTGTTTCGTAGCCTGAAAAAAGGGGCTTAAATTACCACGTTACATTATTAACGTGAACCAAAAGCAGATAAATATCCTACATCTCATTAACTGTTGTTTAAGTGCTGTTTTGTACCTTTAAAAAAACGGGCTTAAATTACCACGTTACATTATTAATGTCAACCAAAAGCGGATAAGTATCCTACATCGCATTTTTCACTGTTTAACTGTCAGTTGCTTAAGTGTTGTTTTACACCTTCAAAAACGGGCTTGAATTACCAGGTTACAATATTAATGTCAGCCAAAAGCAGATCAGTATCCTGTCTCTCATTTTTGACCGTGTAACTGTTGTTTAAGTGTTGTTTTGTTAGCCTGAAAAAGGGGCTTACGCCGGAAATTCGCATGCTGTGTTTTGTCATAATAAAAGTTTTTTGTTTTTTTTGTAACCTTTTATGTGTTTGGATCTTATTGATTCCAAGCCTGTGCTATAGTGAGTGTGATGTGGGTCTCATGCCTGGGAAGTCTGCTCAGCACCTGTCTGCAGTCGCGCAATCCAGATGAAGCGAACAGGTCAGTGTATATATAGCCAGAAAAACCAAAATTTCGTTCACGGAAAGTGCCGCCTTAGAAGATTTGCTTCATTCAGATTTCATCTCTTTGTTTCAATGATGACATTAATTAAGCACTTAGAGTGCTTGAGGAAAGCGCTGATAGTCTCAGAGCTACTGTTTGGATGTTATATACCTTGTCGCTCTAGTAGGACCAGAGCTTCTGTTTGGATGTTATATACCTTGTCGCTCTAGTAGGACCAGAGCTTCTGTTTGGATGTTATGTACCTTAATAATTGTCGCGCTCATACTACCAGAGCTGCTGTCTTCGTGTCACGCCTTGTCGCTGTCATAGTACCAGAGCTATTGTTTGGATGTTATACCTTGTCGCGCTGGTAGTACCAGAGTTACTGTTTGGGTGTTATACCTTGTCGAGTTGATAGAACCGGAGCTACTGTTTGGATATTATATACCTTGTCGCTCTCATTGCACCAGAGCTGCTGTTTGGGTGTTATACCTTGTCCCGCTAGTAGCACCAGGCCTACTGTTTGGATGTTATACCTTGTAGCTCTCATAGTACCAGACCTACTGTCTGGATGTTATATACCTTGTCGCGCTGGTAGTACCAGAGCTACTGTCTGGATGTTATATACCTTGTCACGCTCGCGTACCAGAGCTATTGTTTGGATGTTATATACCTTGTCGCGCTCGTAGTACCAGAGCTATTGTTTGGCTGTTATATACCTTGTCACGCTCGCGTACCAGAGCTATTGTTTGGATGTTATATACCTTGTCGCGCTCGTAGTACCAGAGCTACTGTCTGGATGTTATATACCTTGTCACGCTCGCGTACCAGAGCTATTGTTTGGATGTTATATACCTTGTCGCGCTGGTAGTACCAGAGCTACTGTTTGGATGTTATATACCTTGTCACGCTCGCGTACCAGGGCTATTGTTTGGATGTTATATACCTTGTCGCGCTCGTAGTACCAGAGCTATTGTTTGGATGTTATATACCTTGTCGCGCTCGTAGTACCAGAGCTATTGTTTGGCTGTTATCCCTTGTCGCGCTCGTAGTACCAGAGTTATTGTTTGGATGTTATATACCTTGTCGCGCTCGTAGTACCAGAGCTATTGTTTGGCTGTTATCCCTTGTCGCGCTCGTAGTACCAGAGCTATTGTTTGGATGTTCTAGCCGTTGTCAGTAACAGACAATTAATTAAGCCTACCGCTCTGCAAAAGCTGTGTACAGCGCTGAACACGTCACTGCTACTTTTGATGCACGCGGGGTCATCTCTCAAGAGACAGGTCTTAATTAGTGTTAACCCTTTCTGTGCCCAGCGACTGAATAGTGAGTCTGGCGCAATGCCGGCGTTCCGGCATCCATTGGTTTTGCTGCTTACGGTAGAAAGATAGGCTAGTTAATAATGAATAATAATGATTAAAGTATTTGTAAAGCGCAAAATCTTTTCCGTCGAGACTATTCTAAGTGCACCAGTGCTCAAAGGTCAGAACCTCTGAGAGCTCAAAGGTCAGAACCTCCGAGAGCTCCGGCAAAGGTCAGAACCTCCGAGAGCTCCGGCAAAGGTCAGAACCTCCGAGAGCTCAAAGGTCAGAATTTTTGAATGCTCAACGGTCAGAACCTCCGAGAGCTCAACGGTCAGAACTTCCGAGAGTTCAAATGTCAGAACCTCCGAGAGCTCAACGGTCAGAACTTCCGAGAGCTCAAAGGTCAGAATTTCCGAGAACTCAAAGGTTAGAACTTCCGAGAGCTCAAAGGTCAGAACTTCCGAGAGCTCAAAGGTCAGAACTTCCGAGAGCTCTAAGGTCAGAGCTTCCGAAAGCTCAAAGGTAAGAATTTTTGAGTGCTCAACGGTCAGAACTTCCGAGAACTCAAAGGTTAGAACTTCCGAGAGCTCAAAGGTCAGAACTTCCGAGAGCTCTAAGGTCACTCGGAACTTCCGACAGCTCAAACGGGTAAGAATTTTTGAGTGCTCAACGGTCAGAACTTCCGGAAAGCTCAAAGGTCACAACGTTTCAGTGCTCAAAGGTCAGAACCTCCGAGTGCTCGAGGGGTCTTGAGCACTCCCTGAAGCTTTGTCTCGCCGGCACATCATTTTCTACTTCATAGCCCGCGGTGTCAGACATCCGAAATAGCCCCTTGCCTTCGCTCCTTGTGTAATAACAGGCTTGTGTTTATGTGATTACCCCCCCCTCACGCCCCCCCTCAGCGAGTCCCGCTCCGTTTGCACTGAGGAGTTGTTGCGATCAGCGTTCAATGACTAACAACAGGTTCCTCAGGGGAACAGATATAATTTTACGGGCATCAGCCGTGCCGTGCTATCTTCCCTTTTCCGTGATCTGAAGCGTGATAGGCAACGGCAGGACGGAGGAAGTGCTGGGAGTCACGCAGCGTCCCGTCTTTGAGTCGCTGGATTTCGGTTAGTAGGTTATTATACCTCTTGGCTTCTTAACGCCTCGTTAATCTCACGAGGGTCGTCTTGGCTCGACTCGGCTCGGCTCGGGACGGGACGGGCTTGATCGTGGGTGGATTCATGCCCGACATTGGCTGCTTTGCACATGATGATGATGATGATGATGATGATGATGATAAGGATGTTGATGTAATAATAATCAGTAAATTAAAAACAAATGATGATGACGACGACAAAGACGACAATAATAATAATGATAATAAAAATAAAAATAAAATAATATTAACGCGTACTTAGAACGCCTACCTCGTACGGGCCCTAAGCTCTTACACATTCTTTAAACCTGCATAAATATTGACAACAGAAGTTGTGCGCGCGCGGCCGCATACACACACACCACACACACACACACACCACACACACACACACACACACACACACACACACACACACACCACTCCACACACACACACACACACACACACACACATACACTCTCTCTCTCTCTCTCTACACACACACACACACAACACACACCCCACACACACACACACACACCCCACACACACACACACACACACACACACACACACACACACACACACTCACTCACTCACTCCCACACACACACACACACACACTCTCTCTCTCTCTCTCTCTCTCTCACACACACACACACACACACACACACACACACACACTCACACACACACACACACACACACACACACACACACTCACACTAAACACACAAACAACACACACACACACACACACACACACACACACACACACACACACACACACACACACACACACACACACACACACACACACACACACACGCACACACACACACACACGAGATACAGGACAATCACATCCAACCCAGATCGCTACACCTTCAAATCCCGGCAGCAACAGTCACGACACCTGCACATTCATCAGCCCAATAAGGGCCTACGCATATATACCTACACGTAAACCACACAGACACCATCCGCGCAATAAACCGTTGCATGCGATGCAAGCAAGGAGGCATCGGGTGCAGCAGGCTCCCGGCGAAGAAGCCACTGATTTAATCATTAATAATAACAATAATAATACACGCCTCCGCATCGGCACTTTTGCAGCAAGCGCCGCCACAATCCTTCTCTACAGCGCAAGGACTCGCCCGCGTCACACAATTAAGCCACCTCTCCAGCCCCTCAGTGCTCACACCGGAGCGCCTTTCCTTAATTAATTGACCGTGTCCAAAACTGCAGCGTCCCGAGGGAACCGACCTGACTGCCAAGCATCTGAGGCCGTTTCCGCCCCCGCTCGGCCGGGACGGGACGTTACGTTACGGGACTGGGCGGGGCGGGGTGGGACGTCATGCACTCGCTACGTGGTGGTTCGAACTGACGGGCGTGCGTCAGTGGTTTATTTAACCTGTTCTCTGCCAGCAGTTTGCAGGCAGCTTTCCTTCTAAGAAAACAACATCAAAAGAAACAGCAACAACAACAACACAAAACGACGACCAACAACAACCCCCTCCCCCCCCCTCCACCAAAAAAAAAAAAAAAAGCTGCAAAAAACAACAACAACCCAAAACAACAACATCAACAACAACAACACACTCAACCACCCACCCACATCCAGACCCCCCCCCCCGCTCCCCGCACACACACACAAACACACATACAACTAACAGCAACAAGAAGAAGAAAGAACAAAACAAAACAAAAACACCACACAACAACGGAAAGGATCTGAAACAAAAGTTGACAGCTACCGTTCTGAAACAAGATCCTAGCACACAAAGTGTTATAGAAACAAGATCCTAGCACACAAAGTGTTGAAGAAACAAGATCCTAGCACACAAAGTGTTGAAGAAACAAGATCCTAGCACACAAAGTGTTGAAGAAACAAGATCCTAGCACACAAAGTGTTGAAAAGAACGCTCATTTATTCTTGTGTTTTGGACAACAACAAAAACAGGTTTTGTGTTGTCCTGTTGAAATCAGGGTTCTTTTCTGTGTTGTGTTGTTAAAACAACCAGCGTTCTTTTCAACTTTTAGTGTATCCGAAGCAAAAGTTGATTGCTAGCCATTCTAAAACAAATCCAAGCACACAAAGGGTTAAAAAGAACGCAGATTTTAAAAAAAAATAGAAAAACACTGAAAGCCAGTTTTGCGGTGTCCTGTTAAATTCAGCGTTCTTTTTTGTGTTGTCTTATTAAAGCAGTCAGCGTTCTTTTCTTCTTCTTCTTCTTCTTCTTCTTCTTCTTCTTCTTCTTCTTCTTCTTCTTCTCTCTCTCTCTCTCTCTCTCTCTCTCTCTCTCTCTCTCTCTCCCCCTCCCTCCCTCCCTCCCTCCCTCCCTCTCTCTCTCTCTTTTATATATATATATATTTTTTTTTAACTTTCAGTTTGTTTAGACCTTCTAAGAACAGTCTCGAGAAAAGCTTAAGCTGATTATTTCAAAGAGCCGCTTTTGAGAATTTTGTTTCGTGTGACGTAAGCGTCCTGGCGAATCTGGAATCCCAGCAGGAAGTTGCATGCACAGCATCCTAGAAGCAGATGGAAAACACTTTGCCGATGGTGCCAGAGGACGTCCTGAAGACAGGAAAAGGGTTAATGGGATGGCCCCAAAGAAGAAAGCTGTTTTTTCTAAAGATCATGTTATACTTCCTTCGCTATTCTGAGAGTCGGATCGTGTGTATAGCTAAAAGATCAGTGCCGCCACCACCAAATCGTTGACAACAAAGCACATGTTGCTGAAGTTGTTGCTGTTGTTGATGATGACGGTGTGGTTGCTGACGAGGTTACACTTCGTCCTGAGGTGACCCTGTGCGGTTGACGGGACGCTAAAATCCAAGAACTTTCTAACCGCCCCTCCAGTTATTAGGATGTTATTCCCTTTTTCTGACACCGCGTCATAAACGTCATCTATTGCACCAGTGTTGTTTTGCCCAAATATGGAAACTAGCTCCTTTCCCCCACCTCCCTCCATCCCCCCCCTCCCCCCTCTCCCCTGTTGTGCCCAAATATGGAGACTAGCTCCCTTCCCGCACCTCCTTTAACCTCCCCCCACTTCCCACCGCCTCCCACCATGCCCCCCCCCCCTCCCCCTCTGCCCAAATATGGAAACTAGCTTCCTTCCCGCACCTCCCCGTACCTCCTTCCACCTCCCCCCACTTCCCACCGCCTCCCACCATACCCCCCTCCCCTCTGTGCCCAAATATGGAAACTAGCTTCCCTCTCCCCCTCCCCCTCCCTACACCTCCCCCTTCCCCCACCTCCTCTTTAGCATTTTCAGCTCTGGGTAGGAGCCTGTCAGTGCTGAAAAATCCCGTATAACTTTGATGGGATTCGAACCCAAGACCTTCCGACCCACAGTCCGACGCACTAACCACTACGCTACAGTGGCCGGTTCAGTGATTTTGATCTACTCATGGCTGATTCCAACATGAAACTTCAGTGATACAAATCTACTCATGACTGATTCCCCCCACATGAGACTTCAATCTGGCAAAGCCCCAAAACATTATCAACGAACTATGCTTTTTGTTTTGTTAGTTAGAGTTCACAAGAAATCTCGAATGGACAAGGAAAGGACAATCTGAAAGCTTACTTAATTTTTTTTTATGTCAGTATATAGTTCAGGCATGCAATAGCACATATGAAAAAATACACAAAGATTAAGATCCAAACACATAAAAGGTTAAAAGAACGCTGTTTATTAGGGCAAAACTCAACATGCGAATTTTCGAGGTAATCCCCTTTATCAAGCTACAAAACGACATACAGATTAAACTGATGTCATAATTCCACAGCTGACTGCATAGGTTACTGATACTTTGGTCCTACTTTCGCTTTTCCTGTGTGACCTGTGGAGAAACATTTCTACGGTGGTGTGCATAAAATAGAAACACCTGTCGTGTCTGAAACAAAGCACAGCTTTGAAATCTGATAAATCATGGTATACGCACCTGGGTTTTCCAGAGACATCTGACCTCAATCTAATCTGACCTCAATCTACAAGCAATTACCCCAGCACCACCACCACCACCACCACCACCACCATTCACAACACAAAGAAGATCGAAAGTCTCACTTTGTCACTCTCTCCTTTTCTCTCACCCACGCATGCATGCACGCACGCACGCACGCACGTACAAATGCACGCACGCGCACACACGGGGGCGGGGGGGGGGGGGGGGGAGGAGAGGAGGGAACCCAACCAACCAACCAACCAAACAACAAACCACAAACAAAATAACGAGAAAGAAACAAACAAAAAACAACCCCAGATCCAACTGAATAATTCGAAATGTTCAAAATTCGTCTCTAGTCATTTTGAATGAATATTCCACAAGTACAAACTCGTATCTCGTAACGCTCTGCATTTGCTCACAGCCTGCATATCATTAGATTTTTCTTCAAAGTGACCTGCTCTTTTACATTTTGAATGCTTTAGATTTTTCTTCAAAGTGACCTGCTCTTTTACATTTTGAATGCTTTAGATTTTTCTTCAAAGTGACCTGCTCTTTTACATTTTGAATGCTTTAGATTTTTCTTCAAAGTGACCTGCTCTTTTACATTTTGAATGCTTTAGATTTTTCTTCAAAGTGACCTGCTCTTTTACATTTTGAATGCTTGGATGTCTTGACAAGCTGCTCAAAAGGATAAACGATAGATTTTTTTCTGAAGAAAAAAGAAAGAAAAAAAGAACCAAAAAAAAAGAGCCCTTTTCTTTGAGAGGAGAGAGAGAGAGAGAGAGAGAGAGAGAGAGAGAGAGAGAGAGAGAGAGAGAGAGAGAGAGAGAGAGAGAGAGAGAGAGAGAGAGCCAGCCAGCCAGCCAGACAGACAGACAGACAGAGAAACACTTGCACTTCCAGGCATTCCGCTATCCGTAACCGGATTTAACCGGATTAGTTTTCTTTTTTTTAATTTATCTTCGTTTGACTATGGTTTTGTCGCTTTGAAAGAAAAAGAAAGAAAAGAAAAAAAGGGGGGGGGGGGGGGGGGGGGCTTACCCCGAAAGTCTGCACACGTTTTGTACTGTCCTATTAAAATTAACCTTCTTAACCGTTGGCGTGTTTGGGTCTCGCTGTTTGAATCGGACAATGAGTGCAATACAAAAACACGCGCAAAGGTTCAGTGCAAACACTTCTTTTTTTCTCCAGGCAACAAAGAGACAAATAAGAGAGACACCAACAAACAATGGAATGAATGATGTCCGACTACTGATCCTTCGGCTGCTGCAGACGTTCGTGTGCTAGACCTGTATACATTATGCATGAATTCTGAGACGGAGCTAACGATGTGGTTTAGCGTCGGCAGCGGCGTGAGTCAGTCGGCGCGCGGAGCGCAGTGTGTGTGTGTGTGTGTGTGTGTGTGTGTGTGTGTGTGTGTGTGTGTGTGTGTGTGGTGTGTGTGTGTGTGTGTGTGTGTGTGGTGTGTGTGTGTGAGAGGAAGAGAGAGAGAGAGAGAGAGAGGAGAGAGAAGAAGAGAAAGAGAGAGAGAGAGAGAGAGAGAGAGAGAGAGAGAGAGAGAGTGTGTGCCTGTGTGTGCCTGTGTGTGTGTGTGTGTGTGTGTGTGTGTGTGGTGTGTGTGTGTGTGTGTGTGTGTGTGGTGTTGTGTGTGTGGTGTGTGTGTGGGTGTGGAGAGAGAGGAGAGAGAGAGAGAGAGAGGAGAGAGAGAGAGAGAGAGAGAGAGAGAGAGAGAGGGAGAGTGAGAGAGGAGAGAGAGAAGAGACCTGTGTGTGCCTCTGTGGGTGTGTGTGTGTGTGTGTTGTGGGTGTGGTGTGTTGTGTGTGTGAGAGAGAGAGAGAGAGAAGAGAAGAGGGAGAGAGAGAGGAAGAGAGAGAGGAGAGGAGAGAGAGAGGAGAGAGATAGAGAGAGAGAGATAGAGAGAGAGAGAGAGAGTATGTGTGTGTGTGCCTGTGTGTGCCTCTGTGTGTGTGTGTGTGTGTGTGTGTACGTGCGAGTATGTGTGTGTGTGTATGTGTGCGCACGCGCGCGTGTTTGTGCGTGCGTGTGTGTGCGCGCGTGCTTGTGTGTGTGTGTTTGTGTGTGTGTGCGCGCAAGCGCGCGCGCGCGCGTGTGTCTGTATGTGTGTATCTGTGCGCGCGCAAGCGCGTGGTTGTGGTGCAGCTGGTGCGTCGTCCCAGTGGAGAATGACGCAACCGGAGACGATCGAGTGATGCCACTGGCTCTGTGTGTGTGTGTGTGTGTGTGTGTGGGTGTGTGTGTGGGTATGAGGGTGACTCTTAGCGCTTAGTGGATCGGAACACTCGAACCGTCTGGCCGGGGTTACATGCACTCAATCACCGCACGAGCGCACCGCCTCGACCTACTTGTGTGAGTGTTTTTGGCATGTCAGTGTCATAAAAAAAAAAAAAAAAAAAGGAATCTTTGAAAAAAACCAACAACCCCAAACAAACAGGCTATGGACGTGTTGGAGCGTTGGAAAATAAGGGGGGGGGAGGGGGGGGGGACAAGGGCTGAGAAAGAGAGTGAGAGAGAGTAGGGGGGGGGTGTGGACAGGGGGAAGGAGGAGAGGGGCTGATAGACGGTGAGTGAGTGAGGAAGTGAGAGAGGAAGAGAGAGAGAAATAGAGATGGAAAAGGTAGGGGGGGGTGGGGGGTGGGGGGGTGGGGGGGTTGAAGAGAAATTGAACAAAAGATAGGAAAGAGAGAAAAGGGTGGGTGGGTAGAAGGGAGAAAACAGAGATTGAAGAAAAGACGAGAGAGAGAGAGAGAGAGAGAGAGAGAGAGAGAGAGAGAGAGAGAGAGAGAGAGAGAGAGAGAGAGAGAGAGAGAGAGAGAGAGAGAGAGACAGACAGACAGACAGACAGACAGACAGACAGACAGACAGACAGACAGACAGACAGACAGATAAAGAAGTGACAAAGACAGAAAGAGACCGACCGACAATGAGAGACGGAAAAGCCAGCCAGCCAGACAGAGACAGAGGCAGACACAGACAGACAGTCGAAATGGAACTGAACCGCCGAGCCGAGCCACACAGACCGTACCACAGGACTAGGTCAAACCTCTAACTGCCAGACGGATACTCCTCCGAGCCGAGCCACAGTCCGTACCACAGGACTAGGTCAAACCTCTAACTGCTAGACGGATACTCCTCGTACGAGCCACAGTCTTTACCACAGGACTAGGTCAAACGGCTAACTGCCAGACGGATACCCCTCCGAGCCGAGCCACACACAGTCCGTACCACAGGACTAGGTCAAACGGCTAACTGCCAGACGGATACTCCTCCGAGCCGAGCCACAGTCTGTACCACAGGACTAGGTCAAACGGCTAACTGCCAGACGGATACTCCTCCGAGCCGAGCCACAGTCTGTACCGCAGGACTAGGTCAAACGGCTAACTGCCAGACGGATACACCTCGTACGAACCTCAACCTCAACACGAGGAGGCAGGAATACGTGCAAATAATTCCATCCATTTGCCCGCCTCGTACGGTTGTTTCATCAATATTTATACATCAGAAGATTGTTTGTTTTGGTTTGAGTTCGAGCCCCTCAAGGTGACAAAACGTGTCAAGTTCGATGCAGTGCCTGCACGTTTTGTCACCCCGGCACGTTTTGTCACCTCACCACGCGGCTGCATGTTTTGTGACCCCGGCACGTTTTGTCATCACGTGGTTGCATGTTTTGTCATCACGTGGTTGCATCTTTTGTCACCACGCGGGTGCGTGTTTTGTCACCTTGGTGGCAAAACGTGCCGTGGTGACAGAAAGGGCCGCTACCGGGCTCAGCCCGAAAGTTCGCACGTTTTGTAATGTCATCTTAAATCGGCGTTCTTTTTAACCCCTTATGTGATTGTATATCGATGCCCTAACGGTCAGGCCGCTACCAGTGACCGTGTGACTCAGCGCAAGTCATGGACCTATATATATACTACTACATAAAAATATAGGTGGACCTATATACACCACTATATATAGGTCCGTGGCAAAAGTAATAGGAGTTAGCTCCTTGACGTTTAACTCCAAGCCAGCCGTCTGGATCGTATAGCCTACAGGCGAAACGCAAGTCTTCAAATCAGACATGAGTCGGTAAGGCCCTCAGCTCAATTTCACTTCGGCTCTCCTTTCGCTTCAGAAAGGTTCTGGTTTGTGGACACTGTCTTATGGCTTTGTCCCTCACAGTTAATGAAACATTAAAATGGCTCTCTTCGCTGCCCACCTTAATGCAGGAGCCATTCTGACGGTGACAGTGCAGCGTTAGGTATAGTATAGTCTTCCTCCTCCTCGTGCCTATATGTATATAACTAATGCTTGTAATTTGATATCTACTCATCGGTAGCTTAGCAAGGACTAGTTGTTAGACAGGTTTTTGACTGAATCTAAACTACAATCCTTGTAGAAAAACAAAAAGAAAAAAAAGAAAAAAAGAAAGAAAAAAGAAAAAGAAAAAAAAGAGAAGTGAAGTAATAGGTCTGCATGCAAATGAGGTAAAAAAACAACAACAACAAAACAAAAACAAAAACAAAACAAAAACAAAACAAAACAAAACTACAATCCTTGTAAAATCATGTAAAGTTTTCGAGTTCGAGTTTGAGTTCGACCTCCTGGGATCTCGGTTCCCGCCAGAACCTCTTCGGAGACAACTCGGCGTTAAACAAGTTTAAGCAAGCCTCGAATCACAAGTGAAACGTTTGGTTCATTGTTCACAACACACGCCGCTTTCTGATGGAAGAGAATTGAAGGGGGCGGGGCTGGGGGTTGGGGGGGGGGGGGGGGGTGAAGATGAATGGATCGGGAAGTATGAATGAGAAATGCAGCATTCCAGGCAGACGAATGAGCAAGCAAAGGTGTATGCGAGTTCAAAGTTGCTTTACGTCCGCAGAGACCGTACGGACTATTAGAGACACCCATCTCGACTTTCACACAGCTCCTGAGCTCTGATCTCAAAGGTCCAGTGTTACTTTACGTCCACAGAGACCGTACGGACAGGGATGTGGAGCCCAGGACGGCCACCTCGACTTTCACACAACCCCTGAGCTCTGAATTGTATTCTTGCCTACTCCAGACTGAATAGAAAGAAATTCTCATAGCTCTGGGTGCTCAACGGAGGGGACCTTAATTTATGTGCATCTGTGGTAGCCCATAAAATGAAGTTGAATGATCCGGAGAAGCAGAAATGGAAGAAAAGGATATTGAGGCAATGGAGAAAACATTCAAAGCTATATATTTTGGTCTGCTCTAGTTGCGTGGCCTACCCTAGACTTAAAATAAACAGACAACCACTGACAGCTGTTAACAGATATCGCGGATACCGGCCGGCGTAACTTGAACTGCAATCTAACTGCAGTCTAATCGACTCATAGTATCTAATCAACTCATAATACGATAGCGTTTAAATGTAGTGTATGAGTAGTTCAGTACTGCGGAAAACCCCCATTTCCTGGAAACGAAAAGGCTTTAAAAAAAACCCACCCACCCACCCGCATACATACATTTTTCAGCTGTTCTGAGTGAGTGTGCGTGTGTGTGCGTGTGTGCGTGTGCGTGCGTGCGTGCGCGTGCGCGTGCGCGCGTGCGTGCGTGCGTGCGTGCGTGCGTGCGTGCGTGCGTGCGTGCGTGCGTGCGTGCGTGCGTGCGTGCGTGTGTGGTGTGTGTGTGTGTGTTGTGTGTGTGTGTGTGTGCGTGTGTGTGCGTGTGTGTGTGCGTTGTGTGTGTGTGTGTGTGTGTGTGCGTGTGCGTGTGTGCGTGTGCATGTGTGTGTGTGCTTGTTTTGCGTGCGTGTGGGTGTTGTGGGTGTGCGTGTGCGTGTGTGTGTGTGTGTGTGTGTGGGGTGTGTGTGTGTGTGTGTGTGTGTGTGGTGCGTGTGCGTGGTGTGGCTGTGTGTGTGTGTGTGCGTGCGCGTGTGTGCGTGTGTGTGTGTGTGTGTGTTTATTTTGTGTGTGTGTGTGTGGTCTGTGTGTGTGTGTGTGTGTGTGTGTGTGTGTGTGGTTGTGTGTGTGTGTGGTGTGTGTGTGTGCGTGTGTGTGTGCGTGTGCTTGTGCGTGTGTGTGTGTGTGTGTGTTTATTTTGTGTGTGTGTGTGTGTGTGGAATGTTTGCACAATAATCGATGAAGTCCCACTCTCTTCTCCTTTCTCTTATGACCAAAAAACAAACAACCAAACAAAAGCACACACAAAAAACAACAACAAAAAACCAGCAACAACAACAACAACAACAAAAACCAACCAACCAACCAACCAACCAACCAAACAACAATAACAACAACAAAAGGTGTTCTGAACTACTACAGCACACATAATTAGGCCGGACGAGAACTCAGACAGACACGACGGACTGATTTAAATCCAACGTACTTAACGTGCAAGTAATTGTTCCTGATAAGTCAGACCGACGTCTGAGGACACCAACCCCCCCACCCCCACGTCATCGTGCACGTTCACAGCGGAGGTCCTGTCGAGTAATCACACAAGTCATCAAGCCACAAGTTAAAGTGTGACTCACTGCATGCTCATAATGAGTCAGGAGTCTCCTCACTTTCGGAGACGACTTCATAATAGACGATCTTCGGAAATCCAAGGGCTTGCACTCGGTAAGTGCCTACGTGTGTAGCGCAGAGTAGGCACAGTAGGTACAGTGAGCACGTGGGCAAGATGACGGATACCAGTAAACAAAAGGAAAAAAAAAAAAAAAGCATCAGAAATCCCTGATCAAGCACTCACCGTTCGTGGGGAACATGCAGATCGGATAGTAGGTTCCTCCCAGCTGGTAGTCTAGTATAAATTATAATAGGTCTATGCCTGAAGATCTAAAACTGTCGCAGATCGGGTCTTCTCCACTGCCGCCTCCATCAGGAGACTTCACTCTCCCGGAGTACGAAAACACTGTCAAATTATCTTCGCCTATTATTTCCGGAAATCGTCTGTTGTGGGAGAAACAGGATCTGAAGGCTCTTTATTAGGACAAAACACAGCATGCAACAAAGCGTTCTTTCGAACCTTCTACGTGTTTAGATCTCGGTTTTGAACGCTAGAAGTCATTCTTGTTTCAGATGTTTTGGATCTGAATGAACTGAGACTGAAGGCAGAAACTCGAAAGGCAGACTGATTCTCTGGTTGTAGGCGAACGAAGCTCACAGCGCGATGTAGTGACCTACTAACTGTAGGGGGGCGGGGTGGGGAGTGAGGAAGCAGGTTGGAAGCATGAATGAAGAGTCACAAGTCAGCGGTTGCTATCACATAACTTTTAATTACACCAACCAGGAAATAGTGTGGGTTCTCCCCTGAATCACATGCATTGGTGTGTGTGTGTGTGTGTGTGTGTGTGTGTGTGTGTGTGTGTGTGCGTGTGTGTGTGCGTGTGCGTGTGTGCGTGTGTGTGTGTGTGTGTGTTTATTTTGTGTGTGTGTGTGTGTGGAATGTTTGCACAATAATCGATGAAGTCCCACTCTCTTCTCCTTTCTCTTATGACCAAAAAACAAACAACCAAACAAAAGCACACACAAAAAACAACAACAAAAAACCAGCAGCAACAACAACAACAACAAAAACCAACCAACCAACCAACCAACCAACCAAACAACAATAACAACAACAAAAGGTGTTCTGAACTACTACAGCACACATAACTAGGCCGGACGAGAACTCAGACAGACACGACGGACTGATTTAAATCCAACGTACTTAACGTGCAAGTAATTGTTCCTGATAAGTCAGACCGACGTCTGAGGACACCAACCCCCCCACCCCCACGTCATCGTGCACGTTCACAGCGGAGGTCCTGTCGAGTAATCACACAAGTCATCAAGCCACAAGTTAAAGTGTGACTCACTGCATGCTCATAATGAGTCAGGAGTCTCCTCACTTTCGGAGACGACTTCATAATAGACGATCTTCGGAAATCCAAGGGCTTGCACTCGGTAAGTGCCTACGTGTGTAGCGCAGAGTAGGCACAGTAGGTACAGTGAGCACGTGGGCAAGATGACGGATACCAGTAAACAAAAGGCAAAAAAAAAAAAAAAAAAAAGCATCAGAAATGCCGATCAAGCACTCACCGTTCGTGGGGAACATGCAGATCGGACAGTAGGTTCCTCCCAGCTGGTAGTCTAATATAAATTATAACAGGTCTATGCCTGAAGATCTACAACTGTCGCAGATCGGGTCTTCTCCGCTGCCGCCTCCATCAGGAGACTTCACTCTCCCGGAGTACGAAAACACTGTCAAATTATCTTCGCCTATTATTTCCGGAAATCGTCTGTTATGGGAGAAACAGGATCTGAAGGCTCTTTATTAGGACAAAACACAGCATGCAACAAAGCGTTCTTTCGAACCTTCTACGTGTTTAGATCTCGGTTTTGAACGCTAGAAGTCATTCTTGTTTCAGATGTTTTGGATCTGAATGAACTGAGACTGAAGGCAGAAACTCGAAAGGCAGACTGATTCTCTGGTTGTAGGCGAACGAAGCTCACAGCGCGATGTAGTGACCTACTAACTGTAGGGGGGCGGGGTGGGGAGTGAGGGAAGCAGGTTGGAAGCATGAATGAAGAGTCACAAGTCAGCGGTTGCTATCACATAACTTTTAATTACACCAACCAGGAAATAGTGTGGGTTCTCCCCTGAATCACATGCATTGGTGACCAGGTAACGCGCACACTGAAAAGCGACCTGCTTCTGCAGGGACACTGGGGGAAAGAGGACGCGGCGGTCGGTTGTGCCGCTTAATGTCCTCAGATGTCAGTTGACGTATTAGGGACAAGCTGTGACCAATGCCGAAGCATGGTTCAGTATAGCTTTACGTCCACGGAAACCAGAGGGTTCGTTAGGACGGACAGCCCAGGACGGCCACCTCGACTCTCACACGGCTCCTGAACTATAAGACGCGGCGGGCCCAGCGCACAAGTTTTAACACTTTAGATAATTGGGGCCATAAAATTCCCACCCAGTCAAAAAAGAAAAAGGACAGGAAAGAAAGGTTAAAGGGTCATGGCCCTGGACACACACAATGCACTCGGTTACATAACTACTCCAGGTTGGTTTTGGTTATAAACTTGTTATACATATATATATTTAAAAAAATTATAACACCGAGTTGTCTCCGGAGAGGTACTGGCGGGGACCGAGATCCCAGGAGATGTTGTTGTTGAAGTGTTGCTTTACGTCCACAGAAACCGTAGGTTTATTAGGGACTGGGAGCCCAGGACGTCCACCTCGACTTTCACACAGCTCCTGAGCTCTGAAACCCCCGGGAGATGGAGGAAGAGGGAGACTATACCTGTCGCTACACTGTCACCACCAGAATGATTCTGCTTTAAGATGGGCAGCGGCGAAAGCCTCTATAATGTTTCATTAAGTGTGAGGGACAACAACAAATAATCACAAGGACAGTGTCCATAAACACCAACTTTCGAAGCGAAAGGAACGCCAAAGCTGAATCGAGCCGAAGTCCTTCTGCTTACCAGCCTAACCGACTTACCGCTAGCCCCGGAATCACGTGAACTGGTTTGACCATAGAAGGAACGAGCAGGAACGTCCGATCTATGGTTTGGCGAAGCGGTAAGGCGTTAAGGCTAGTAAGAGGACGACGTTGGTTCGATTCCAATTCCCCGCTTCGGCCGTCCTTTCTCTTCAAAAGCTCTGCTTTATGGACAGAAAAATAACAGCCATTTTAATGCTTCATTAACTGTGAGGGGCAGATTCGCGAGACAGTGTGTCTTAATTGTGAATTCGCCTCTCACAGTTAACGAAACAATGAAACGGCTGCCATCGCTGCCCCTTAACGCAGAAACATTTCGGTGACGACAGTGTAGCATTAGGTATGAATGAGTTCCCTCCCCACCTCCCATCCCACCTACTCTCCCCCCCACCCCACCCCCCACCCCCCACGCCTCCAGCCCCCACCCATCGACCCCGCCAGTACCTCTCCAGGGAAGAACTCGGCGTTAAGGAAGTCTAACGAAGGAAGCTCTGGGTTCACACACTTACACGTGTCCATGGCACCTCCCCGTGAGTACGTAACCTCAAGTGCAGCCTGGCCTCATCAGATCGTCGTACCATTATATTGACGCGTGAGTGAGTGAGTTAGTTGTCAGGGATAACCCCTATTTTTGGAAATGAGATGTCTTGGACACTTTTTCCCCCCTCGCCCTCCAAGCCCTATATAGACCTTTGTGGTTGACTGAGCTCAAAGCACCAACCAACTAACTAACTAACCAACCTCCACCCCCCCCCCACCCCCTGCCCCATCCTGTAAGAGAAAGGTTAAAAGCGTGGCGGATGTATAGAATTCCCGTGAACCGGTTTGGCCTAGCGGTAAGGCGTTAGGTTGGTAAGCAGAGGGACCTCGGTTCGAATCTGCTTCGGCTCTCCTTTCTCTTCAAAAGTCGTAGTCTGTGGACACTGTCTTGTGACTTTGTCCTCACAATAATTATGAAACATTAAAATGGCTCTCATCGCTGCCCATGTTAATGCAGGAGTCATTCTAGTAGTGACAGTGTAGCGATAGGTATATAATCTCCCTCTCCCCCCACCTCCATACCCCCTCCGCCCCCCTTCTCCCCGTCCCTAATAAGCCTTATGGTTTCTGTGGACGTTAAGCACCATGTTTACTTACTTACTTAGAATTCCCCGTGGGTCTGCACTGCACGTTGGCCAAAGGGGACGTAGGCAAGCATGACAGCTGGAGTCACGGTAGAAGGCACTAACCGTGTAATAATTATATATAATTATTTAGCGATATGGTTTTGGGTTTGGGGCGGCGCTGCAGGGGTAGCGTGCACTGATCTTTTGGCTCTTTCTCTGGGTGTGTGTGTGGGGGGGGGGGGGGGGGGAGCGGGGTGGAGGCGGGAGGTGGAGAGGCGGGGGGTAACCTACAGTGTTTTTTTCGGAAGTTAAATACCCACTCCCTTTCCCCCTAACCCCCCCCCCCCCCCCCCAACCCCCGCTGAGAACCCAGATGTGCCAGAGGTGCTCGCCTGTCTTGAAAGTAGGTCAGAATAAATATAGCTTGTCATGCTTCGCCTTTTGCCAGGAATTCTGCATTTCTCATTTTGACCCTCCAGGTTGACTTACTTCGCCCCCCACTCCCCACACACCTCCCCCCCCCCCGGGAAGTATCCTTCCTCCACCCAAGGGAAGCATCCTTTCCCCCCCCCCCCCCCCCCGGGAAGCATCCTTCCTCCCTGAGCACCCCCCCCCCCCCGGAAGCATCCTTCCCCCCCAAGGTAGGACCCTTCCTCCCCCCTCCCCCCAAGGGAAGCATCCTTCCTCCCCCTCCCCCCAGGGAAGCATCCTTCCTCCCCCTCCCCCCAGGGAAGCATCCTTCCCTCCTTCCTTCCCCAGAGTGCAGTGCTCCGAAGTTTCTGCGAGGGATTTATTTACACGACAGTAACACTCTGGCAACGGGGTTCACAAAACAAAGAGCAGGAGGACACGTCAACAAACTTATTCATCTGCAAGAAGCCTGAGAGTAAGTCAGTAATTAAGTAACTTGGTGTTTTACGCCCAGTCAACCAGTACGGTTTATATCAGGGCGAAGAAGAAGAAGAAGAAGAAGAAGAAGAAGAAGAAGAAGCCAAAGACCATCATAGGCAACAAGGCAAAGCACTTACACAGACAGCGGTTGCAGCAGCAGCAGCAGCAGCAGCAGCATCGCAAAATGAAGAAGCTACAACAGATCCGACCCCTACTACCATCCGCTGCCATCAAGACCAGAGCGGAAGACCGTTGCTGTGGTTGTAGCGTCAGAGCGGCAGCATGGCTGTAGAACACCTAGTAAACATGGTGCTTAACGTCCACAGAAACCATAAGGCTTATTAGGGACGGGGAGAATGGGGAGGAAGGGGGTATGGAGGTGGGGGGAAGAGGAGATTATATACCTATCGCTACAACGTCACCACCAGAATGACCTGCATTAAGATGGGCAGCGATGAGAGCCATTTTAATGTTTCATTAGTTGTGAGGGACAAAGTCACGAGACAGTGTCCACAGACCACAACCTTTTTGATGAGAAAGGAGAGCCGAAGCGGTATCGAACCGAGGTCCTTCCGCTTACCAGCCTACCGCCTTACCGCTAGGCCAAACCGGCTCTCAGCAGAACACACCTCAGGCGTCAGTTCTAGTCTGTGGAATCTCCGATGACGATGATGATTTGGGGCTTCATGTCCTCGGATATCTCCGATGACGAGGACGTTTTTTGTTTTGTTTTCTTGGAGGAAGGGGAAGGGGGAGGGGGGGGGAGGGGGGGGGGGGGGGGGGGGGGGGGGGAGGAGGTTATCCGGGACGACCTTCGTGCTCGGTAACTTTCGTGCACTGACAGAGAACCGGAGTTTAGATGATCGACAAGAAGACAAAGATACGAAAGGGTATAAACATATCACAATGACGAATGGGGTTAAAAGCTGGTGACCCCAGACGTCGGGCTGACGTACTAAGGACAAAAATAAAGACGTAATATAAAGCGGGGAGTATAATATACATACATATCCTTGGAAAAGGAGCGGGCGTTTTTTTCCCCCCTTGCAATGCAGTTTCGATTTTGAAAGCCACCGGAAAGCGAGCGGCAACGAGAGGGACAGTTTGAGTCGAAAAATTAATCCGGCCACGCAACAAATCGCTGGCTCTAAATTTAAGATCGTCCCCT
>JABMCL010000871.1:917500-922500 GCA_018857735.1 Alviniconcha marisindica
CCTTCTGAGCAAGCCTGTTGTCTGGCCCTCTGGCGTTTACCAAACAATTATATACAGGACAACAAAAAGAAGAAAAAGAGAGAAAAGCGAAACGAAAGTCATGTTCATCACCTATGCTAGGGAAACGCTTTGACTTCAAAATACAGTGGCTACCCTGCAAAACTCTGGTTGACTAAGGCAAAACTAACATGTACAAGGATGTAAAAGGATGTAAAAGTGAAAATGATGATTTGGTTCAAAATAGTTTTAAAATAAGTTAGAAAGTAACTCTATCTCCTTCTCTCCTTCTTTCCATCCCTCCACCTCATCTCTCTCCCTGTGTCTTTCTTTCTCTCATTCTCGACTCTCAGTCTCTCTTTCAGTCACCCCCCCCCCCCCCTTCCATACCTTATCTCTCGGCTCTCAGTCTTTCCTTCAGTCACCCTCCATCTTACTCGGCTCTCAGTCCCTCGTCCCCCTCTCTCCCATTCTTTCGGCTCCCAGTCTCTCTTTCAGTCACCCCCCCTCTCTCTCCCATTCTTTCGGCTCCCAGTCTTTCTTTCAGTCACCGCCCCCATCTCTCTCCCATTCTTTCGGCTCCCAGTCTTTCTTTCAGTCACCCCCATACCTTATCTCTCGGCTCTCAGTCTTTCCTTCAGTCACCCCCCTCTCTCTCTCTCCCCCATTCTTTCGGCTCCAGTCTCTTTCAGTCACCCGCCCCCATCTCTCTCCCATTCTTCGGCTCCCAGTCTTTCTTTCAGTCACCCGCCCCCCCTCTCTCTCTCCCATTCTTTCGGCTCCCAGTCTTTCTTTCAGTCACCCGCCCCCCTCTCTCTCCCATTCTTTCGGCTCCCAGTCTTTCTTCTCCCCCCCCCCCCTCTCTCTCTCCCATTCTTTCGGCTCCCAGTCTTTCTTTCAGTCACCCGCCCCCCCCTCTCTCCCATTCTTTCGGCTCCCAGTCTCTCTTTCAGTCACCCCCCGGCCCCCCCCTCTCGCCCATTCTTTCGGCTCTCAGTCTTTCTTTCAGTCACCCGCCCCCTCTCTCTCCCATTCTTTCGGCTCCCAGTCTCTTTTTCAGTCACCCGCCACCCTATCTCTCCGTTCTCAGTCTCTCTTTCAGTCACCGCCCCCCCCCCGCCCCCTCTCTCTCCCATTCTTTCGGTCTCCCGTCTCTTTTTCAGTCACCCGCCACCCTATCTCTCCGTTCTCAGTCTCTCTTTCAGTCCCCCCCCCCCTCCTCCATACCCTATCTCTCGGCTATCAGTATCTGTTTCAGTAACCCCCCCTCTCTCTCTCTCATTCTTTCGGCTCCCAGTCTCTGTTTTCTGTTTGTGTGTGTCCACAAAAATGAATTAAAAAGAAAGTAAACGAAAACGAAAACCAGCTCGTGTTCACCGAACTGAAAAGAAAAACGAAACCTTTTTTTTTTTTTTTTTTTTAATTGGACATACGACACAGCACTATAATATTCAGTCAGTATGGAAATTTCGGCAAATATGCCTTAGTCAAAGCAGCAAATGGAACAGACAAAATCCATACAGTCGGTATGGAAACTTTCGGCAAACATGCCTTAGTCAAAGCAGCAACTGGAACAGACAAAATCCGTACGGACATACGACACAGCACTATAATATACAGTCAGTATGGAAACTTTCGGCAAACACGCCTTAGTCAAAGCAGCAACTGGAACAGACAATAATCGTACGGACATACGACACACCACTATAATATACAGTCAGTATGGAAACCTTCGGCAAACACGCCTTAGTCAAAGCAGCAACTGGAACAGACAAAATCCGTACGGACATACGACACAGCACTATAATATACAGTCAGTGTGGAAACTTTCGGCAAACACGCCTTAGTCAAAGCAGCAACTGGAACAGACAAAATCGGTACGGACATACGACACAGCACTATAATATACAGTCAGTGTGGAAACTTTCGGCAAACACGCCTTAGTCAAAGCAGCAACTGGAACAGACAAAATCCGTATGGCTGCCATGCTGATGTCATCCACTGCACTGGAAAGGTACGTTTGTCACCAGGGGCTACGTTCGTGTACTTTGAATACATCGACAACGAACTACGTTAACTTTGTACTCCGTTGCTATGTCGCCTAGGTATATATCTATCTGGCCTGGCCAACGTCTTCAGGCCAAGGTGCGCGTGGCAGATGGCACTGATCCAACGGCACTACGTGACGTGACGTGACGTGACGTGTCACCAGCGATACCGAAACCTGGGCTAGTCTGGAACAGATCGTCGTTATTGTGTGTGTGTGTGTGTGTGTGTGTGTGTGTGTGTGTGTGTGTGTGTGTGTGTGTGTGTGTGTGTGTGTGTGTGAGTCACTCGCCGCCACGCATGCGCGTTCTGTTCAAAGGTATTTATTTTATAAAGGAAACTTGATGCAATTTACAGTGATTTCGTCACAGGTGTGGGTACAAAGCTCTCTCTCTCTCTCTCTCTCTCTCTCCTCTCTCTCTCTCTCTCTCTTTCTCTCTCTCTCTCTCACACACACACACACACACACACACTCACACAACACACCACTCACACAACCACCACACACCACGCACACACACGCACGCACGCAGCACACACAGCACCACACACACACACACACACACACACACACACACACACACACACACACACACACACACACACACACACACACACACACACACACACACACACACTGTTTGGTCAGCGCCGTCAGACACCCCTCGTCTGTCAGTTTCGTGAAAACACATACCGCCCGGGTGTACGACCTCCGTGCTTTGCTCTCCCCGTGGAAAGCTGGCTGCCACGGGGTCTCGCTACCCACCCCACCAGTAATTTCTCTAGGGATATGCGAGCCAGAATTTAGAAAAAGCGAAAACTGCATGCTATCAGATTAAGCCTCTCCAAAACACAGAGTTATTGATAACCCTTCATTCCAAAATTCCAGATACTTTATATTTCCATCTGTGTTCAGCGAGACCATAACAATAACAACAATAACAATATACTTTATTAATCCCAGTGGGAAATTAAAGCTGTCGTTCGATCGCACAACGAAGAACATATCTCAATAATTCTAAATCATGAACCACAGGCACGTACACACTCTTAGACATACGCCCCTTTCTCTCAATCTGCATACACTAATACTTAGTTATAGCAAACCCCAAATTACCTGGAATAATGCTTTCTCTGTGTCAAACCAAAACGTAAAAACTCTCAAATTAAATCAAAATCATTAGGTTGACACATCCCCAACCCTCCGTTAGAAACAGACGTCTTGACGCATGCGCACACTCAGTTAATGACGGGTATAATTTTCATTAAAAACTGACAGAGCCGAGGGTAAAAACGAGGCTTTATAACGATCGTAAAAATCGAAGAACATAATTCTTACAGTATAGCTGTATGATATACGTGTACATTATTAGTATGCAAGCAACACTTACCGTGTCCTATGCTCGTTTTGAGCGGGGCTAAAAGGTATTACTGGAATGCAAGCAAGATAAGATAAACACTAAAAGCTAAAAGGTCAGATTCTCAGAACAAAGAAATAAAACCACACTCAATAAAACGCACACTGTAGGCTAAATATGTGAGCGTCCTAACCGTGAATCAGACTTCACTAATTATAATTATGACGAGTTTTGTTTCGCCTTGATATAAAAATTCGCACTCAACATTACTATAGATATATAAACAGCTGTAACGACGTCGATGATACAACCAGCACCTGGTATTCCAACAACAATGCCGTAAACAGTACAGGCAGTTTTCATTCACCCACAGAACCATTAAGGAATGGAACAAGCTGCTACCAAATGCAGCCGATAAATACAATCCTTGTAAAATAAAGTTTTCGAGTTCGAGTTCGACTTCGAGTTCAAGTTCTCTCTCTCTCTCTCTCTCTCTCTCTCTCTCTCTCTCTCTCGCTCGGTCTCTCGCTCTTTGTGTGTGTCTCTGTCTCCGTCTGCCTTTATCTTTCAGTAAAGGTTTCTGTAACTCTTCGTATTTGATTTGGCCATAGTCATTTGTATCTTATTTTGCTGTGTTGAGTGTTTCTGTGTGTGTCATCAACGGGCAGATTTGTACAAAGAAATCCCAGTTATGCTTAAATCTTCATCCTTTTGTAATAAAGTATCACCATCATCAATATCACCCCCATACCCACACCACCACCACCACCACCACCACCATCATGATCATCATCATATCTCCCTCTCTCTCCCTCTCTCTCTCTCTCTCCTGAGGTGACCCTGTGTGGTTGACAGAACATTAAAATCCAATGACTACTACTACTACTACTACTCTCTCTCCCCGCCCTTACCACAAACATCACACACAACCACTTCCTCTCACCTCCGTCACGAACCAGCAAGAGAAGCAAACTCAAACGATCCATGCCGCCCCGTGCTACCAATGCACAAAGTGGCACTTCTAACCAACAACGGAACAGTATCATTAACCCTTCACTGTCGTGCATGCATGCACACACCATATGCCGGGTAGTAAAATGCCAAAATAGAAATCATTTAGATTTCTCTCTCTGTCTCTCTGTCTCTGTCTGTCTCTGTCTCTCTCTAACTGTTTGTCTGTCTCTGTCTCTGTTTGCCTCTCTCTGTGTGTCTCTCTGTCTCTCTCTGTCTCCCTGTCACTGTCTCTCTCTGTCTGTCTCTCTGTCTCTGTCTGTCTGTCTCTGTCTCTGTCTCTGTCTGTCTGTCTCTGTTGTCTCTGTCTGTCTGTCTGTCTGTCTGTCTCTCATCTGTAGCACAATGGAAGATTTGCATCAAAATGCACAACATTGAAATTAGGCTTGTCCTACTCCCTTTTTGCCCCCCCCCCCCCCACCACCACCCCCCTCAACCCACCCAATCGATTGCATGCCTGTGTATGCATCTTTCAGTCTGGAAAAGGCAGGGGTTGAGGCAGTGAAGGTGTTAAACCAAGTGTTGTTGTTTTTGCGGTTATTCACAAGACGTAAAAAAAATTATGCGCGAGCTTCTTCTTTTTTCCTC
>JABMCL010000871.1:935000-937500 GCA_018857735.1 Alviniconcha marisindica
CCACCCTGTCGCTCTGAGACCACGCAGTAACCGAAGCAAAGAGCCAAAGTCACCTTCTGTCCTCACGCCATTGGGTTCAGTGATTGCGCTCGGGGGATCCCGGGTGACTCATAACCGGGGTTTCCCCCGGGTGACTCATAACCGGGGAGACCCCCTCCCCCGGTTGGTTATGAGTCACCCGGGATCCCCCGAGCGCAATCACTCGGACATCCACTCACCTGTACCGCTCGCACACTCACCTGCATCGCTCGCACACCACACACTCCGCCCTTCCCATCACTCCTCTCATACTCATCACCATCATCATCATCATCATCATCATCATCAGCAGCAGCAGCAGCAGCAGCATCACCGTCATGACGTATTCGCACGACAGGGAAGGAGGCGACGCCAAAGCTCCCTCGGATCGAACCACATGCAGCTTCCCCACTGTAGTTATCGATCGGGCCAACAACAAAACATTAAAAAAAATGGGAGGGGATTCCCCTAGCTCCCACGCTGAATTCTCTTCCTGGATTTTCACAACAGTGTTGCGTGAGTGGACGGGCGGAGGTACCTGTGTCATGGTGACTTTACGGATGTCTTTCCATTTAGCTTGTAGCGGCGGCTAGTGTTGCTAGGGGGGGCGGGCCGGAGGGGGGGGGGGGGGGGGGGGGGCGGGGGGGGTAGGGAATAAATGAAGTCAACGCGCGGAATTGTTATATGTAGTGTGGAACGGCAGTCTGTGGCATTCGAACTCCCCAGTATAAAAGGGGTGTTTTAAATGTCAATCGAAGGTGATTGTTTTAAGGGCAAATATTATTCAACCTGCTTGATGATGATGATGATGATGATGATGATGATGATGATGATTATGTGTGTGTGTGTGTGTGTGTCTGAGAGAGAGGAGGAGAGAGAGAGAGAAGGGGAAAAGAAGAGAGACGGAGAGAGAGAGGGTGAGGGTGTGTGTGTGTGTGTGTGTGTTTGTGTTGTGTGGGCAGGGTGTGTGGTGTGTGTGGTGTGTGTGTGTGTTGTTTTGTGTGTGTGTGGGGTGGTGTGGTGTGTGTGTGTGTGTGTGGGTTGATGTGTGGTGTGGGGTGTGTGTGTGTGTGTGTGGTGTGTGTGGTGGGGTGTGTGTGTGTGTGTGTGGATGTAACCGAGTGCATTGTGTGTGTCCAGGCCATGACCCTTAACCTTTTCTTTCCTGTCGTCCTTTTTACTCTTGTTTTTATTGGGTGGGAGTTTTATGGCCCCAATTATCTAAAGTGTTAAAACTTGTGCGCTGGGCCCGCCGCGTCCTCTTTCCCCCCAGTGTCCCTTGTTTCCTGGTTGGTGCAAATAAAAGTTATGTTATAGCAACCTCTGACTTGTGACTCTTCAGTCATGCTTCCAACCTGCTTCCCTCACTCCCCACCCCGCTCCCCTACAGTATGTATGAGGTAGCCTTGTAGTATATAAGAATCAACGGTTACGGTTAAATAATCATATTAAATACCATTTTAATAATTATATTAAATACCATTTCCATTACGCCTTATTTTACACTCCAACGCAACAACAACGAAGTCAGTAATGATTATGTATGTAACATAGTCTCAGACGTCCCCTAGTCTGTATGCTCATGCCTTCCTGGTTCGTAACCAAACGACCCGTTACAACAAAGATCCTATCACATAACACTGAGAACATCGTTTTCTCGTGCTTTGGTCCACAACCCATTGTGTTATAAGGTAGGCGTTACTGCTAAAAACGGGTTTCTCCCCCTCTATCTCTATCTCTGTCTGTCTGTGTGTCTGTCTGTCTCTGTCCTGTCTCTGTCTCTCTGTCTGTCTGTCTGTCTGTCTGTCTCTGTCTCTCTGTCTGTCTGTCTGTCTGTCTGTCTCTGTCTCTGTCTCTCTCTCTGTCTCTCCCTGTCTCTCTCTGTCTCTCTGTCTCTCTGTCTCTGTCTCTGTCTCTGTCTCTGTCTCTCTCTCTCTCTCTCTCTCTCTCTCTCTCTCTCTCTCTCTCTCTCTCTCTCTCTCTCTCTCTCTCTCTATGTATATATAAATGATGCCCTGTAATTTTATATTTACTCATCAGTAGCTTAGCAAGGACTAGCTGTTAGACAGGTTTCTGAATGAACCTAAACAACAATCCTTGTAAAAAGAAGTTTTCGAGTTCGAGTTCTCTCTCAGTCAGTCAGCCCCTCCTCTCTGTCTCGATGATATCTCTGTCGCCATCTCTCTCTGTAACTATTTAATATGTGGTCCATAATTCTGTGTAATTAGAAAAAGAAGAAGCAAGTTAGTCAGAGCTCAGGAGCTGTGTGAAAGTCGAGGTGGCCGTCCTGATGATGATGATGAAGTGATGCTTAATGTCCTCGGATGTCGGTTGACATATTAGGGACAAGCTGTGACCAATGCCGAAGCATGGTTCAATATAGCTTTACGTCCACAGAAGCCAGAAGGCTCGTTAGGACCTACAGCCCAGGACGGCCACCTCGACTCTCACACAGCTCCTGAACTATGGTGGCCGTCCTGGG
>JABMCL010000871.1:947500-955000 GCA_018857735.1 Alviniconcha marisindica
CTTTTAAAAATCCAACAACAGCAACGCATACACAACAGCAACAAACAGGCAAACAAAAAACAAAAACAGGCCACAACAACAAAAGACAAACAACGCAGAATTCTACGCAGAAAATGTCACGGTAGTGTTCATAGCGGTGAAAAGCAAACAAGCAAACACCCCCCCCCCCCCCCCCCTCCTTCATCCCTGCCAAAACTGTGGCTTGAGGTTGTACCACAGCATTTGTAGATCGCCGTTTAGTTTTCTCTGATCGTAACTACAAAAAAGGACTGCATGGCTTTCCCCGCTGTTCCTCGTAGATCTAGATCTATTCTGCACATTGCCATCAAAATAAAACCAAATTAAAAAAACAAGCAAACAAAAAACGCAAAACAACAACAACAACAACAACAATAACAACAAAAACGCAAGAGAGAGAGAGAGAGAGAAAAGGAGAGAGAGAGGGGAGAGAAAAAAAAAAAATACGTATATAGTTACGGCATTCAACTGTTAGCGTATTGACGAAAGCCGCTAAGAAACCTGTGAATGGCGTACGTCAACACGCAATAAGTTCCAGCAGATCGGACACGAAGACCTGATGTGTTAGGGGACTGCTGGTTTTCCCCACTCGTAACTGACGATAGACGTCACTGAATACAGAAACGTACGAATGAAACCACATTGCGTTTAATGCAACTTATACGGCCAGTTTTTTTCAAAACGGAAATGTTAAGGCGCAATTCCTTGAAATGTCTTCATTCCTCGAGCGTTCGTGTGCAGTTATTTCTACTCAGTCGCGGTTTTAGTTTCGTCTTTTTGTTGTTGTTACTGCTTACGATTATGTGCACCCCTGTGAGCGCCTTATGTGAATGTGAAGGCAAAGACCTTTCCTTTTCGGAGAGAATTGGAGGTTATTGTTGGAGGTCTCTCTCTCTTCTCTCTCTCTCTCCTTCTTCTTCTTTTCTTCTTCTTCTTTTTTTTTTGCACGCTCTGTATTTCAATATTGTATTACATTGTATGCGATAGACTGGCTGGCTATATACAGCACTTTTGTTCTGCTTCTTTTAACACTGACTAAAACATTATATACTCTCTTTTTTTTTTTTTATATAAAACACCACACAAAAAAGACTGACGACAGGCAACACACACACACACACACACACACACACAACACACACAACAACACACACACACCACACCCCCTAAAAAACCCTCACCATAAAACAACTCCTCACACACTCACACAAATAAATCACGTACACATACTCACAACACCACCCCCAACCAAAACACACACACACACACACACCCCCACACAATCACGTACACACACACACAACCCACACACACAACACACACACACAAACCCGGGGTTAAAGGGGTTCATAAAAGGGGCCCCGGGGAGTGGAAAATTCAGGAAGGAAACAGATCAGCAGTCTTGACACCACGTGCCTGTTAACTGGTGGGCGTAAGTTACACAGTCAGCGAAAGCGGGAATCTGTTACGCTGATCGGCACTATGACCCAACATGCTGCATGCTTTCATTTCCCGAGAAGTTCAACAGCGCATACAACAACAGTTTCGAGATGTGAACGTGCATGTGTACTGCAACACATGACATTCAACGATAAAGCATGATTGGCGTTGCTCGACTGGTGGCCGTACAAAGCTTGAGCCGGATCTCATGACTATGTATGAGCATAATTCTATAGTATAGTATAGTGTAGTATAGTATAGTATGGTTATAGCATGCGGTGTAGGGACAAATAACAAAGGTAAAAAATTATTAGCGGGAAACCAAAGGAAACCTCTGCTGTGGATCAGTCACGCCCGGCCCCCCCCCCCCCCCCTTTGGGGGGCCCCCCCCCCCCCCCCCCCCGGGGCCTTCCCCCTCCCCACCACCACCACATCCCCCCCACTTCCCCCTACTTTACCCCGAACCCCGGTTTCTGGCCCCCTTCTGCCCTCTTTTCAGTCTCTGTCTCTCTCTCTCTGTCTCTATTTCTGTGTGTGTGTTTTCTCTCTCTCTTCTCTGTGTCTCTGTCTCAAATGTCTCTCTCTGTGTTTTCTGCCCTCTATGTCTCTGTCTCTCTCTCTCTCTTTCTCTGTCTCCATCTCTCTGTCTCTATTTGTCTCTGTCTCTCTGTCTTTTTGTCTCTGCCCTGAGAGAGAGAGAGAGAGAGGAAGAGGGAGAGAGAGAGGAGAGAAGAGAGAGAGAAGAGAAAAGAGAGAGGGGAAGAGAGAAAAGAGAGAGAAGAGAAGAAGACAGACAGACAGACAGAAAAAGAGAGAGACGACAGACAGACAGACAGACAGACAGCAGACAGACAGAGACAGAAGCCCAGGGGCAGACAGAAAAGACAGATACAGACATGGGACAGAAAACAGAAAAAGAAAAGAAGCCCAAAAGACAGACAGACAGACTGACTGACAGACAGGGCAGATTTTCAATAATTGTATTGTTGACGATATGATCAAGTTTTCTTCAACTTTATTATGAGACAGAACAAAAACAAAGTGCCGACAATCAGTAAGGCCGACAAAGTGCCGAAGAAACGTTGCGAAAATAAGCGTTGCCATTTGAGCGAGCAAAGGGGACATGGATTGTGGATTGTGTGTAAGAGAGGGAGAGAGACAGAGAAAGCGAGAAAGAGAGTATCACAATGTGAGCGCGTGCGCGTCCGTGTGTGTGTGTGTGTGTGTGCGTACGTGCGCAAGTGAATGAATGTATATGAGCGCGTGCGTGAGTTTGTTTCACTCTTACGTCAGCTCAGAAAGTGAGTACAAGGCACAAAAGTGACGGGTCGCTCTCTTCCATACGCTCAAAAAAAAAAAAAAAATCAAAAAAGTACAAATCTCGGCATATATACCGGGGCCGCTCAATGCCATGCATGTTCGTTTCACGTGTTCAAACAAGTACCCGTATACTTCACTCAAACGTTGCATGGAATTATCACCTGTCACAAAAATCAAGCCTAACATGTGTCTATAAGTATAATGATGATGATGATGATGATGATGATGATCATCATCATCATCATATCGTCGTCGTCGTCGTCATCTCCAAGTTTAATTTTTTGCTCTGTCGATTGCCGACAATATGTGCCGTGAACGTCGACATGATTATACTGTCGCCGGTGACAATAACAATAAAAAAATAACCATAACGATATACTTTATTAATCCCAGTGGGAAATTAAAGCTGGAGTCGTTCGATCGCACAACGAAGAACATATCTCAATAATTCTAAGTCATGAACGACACGCACGTACACACTCTTATTAGACATACGCCCCCTTTCTCTCAATCTGCATGCACTAATACTTAGTTATAGCAAACCCAAAAGTAATATATGCCCGGCGACAAAATATGCCGCAAATTCTCTTCCCCCCCCCCCCCCCCCCCCCCCGTCCCAGCCCCCTGCCCCCATTTCCGTCCCATCTGCAAGGTCAAGTATGAGGCCGACGAGAGAGATGTTACAGACGTAATTATTGGGTGATGTGAGTAATTTATTCGGAACTCCCCGTCATCCGCCTGGTTGTATAGGCTACACGAATCAGGGCGAAACTTTAGATTTAGAGTAAAGAACAAAACACGGACACACAGACAGACAGACAGACAGACAGACACACACACACACACACACACACACACACACACACACACACACACACACACACACACACACACACACACAACACACTGACGCACACACACACACACACACACACACACACACACACACACACACACACACACACACACACACACACATACGCACGCACGCATCATGCACGCACGCACGCACGCATCATGCACGCACGCACGCACGTACGCACACACTGCACACACACGCACACACACGCCCGCGCGCGCGCGCGCGCACACACACACACACGCACACACATACACACACTCCACACACAAACACACACACACACACACACACACACACACACACACACACACACACACACACACACACACACACACACACACACACACACACACACACACACACACACACACACACTCAATAAAACAGCAGTAGCAACAACAACAGGAACAAGAAGGGGGAGAAAGAAAGAAAAAGAGCTTAACCTCCCCCCCCCCCCCCCCCCCCCCTCCCCCCCTCCCCCCCCTCCCCCCCCCCAAAAAAAAAAAAAAAAAAAAAATCGAAAATAATAACTCTACCAGCTGAGGGTGGGAGCAGGCTCAGTGTCCAACATGAGCGGCATTGTTTACCAGTGCCATCTGTGTGAACGATTCCTTCCGCGGCCCCAAGTGCCACTTCCAGAGTCAAGTGGTCACAGATGGCCTGCAACTAGACGGGAGCGACCACCACCACAAACCCGCGCCAGCCAGGAGCCGCCGCTTGGAGTTGTTGCTTTGTTGGGGTAGTGGTTATGGTGGTGGTGGAGGGGCGGTGTGTGGGGGGCGGGGGGGGGGGGGGCATAGAGGAAGGAGGGAGGGTGGTGGTGGTGGTGGTGGTGCATGACTGTTGTATGTTAATCACTACGTTTATAATGTAAAGTGGAGTACAAGTCCCATGAAGGTGGCTGCTAGCTGTGCAAAGGTTTTTGGGCGTACATTTTAAGGAACGTAATCGTAATTGTTCCGGTTAAAGCCTCTTGTGATGAGCTAGTTTGGCCTAGAGCTTTGTGTGTGTGTGTGAGGGGGGGGGGGGGGGGGGGGACGTGGGGGCGTGCATCCGCGCGTGCATGTGCGTGTGTGTGTGTGTGTGTGTGTGTGTGTGTGTCCCTGTGTGCGTGCGTGCGTGTGCATATGTGTGTGTGTGGTGTGTGTGTGTGTGTGTGTGTGTGTGTGTGTGTGTGTGTGTGTGTGTGTGTGTGTGTGTGCGTGCGTGCGTGCGTGCGTGCGTGCGTGCGTTGCTTGCTTGCTTAAAATAGTCTCTGTGGAGAAGATTTTGCGCGTTACGCATACTGACTTTAATTATTGTTATTTATTGATAAATTTAGTTTTCTGTACATGCAGGTCCTCTTTTAGAGTCCCAGAGCCTTTCTGCAAGCGTGGCTCCTTGCCGTACGGCCAGTGCAAACTCCAAGCACTGGCTTACGATCTCCTTCCTTCAAGGGAGGTGCCGGAAAGCGATGCTCGGCGTGTACGGCCAATGCCGTGTCCGTGCGACGGCTTCCTTGAATAAGGAGGGGGCGAAATTGCAGAACAAGGAGTTTGCTGGCCTGTCTTACAGGCCGGTGTAAAGAACCAGTCAATCGAGAAACTATGCAGACGTCTCCGAGAATCGTAAGATTCATTGTCAGCATTCCGCCTGTACATATATCTCTGCGTGGGCAGGTATCACCTGACATCAACGGATGAAACTTGGACACGCCACGCCATGCGGTAGGTAAAGATCTCTCAATCAGCTATTGATGATAATGATCTGTCACTGAATTGATCCGTGAGTCATGCACAAAGTTCTCAGGAAGAGCCAGTGTGGATATATATGTTGGAGGGTGGGGGTGGGGGTGGGGAAGGAATGGAAGGGGTGGAGAGGGCGGGTTAGAGGGGTGATCAACAGTGCTGATGATTATAGTGTGTGGCTTACGTTCAAGGTAGCAGTTCAGGCATAGATTGGACATTGTAGCCACTTGACTCATCAACGGACAGAAGGGCCTACTTGATACTGATTGGTACCTATCTATCATTGGCGGGAGCTGCCACAAGTATCATTTTTTGTTGCGACAAAACCTTTGTCGCGACAAACACGTGTTTGCCGCGAAGACGTCTTTGTCGCGACAAAAGTATGCTTGTCGGGACAAATGTTTTGTCGCGACAAAAGTATGCTTGTCGCGACAAAACTTTGATACAAAAATGATGCTTGTGGCAGCTCCCGCGAGTCATGATGATGATGATGATGATGATGAAGTGATGCTTTATGTCCTCAGATGTCAGTTGACATATTAGGGACAAGTTGTGACCAATGCCGAAGCACGGTGCAATAAATCTTTACGTCCACGGAAACCAGAAGGCTCGTTAGGACGGACAGTCCAGGACGTCCACCTCGACTCTCACACAGCTCCTGAACCATGACCCGCGAGTGACATCTATCAGTCAGTTATACTGACCCCCGAGAGAAAGGCAGTGTGCTGAAAACTAATCCAGTCGGTTTCCTAGCTAGGAATGGTGTCAGTCAATTGCATCGGCAATAAAACGCGTCCGTTCGTCTGCGGTTAATGGAACATTTTCAACCAAGGTAAAAATTGTCAGTGTCAAATGTTTTATACATATATATATATATATATATATATATATATATATATATATATATATATATATATATATATATATATATATATATATATATATATATATGTGTTGTGTGTGTGTGTGTGTGTGTGTGTGTGTGTGTGTGTGTGTGAGTGTAGTGTGTGTGTGTGAGAGAGAGAGAGAGAGAGAGAGAGAGAGAGAGAGAGAGAGAGAGAGAGAGAGAGAGAGAGAGAGAGAGAGAGAGAGAGAGAGAGTGCTTTTTTTGTGGGCGTTATTGTAAGTCTACGTACATTTGACACACTTAAGGGCGCTTGTCAGTGTGAACAACGACAACTACAAAAGTCTGGGTAGTTGTTAGGCAACACGATCTTGTCGTTAGAACAGATGCGATCGGAGCAGTTCAGTTCAGTTGCAACGAGTTGAAACGACATTACATACAGCCCTTTCCGATATTTCAAATACATCTGTAAGTTCAGTGTACGCTCTCTGTCTGTCTCTCTATGTCTGTGTCTATGTCTGTGTCTGTCTGTTTGCCCCCCCTCCTCATCCCCCCCCCTCCCCACTCTGTGTGTGTGTGTGTGTGTGTGTGTGTGTTGTGTGTGTGTGTGTGGTGTGTGTGTGTGTGTGTGTGTGTGTGTGTGTGTGTGTGTGTGTGTGTGGTGTGTGTGTGTGTGTGTGTGTGTGTGTGTGTGTGTGTGTGTGTGTGGTGTAGAGAGAGAGAGGGAGGAGAGGAGGAGAGGGAGGAGGAGAGGAGAGAAGAGAGAGAGAGAGAGAGAGAGAGAGAGAGAGGAGAGAGAGAGAGAGAGAGAGAGAGAGAGAGAGAGAGAGAGGTGGGCGTTAGTGTAGTCTACGTACATTTGACACACGTAAGGGCGCTGTTGGATTTCTTCATTACTTGTCGGTTTGTGTAATGGAAAGGAAAAGGAAAGTACAAGGAAAATAATAATTTCGCAGATGCTCCTGTAACTCTTTCAACGGTAGTTCATTGCTTTCCTCAGCCAGCTAAGAATTGACCCCGATACTGACTACACTGTCAACGCGTGAATCAGTTTCCTGAATCAATGCTCACCACCGGGTGTCCGAGCGGAAAATTGATACAAAGTGGTTCTTTCGTGCGCCTGTGTATGAAAAGTGAGGGTAACGCCGGTGCGGATACCCTGTTTGTAAATGTTACTTCCCTTGAAGGCTCCCACAGCGGTTAGGGTAATGCGGACGCAGAAATCAGTCTCCTTCTGATAAGAATCCAGAGCTTCTAAACGTTCTTTTTTCTTTCTTATTTTTTTTTTA
>JABMCL010000871.1:960000-970000 GCA_018857735.1 Alviniconcha marisindica
TAATTACCACAGACTAAATGTCCAACAGTGTGGTGATTTTGTTCTAAATCACAGAGAGAGAGAGAGAGAGAGAGAGAGAGAGAGAGGAGAGAGAGAGAGAGAGAGAGAGAGAGAGAGAGAGAGAGAGAGAGAGACAGACAGACAGACAGACAGACAGACAGACAGACAGACAGACAGAGGAGGGAATTTTTAAATGTAAGCTGAAGAAATGACATTACAAGACAAATTCCATGAACAGTAACAAACCAGGCACTGACGACCAGGAACAAACAATCACCCCGAAACCAAAACTATATAATATGTACAATATCATTTTAATATCAGCTTATACACGAATGCATTGGAAGAAGAACTGAGAAGAAGACTGATGATGATGAAGCAGAAGATGAAGAAGGAGGCGGAAAGAAAGAAAGAAAGAAAGAAAGAAGAAGAAGAAGAAGAAGAAGAAGAAGAAGAAGATGAAGAAGAAGAAGAAACCAGGAAGGAAACGACCAAGCAAGCATGGAAAGAATTAATAAATCGCCCCCTCCCCCCCCCCCCCCCCCCCCCCCCAAAAAAAAAAGTAGCTGATGTCATCACGCACACTTCTATTAACATCAGCTGTACGTTCAGACTCGCATGCGGGTTTATGTTCAAACCTCTAACCCGAGTAATACACGCAATACACGCACAAACTGACAAACTCAGGACAGTAGCTGGGCCAGAATTGCCTGTGAAACAATGGCCAATGTAATGATCCACTGCGGCAAAGCAATCTGTCAGCTATCGTGTCTTAACTTTACCGAAAGAGAGGGAGCCGGGAAGTGGGGGGGGGGGGGGGTGAGAGGAGAGAGGAGAGAAGAGAGAGAGAGAGAGAGAGAGAGAGAGAGAGAGAGAGAGAACGAACGACCGAACGAACGAACTTTTTTTTATTAACGAGGGTAGTGGAATAAGTACAATACTTTTTTTACATCCAGCCCTCGGGCAAAAAACAAAAAACAAACAAACAACCCCCCCCCCCCCAAAAAAAAAAAGAGAGAGAGAGGAGAGGGATGAAGAGATAGGGAGAGAGAGTAAGGGTGCGGGGAGAGAGGGGGAGGGGGGAGGACGGGGTGCGGGGGTGGGGGGGGGGGGGGGCGACAGGCAACGGAGTGCAAGAAGATGTTTGTGGTGGTGCTGAGTGACGAAGAGATCAACTGAAACTATCCAATGCCGATGGAAAGCATAAAACTGAGGTATTTGTTTGCGAGGTATTTTTGCCTGTGAGGTATTTGAACTGGAAAGAGCGTACGGACAACAACAGTTCCGTATAAAGAGTCAGAAACAATTATTGACCACAGTGTTACTGTGGAGGCTACCATCTCTACAAGGGAAGAAGAAGGATGACACTGATGTAGTGATGCTGACTGGCGTTACTGTTACCGTGAACGTTGTTATCTCTGTGGGGGTGAAAGGAAGGGCGAGACCGCTGGTGTTACATATTGGGTTACACCGTTACAATGGAGACTGGCATATCTACAAGTGAAGGGGGTGAAAGTTCACACTGCTACTGTGGACACTGGCATCTCTTCGAGTGAAGGAAGTGAGACTGAAGGAGATGAAAGTTCACACTGCTTCTGTGGAGACTGGCATCTCTACGAGTGAAGGAAGTGAGATTGAAGGAGATGAAAGTTCACACTGCTACTTTGGACACTGGCATCTCTACGAGTGAAGGGATGAGATTGAAGGACCTCAAAGTACCTTAAAGTTCACACTGCTACTGTGGAGACTGGCATCTCTACAAGTGGAGGAAGTTAGACTGAAAGAGATGAAAGTTCACACTGCTTCTGTGGAGACTGGCATCTCTACGAGTGAAGGGGGTGAAAGTTCACACTGCTACTGTGGACACTGGCATCTCTACGAGTGAAGGGATGAGATTGAAGGACCTCAAAGTACCTTAAAGTTCACACTGCTACTGTGGAGACTGGCATCTCTACAAGTGAAGGAAGTGAGACTGAAGGACCTTAAAGTTCACACTGCTACTGTGGAGACTGGCATCTCTACAAGTGGAGGAAGTGAGATTGAAAGAGATGAAAGTTCACACTGCTTCTGTGAAGACAGAAGACTAGAGATGTCAATCTCTACAAGTGAAGGAAGTGAGACTGAAGGACCTTAAAGTTCACACTGCTACTGTGAAGACTGGCATCTCTACAAGTGAAGGAAGGGAGACTGAAGGACCTTAAAGTTCACACTGCTACTGTGAAGACTGGCATCTCTACAAGTGAAGGAAGTGAGACTGAAGGAGATGAAAGTTCACACTGCTTCTGTGGAGACTGGCATCTCTACAAGTGAAGGAAGTTAGACTGAAGGAGATGAAAGTTCACACTGCTTCTGTGGAGACTGGCATCTCTACGAGGGAAGGGAGTGAGACTGAAGGAGCTGAGAAGTTCACACTGTTAATTTGAAGACTGCCACCTCTACAAGGGAAGGGGTGAGATTGAGTACACTGGCTGGTCCTATTGCTACCAGGAATTCTAAGCAACAAAGAAATGAAGGTGATACACGTAACTGAGGGAACATACTACCTGGAATGGATGGAAGTACAGTTTCGGACTTGAAATCAAAGACCTTGGGTTGGAAGGTTGTGTGTGGGTTGGGGTTGGGGTGGAGAGGGGGGTGGGGAGGAGGTGGGATGGGGGGGGGGGGGTACGGGGACAGAATCAGAACGAAGAGGAGCATTGTGCACATGTGTGTGTGTGTGTGTGTGTATGTGCGTGTGTGTGCGTGCGTGCGTGCGTGCGTGCGTGCGTGCGTGCGTGCGTGCGTGCGTGTGTGTGTGTGTGTGTGTGTGTGTGTGTGTGTGTGTGTTAGATTCCATCCCAAATACGCACTGGTTTCTGAGGAAATGCACGAAGGAAGCAAACACAAAACGCATCAGTGTTATAATTTATGTACAGTAAATTAATTTCTGAGATCAATTCAAAACCCTTCGAGTACATTGAATAATACATTTACAAGAAATTGGATATAATTATATACACCAACACAAGTGATGCACAAACGCAGCTCCACACACACACACACACACACACACACACACACACACACACACACACACACACACACACACACACGTGACTAAAGTATGAGGGAGAACAAAGTATGGAACGGCAAAAAATTTCCAAAAAAACCAAACAAACAAACAAAAACGGACACTGTTATTCAAATACGTGCATAACTGCACGCAGTCGTTCTTCACTATGTACAATGCGCACTCCATTCTTTGTCATACTGACTGGCATTCCAAATCCCAATATCACGTACAACGGTCGCTGATACAACATGTGTACTGTGTACCGTTAAACACATCCTTCAATGTGAATGTACAAGCCATATGTGACTAGATCTCAAGGCTTTACTCTTCTTCTTTTTCCTTTTCCATAAGGGGGTGGGGAGGGGGGGGGGGGAGACAAGCCGGGGAAAGTGGGGGGGGGGGGGGGGGGGGGGGGGAGTATCACAGAATTCCAGTCTTTGAACAGAGTGTCTGCTAGCTATAGCGTGAGAAGAAAGTATCTAGCACTGAATGTAGTTGGTGACCGTTTTGATTCATTTTGTTTTCATTTTAATTGATTCATATTGATTGGTTTGTCGGAGAACTTCGAAAAAGGACGTGAAAATGGTTGAGCAGACGAAGGAGAGAGAGAGAGACAGACAGAGAGAGACAGAGTGAGACAGAGACAGAGACAAGACAGACAGACAGACAGAGACACAGAGAGAGAGGGGGGCGGGAGGAGGGGTGTGGGGGGTGAGATACACGTATCCGTCGCCCAAATTCCTCCAGTCACTGACCTGCGACATGAAAAACGGACCAATCGATTTGAAACACAACCAGCCACGTGATTAAACAGACCAACCAAAACAAGCATAGTTTCGGCGTACTGAGCCACACTGGAGCAATACAATGAAAGACTTACATTATGAATATGTACAGAAGAAATTAAGTGGTGGTACACTAGTAATTGTAACAAGATACTAACAACAGCAACAACTACAATGACAGAAGCTCCCCATCCCCACCCCCAAGAAAAAAAGAAAAAAAAGAAAAGAAAAAAAGAAGAAGAAAAAAGAAGAGGAGACATGGCTACACGTGTAGAAATAAACATAAACACAACAACACATTTGTGCATCAAATACAAAACCAACCACAACCCCCCCCCCAAAAAAAAAGAAAAAAAAAGAAGAAGGTATGTAAGCTCGATTCCGCTTCCTCTCTCCTTTTCTCTTTAAAGAAGTGTTTTTTTTCCGGACACTGTCTTGTGACTTTGTCCTTCGCGATTATCGAAGCATTAAAATGGCTCTCATCGCCGCCCACGTTAATTAATGCAGGAGCAAATTCTGGCGGCGACGGTGTAGCGACAGGTATAGTCTCCTTCTTACCCCCACTGACCTCCCTCCCTCCGGAATCTCAACCCCCGCCAGTACCTCTTCGGAGACAACTCGGCGTTAAACCAACCAACCAACCATCCAACGAATACGCACTGCATCTTGGAGACACACTCCGAGCATCGCTTTCCGGCACCTTCCTCCAGACTGCCAGATTTAGTTACGCCACTAGAAGGGGCCCTCTTTATCTCCGCGCAGCCGTCCAGCGACGCGGTCAGCGCCCTCCGAAAGGTTCGGGTCCTAATAATTATGACTGTAGAAGCAACCTAGCGCCAAAGCACGCACGTGAACATGAGACGCATCCACCCCGGGTACAAAAAAAGTAATTAAAAAAAAAAAAAAAGTAAAAAAAGTATTTAAAAAGAAAAAGAAAAAAAAAAAAAAAGAGAGTTCCGTCTCGATTCAAACGATGGTGGTTTTATTTGTGCTGGTGTAAACTTTGTTGGCGGCTATAAATGACACGCCCTGTTTTATTTGAGTCGTTTGTAACAAACTTACTACTGTTTGAGCACCAACAAAAAGCTGCTCGTTAGCTGACAGTTGTATGGACCCTATGGCCTAACTAAATACGGCAGTGGCTGAAGGAAGGATGTCGTAAACCAGTGCTGGGAGTTTGCCCTGGAGACTCACAGATATTCCTACGTGTGAGCCGAGCGACCACGGACTGTGTGTGCGTCATAGAAGTTCAGTAACGACACCAATATGTGTACCACAGACGGACCCTAACGTCACAGAAGTTCAGTAACGACACCAACGTGTTTGCCATCGGTCACAACATGTAATGAAAACAGCGAACACGAGATGCATAATGTTCCAAGAAAATATCAAGCAAAAGCAGTTCATCGGCAACTTTTTACGTGGTCTGCATATAAAAAAAAGGAGAGAGCAAAAGTATGTATGGAAGCCCAGGACAGATACAAATACAATAGAATATATATTTAAAAAGAAAAAAAAGAAGAAAAAAAAGTAAGCAAGTCAATTGAAACAAACCATTTCTTAAGGATAAATATTTCCCATAATACGACACTCTTTAATAGCATACAAAATTAAAACAAAAACAAAAGGAACTAAAATGAGCTGATTCCAAAGCACTGACAATTAAGATCCTTTTGTTGTTGTTGTCGTTTTCGTCAGTTCAAGTTCCGACAATATTGTCCTCATTTTCAAAGAAGCAGTGACGAAATCTATACAAAAACTCATTCGACAAAACTAAAGCATGACATAATTATTATAATATTGTAGTTTAGACTAAACGCATACTCGTACAGCACTGATGAAATCAATATCAACTTTTAGAGCGAGTAAGTAAATTGGTGTTTTACGCCCACTCAACCAGTGCGAACAAACCGGAAGCTAAACAAGAACAAAAATGAAGCAAAACAGAAAGAAAAACATTCTGGAAAATTCTTATGCAGGTCAATGAATGAAAACATGATTGTACTCATTACCAAAGAAATCAAAGGTCATTGTATTGCATTCATTGAGATCATTTGCCTAATTGACCAGTCAGTTTCAAACGGTTCGAAAAAGTTTCACACCAAAACAAGCAATCAAAAAGGAAACAAAAAACTAAAACTAAAACAAAACAAAATCTCATTTGCATAAATTCATAAACAGATTTACCATCCAGTTGAATTGAATACGTGAAATAGGCTAATTAAAAAGCAAGACTAATTAAGAGATATACAACTGAGTTTCCTTCTTTTCTGATGCAACCCTTGAACCGGTCATTTATACGTAAAGGGAACCTAAAAGAACAAAAATGAACCACATGCACGAGGAATTTGAAAAGATTTTTTTGTTTTCCTCGAAAGCAATTTGATAACATATTAGGCTTTAAAAAAAAATCCAAAATTATATCAACATTTTTTAATGATATATTTCTGGATTTCTTCTTGTGTGAGTTTCTTCCTCGAAACTCCCCCCCCCCCCCCTTCCCCCACCGACCCCCCCACAAAAAAAAAAACAAAAAAAAACAGCAACCTCCAAACGATCCAATGAACACAATAGTTTAAGTACAGTTCAGACACGTAATCATAGGCAACAGGAAAAATGGACCTGACTGATGCTTGGATCAGCAAGTCTGGGTAGAGGTCTACAAGGCGCGATTTCTGCACCAGACTCAGGAATAAAAGCAGAAATCCTGCAAGCTCCTCGAAAGTTTGATTTGTCTGCTGCATAAACTTTTTCTGCTCCCTGCTCATGAACATCATAACCACACATGTACAGTTAATTCACAGTAACATCATAACCACACATGTACAGTTAATTCACAGTCCGTTTCCATTCAGCTCCTCTGGTTGTGTGTCTGTCTGTATCTCTCTGTCTCAGTCTGTCTGTCTGTCTGTCTGTCTGTCTCTCTCTCTCTCTCTCTCCACACACACACACACACACACACACACACACACACACACACACACAGCTTCTTTCACACTCTATTTCTCTGTCATTGTCTGCATGCTCTCTCTCTCTCTCTCCCTCTCTCTCTCCATCTGTCTGTCTGTCTGTCTCTGTCTGTCCGTATGTCTCTTTCTCTCTCCCTCTCTCTCTCCCCTGCCCCTCTCTCACGTAGAGTTTCCTTCACACTCTATTTTTCTTCCTCTGTCTCTGGCTACATGCTTTCTCTGTCCGTCTGTCTGTCTGTCTGTCTGTCTGTCTGTGTGGTCCGACTCTCTTTTTCTCCCTCCCTTCCGCACACACTCTCCCATCACTTTCATCACTCTCAACCCGTGCTCAACACAATTCTCGCCGAGCTTAATGTCGGTAAGCGTACTGCTGGAAGAGGTTATCATCTCCACCACCACCGCCACTTCCACCATCACCACCACCACCACCACCACTACCGCCGTTGAACACCTCATCCTCCACATCCTCATCCTCCTCGTACCCTTCTCCGCCGACACTGGGCACCATCCTCTGCATGGCGCAGAAGTCGCCCGTGTAGCAGCTCACGTCCATAGCCTCTGTCTCGCTCGAGCTACCGAATGCGAGTCTGGCACGGCCCGTATAGAGACCGGGGACCGGGGACCCGCCGGCGTTGACGGGTACCAAGAAGCCCTGCGACTGCTCCGACACCGAGGACCAATCAGAGGCCACGGAGGAGACGCTGTGACGGTCGTGGGGATGGCTGATGGGAGACACGGGGCTGAACAGCGACTGGCTGAAGCACGAACTGCGCGAGTTTGCGGGCATCAGCGTCTTTAGGCTCTCCAGGGGATCTGCTGACAATTGCGACAGGAATGGGGAAGAGGAGGAGGAGGAGGAGGAGGAGGAGGGAGGTAGCTGATCGGACGGAATGGTGAGAGCGGAGGGCTGCAGATTATTATTATTATTGTTACAGTTTAGATCTAGGTCCTCGGGCGACAAGAACTGCGACAAATCGGCCAGCGTGTCCAGGTGTAGATCGGTGAACGTCAGCTCAGGCTCAATCGGTCCCAGTCCTCCAAGGTAAGTCTGGTTGTCCACCTCGAACTGCTCCGCAGCGGTTTGCTGGGCAGGTATCGGAGCCAGCGCCGTTGCCGCAGCAGCTGGGGCTGGCGCGGGGGCAGGGGCCGGGGCCGGGGCCGGGGAGCAAGTTGTCGTCGACGCTGACGACATTGACGACAAGGACGTCGTCGATGGCGATGACGTCATCGTGGCCGGTGACGCGGGAACGGCGCCGGGACTGTCGTGCTTGATGTGCACGCACTGGCCGGACAGCCAGTGGTCGTCCAGGAGCTTTTGGAGAGAGTCCCTCTGGGCGCGGAGCTCATTGATCTCCTGCTCCATCTTCTGGTTGTCCGCGATGACCTGCGAGTAGTCCTGCGGGACAGAGAAACAGCACAGTTTCCATCAGCCGCACAGCTAATACTCACGCCTTCCCTGATCAGAGTTTGCAACGCAGGCCAAAGCCGTATGGAGAAGGCATTTGATCTTGAAATATATATATAATATATATATATAGAGAGAGAGATATACACACATGCACACACACACACACACACACACACACACACACACACACACACACACACACACACACAAACAACACACACACACACGCACGCACGCACACATCCACACACACACACACACACACACACACACACACACACACACCACACACACACACACACACACACACACACACACACACACACACACACACAATTAGGTGGACTTCATCCAGATACTGAGTTAAGTGCCAAGTGAACACTTACACTTGCGACGATGGTCTGCAGACATTTCTTCTTCATGCGGCACTTTCTGGCCGCTCTTCTGTTCTGCTCCTTTCTTCTCTCCTTCTTCTCCATCTCCTCGGGGGTCAACTGCCAAACAGCCAATAAAAACAGGGGTCAAGTCACATAATAATAATAATAACAACCAATCAAATCGAGCCAAACCGAAAATGACCAACAGGGTTGCAAGTCACATAATAATAATAACAACCAATGGAATCGAGTCAAACCAAATATAACAACCAGACTCGGATTCAGAGGACCTATACAAGGACCGCGTCAGAAATATATTTTGTCTACGAAGGAGGACTTCTTTTCTCCAGCATGTTAATTCAAAGAGAACAGACTAACAACTCAAAATCGAGGATTTTGTTTTAAAGTGCTCCGTGGATTTCATTTTTCATTCAGAATCCTCTTGCGTCACTGACGGTTACCGGAACTCGACTGCAACAGAGAGAGCGAGAGAGAGAGAGAGAGAGAGAGAGAGAGAGAGAGAGAGAGAGAGAGAGAGAGAGAGAGAGAGAGAGAGAGAGAGACAGAGACAGAGACAGAGACAGAGACAGAATCTAGTCTTACAACTGGCTCAACGGACACCCGCAGCATCTTTTATGCGGCGTGGGCAAAGAAGTAGCTTCCATCACGAGGCCGTCGCTGTACCACGTGACTGAGCTATCCCAGTTCCCCTCCCCCTCCTCCGCCCCCTCCCCACAGACACATTCTTTTTTCACAGGGTACTTTACGTCCACAGAAACCATAAGGTTTATTAGGGACAGGGGAACACAGAACGGCCACCACCTCGACTTTCACATAGCTCCCGAGCTCTGCCCCCCCCCCCCCCCCTCAACCTGCCTTCCCATCCCCAACACACACCCCAACACACACACACCCCAACACACACACAAGAACAGCTTTAAATCCGCGTACCTCGTGTTTGACTGAATCCACAAAGTGGACCTGGATCTCACCGAGACCTCTGGCCTGCCTCCTGTTGATGATGGTTCTCCGCAGCAATTGTGACGTCACTGAGAGGTTTCCCTCCGACGGCTCCTGTTTCACCTGCTTGCTGCTGTGCCGGGCGCCTCGAGAAGCTGAGGCGCCCTCTGCCGGGTGTTTACCTTGTGCCCTCTGTCTCGCTGGCATGGTCCTAGGGAAAGGACAGAAATCAGAATGCTACAGAATGCAGAAAGCTTTACTGAGTTTAGTCTCGCTGGCATGGTCCTAGGGAAAGGACAAAAAAGAAAAGAAAGAAGAAGAAAAAAGAATACTACAGAATGCAGAAAGCTTTACTGAGTTCTGTCTCGTTGGCATGGTCCTAGGGAAAGGACAGAAACCAGAATGCTACAGAATGCGGAACACTTTACTGGGTCGTGAGACAAACTCGC
>JABMCL010000871.1:977500-980000 GCA_018857735.1 Alviniconcha marisindica
AGCACTACCCGGCGGCCTAGCAGTACCCAGACTTTGTGGTGTGACTTTGTCCGCGACGACTTCTATGGAGACAAGTAAACACAGCTGGCGCAGTCACGGCGGAGATAGCTGTCGCCGCGACGTCGGTCGGCTGCGTTCGGTCTCGCGCCGTTTTTAACTGACGCTGTGTGGTACGAGTGGTCCCCCGGAAAAGGAGCAGCGGACAGCGGAGTTTTCACCCTACGTTACACACTGCGCTCGCTTCGCTACACACCGCGGTAATCGCACGGCCGTGGGTACGTACGTACACAGCCTGCACTCGTTCACTCACTCACTCACTCACTCACACGGACACGCAGACAAGCCAGACAAGCCGCACGCGCGCGCACAGACACACGCACGCACGTACGCACGCGGTCGTTCGCTTCACACACACACACACACACACACACACACACACACATTGACACACACACACTCTCTCTCTCTCTCTGTCACACACACACACACACGCTGACACACGGTCGTTCGCTTCTCTCTCTCTCTCTCACACACACACACACACTGACACGGTCGTTCGGTTCTCTCTCTCTCTCTCTCTCTCTCTCTCTCTCTCTCTCTCTCTCTCTCTCTCACACACACACAGTCGTTCGCCTCTCTCTGTCTCTCTCTGTCTCTCTCTCTCACGGTTCGCTTCACTCTTTTACGCTACGCCCGTAACGACCCGGCGTAGGGCCGCAAAGCCAAAAGGACTAGGAAGGAAAACCCTCGCCACACTTGTATCTACACGCCCGTACGAGTGCACTGCGTAACAACAACACTCCGCTCCGGCCGTCGGCCTCAGCTCCGTTCGTCAGGGGTTCCTTTCCAGGCCAGCACTCACACACACACTCACACACACACACACACCAGCTGATCGGCGGGCGGCCGCGACTGACCCGGCCTCGTAAGGTCACAGTGACGTCGACAAGAGACCAGCGGACGGCTACGAAACCGACACGCTCGCTCGCGCGAAGACGCCCGACTTAGTTTCGTTGGGATACTAACCGTCACTTACTTTGGGACACTAACTGTTACTAGAAACTGACGGACGGTGGTGCGTGTGCGTGTGTGTCGCAACCACGTGGAAATCGACATGCTTTTTGTTTTTGCTTCTGTTTTGTTTTTAAATGCCGTGTTGAAAGTCCGTGTTTTCTGGGACGGAGTTCAGTTTGGTTTCTTTCGTCCTTTCGGTTGATTGGGCGTAAAACACCAACTTACTTACTTACACATTCTTTCTTTCTTTCCTTTTTTCTTTTTCTTCAGATTTTGTTAAAACATTTTGTTGTCGTAATTAATCAACATTATAAATATTGCAGATTTTTTTCTCTCTCCCCTTTCTGTTTCTTGCTTTTTATTTGTTTAGTTTTAAGTAAGAAAATAACGGTGACCATTGGATCACGTTGCAAGAGGCACGGACAATACTGACACCTCCAGTTGTCACTATGAGTGGTGCACTGACACCTCAAGTTATCACTATGAGTAGGGAAGTACTGACACCTCAAGTTATTACCATGAGCAGTGTACTGACATCTCAAGTTATATCTATGAGTCGTGCACTAACACCTCAAGTTATTACCATGAACAGTGTACTGACACCTCAAGTTATTACCATGAGCAGTGTACTGACACCTCAAGTTATCGCTATAGTGTACTGACACTTCCAGTGCACTGTGAGTGGTGCACTGACACGGCCTCCAGTTATCACTATGAGTAGCACCGGCACTAAGTTATCACTATGAGTAGCGCTGGCACTAAGTTATCACTATGAGTAGCGCCGGCACTAAGTTATCACTATGAGTGAGGAAGGGGTAAATCCGAGCAGTAAACTGCAGAGAGAACTTGACTAAGACGTCGGAGCATTAGCATAGATTCTCCGATCCCAGACTCTCACGCAGGGAAAATCTTACAGTGGAAATTAATAAAAAGCGTTCTGGTACGGAGGTTTGTCCTCTCGTAAAATTTCTGCCGAGGTCGCTGCCACCGCCGGACTGACTACATACACTAACTGAACTGCGGGCTTGAATCTCGAGAGCCTAAGGCATTAAATGACGCGAAAACTTGTAAGTTACACAGATCGATAAAGCAACGCCGCATTGAAACAGGCTCTACCGCGGTTAGTCCCTAGCGTGCGACTGGGCGTGCAACACTGCACCAAGTTACCTATCCCGGCGGTGCTCTTCACTGAGTAGTTCCCGCCGAGACAGCTTGGTCAGTGCCGTCAGTCGTACATTCCGCTTCTACTCAACGGGAACTAGAAGCAAAGCACCGCTGCATTATTTTCATTATGATCCAGAGAGACTCAGTCGGTCCGAAACTCCGAACAATAAACAAACAGCAGCAGCAGCAGCAGCAGCAGTAAAACTTGAGTGGGAACAAAACATCTGCAACAGCAACAACAGTAGCCCCACAGACAAACCTGCCTACACCAGACAGAACCTACGGCTGAGCATGAGCATTGAGCATAATCACAGAAAAACAG
>JABMCL010000871.1:987500-992500 GCA_018857735.1 Alviniconcha marisindica
GCAGAGCGCCACGCTTTACTCTTCCTTCCTTGTGTGCCACCTCGCTCCCTCCTGTGTGCCACCGCCGTGTTTACAAAACACGAGTTGCATCATCGCTAAACATAGCACGCCACGTGAGTTACCTCCCCACGCTGTGCTCCGGTTTTTTTTTTTTGGTTTTTTTTCCCCCTGTCTGGTTTTCAGTCTCGGTTGCGTCTTGACTGCGGCGAGACAACGCGCTGAGCTATCGCGGAATACGATTCTCTTCCCGGTTAACTCTCTTGTGTTTACTGTTCGGGTTAGGCTACAGAATCTATATACCGACTGTGGCGAGTCAGTACTTCGGCGTTTCAAGCTCGTAGGCTTTTTTTTCGTTTTCGTTATCGTTACAGGGCATTGAAACCGCAGACAGTGTATAATGTATCAGAGCAAGGAAGTAGCGGTGAGCTTATTAATAAGTGAATACGTTCCGGCTGTCACGGCGTCACTGGCTACGATTAAGTAACTCCTCTCCCGTGTCATGTACACGTGTGTTACTAGTCGGGTCACAGGGAGGTCGGTGAGCCACACAGCGAGACATTGTAAGCCACCACTTTCTCTACCCCCCCCCCCCTGCCCCCCTCCACCCGCCCCCACAACCCCATCTCTCTCCCCCTCTCTCCACACCGCTCTACCACACCACCTCCTGTCTCTCTCTCTCTCCCCACTCTCTCTCCCTCAGCCCCTTCCCCCCTCTTCCCCTCTCCCCTCTCACTTCCCTCCCCCCCCCCACTCTTTCTCCTTCCCCCTTTCTCTGCCCCCACCCCCTTCTCTCTTTCCTCCAATACCACCCCATTCCCTCTCTCCCCACCCCTTCCCCCCCCTCCCCCTCCCCACCCCCACCACACCCTACCCCTCTCCCCACCCCCATCCCCCTTCTCTCTCCCTCACCCTCCCCCTCTCCCCCACCCCCTTCCCCTTCTCTCTCCCCACCCCCCTTCCCCTTTCTCTCTCCCCCCCCCACCCCTCCCCCTCCTTCCCACCCCTTCCCCCCCCTCCTTCTCACCTCCTTCCCCCTCTCTACCCCACTTTTCCCCCGTCTCTCCCCCTCCCCCTCTCCTCTCCTTCCTCTCTTCCCCCATCTTTCTCCTCTCACCCCCCTCTCTCTCCCACCTCCCACCCCTCCGTCCCCCTTCCACAGACCTGAACTTATTTCGATCCCCACCTGTATCTCTCCGGTAGCAATTCGGCTTTCAACGAAACCTGTCCGGTAGCAAGTCGGTTTTAAGCAAAACCTATCCGGTAGCAAGTCGGTTTTAAGCAAAACCTATCCGGTAGCAAGTCGGTTTTAAGCAAAACCTATCCGGTAGCAACTTGGTTTTAAGCAAAACCTATCCGGTAGCAACTTGGTTTTAAACAAAAAATAATCCGGTAGCAACTTGGTTTTAAACAAAAAATTATCCGGTAGCAACTTGGTTTTAAACAAAACGTGTCCGGTAGCAACTTGGTTTTAAACAAAACGTGTCCGGTAGCAACTCGGTTTTAAGCAAAACGTGTCCGGTGGCGACTCGGTTTTAAACAAAACATGTCCGGTAGCAACTTGGTTTTAAGCAAAACGTGTCCAGTAGCAACTTGGTTTTAAACAAAACATGTCCGGTAGCAACTCGGTTTTAAGCAAAACGTGTCCGGTAGCAACTCGGTTTTAAACAAAACATGTCCGGTAGCAACTTGGTTTAAGCAAAACCTGTCCGGTAGCGACTCACAACTCGGCTTTGAGCAAAACCTGTCCGGTAGCAACTCGTCTTTTAAACAAAACAAAAAAAGTCTGGTAGCACATCCGCTTGAAATAAAACATGTCCGTTAGCAACTCGGTTTTAAGCAAAACATGTCCATTAGCAATTCGGATTTAAACAAAACCTGTCCGGTAGCAACCCGTTTGAAACAAAACATGTCCGGTAGCAACCCCGTTTGAAACAAAACATGTCCGGTAGTAACTCGTGTTTAAACCGAAACCTGTCCGTCAGTGACTCGACTCGAAACCAAACCTGTCAGCCACTCGTCACGTCTTGGCCGAACCAAAACCTGTCCGGCCGTCAACACCTCGATTTTAAAAACAAAACCTGTCCGGTAGTAATTTTATATGATGATGACGTGTTGCTTAATGTCCTCAGATGTCAGTTGACATATTAGGGACAAATTGTGACGAATGGCGAAGCACGGTTCAATAATTCTTTACGTCCACGGAAACCAGAAGGCTCGTTAGGACGGACAGCTCAGGACGGCCACCTCGACTCTCACACAGCTCCTGAACTATGTAATTTTATACAAAACCTTCCCGGTAAAGTAGCAACTCGTCTTTAAACCAATGGAACAGTGGCAACAGCACTTTAAAGCCGATTGCACGTGCAGGAGCTCAGCCTACCTTGTTTGCAGTGTGAGCAGCTCTGTGAGTCTCTGCTCAGTCAGTCCAGCCTGTGACTCAGAAGTGATGACGACGAAGACGAAATTGCGTCAGTCCGCTGTCGGTTCTGTTTCAGTCACTTTGTGCCTTGACACAGGGATTTTTTTTTTTCTCATCTGCTTGATCGTCTGTTTAGTAAGGAAAAATACAATTTTAAAAGCGGTCGTCACAGCAAGCCTGATATTAATTTTGTTAGCATTATGATCCCGAGCGCCCCCATCTAAAAAAAGGAAAGAAAAGAAAAAGAAAAAGAAAAAAAAGGATGGTACAAAAATTGTGTTCGGCCTGAGAACAGAAAGACATTCATTTATCCAACAATGAGAGCGTTTTTTTTTAAATTTAATTTAATCCAGCAACAACAAAAACTACAACATCAACAAAAATCAAAACAAAAAAACAACAACAAATAAACAAAACTGAATCGAACAAGCAAAACACACACACACACACACACACACACACACACACACATACACACACACACACACAAAACATACACACACACACACACACACACAACCACCACCAACAACAACAACACAGCCACCACCACCAGAACCAACAATAGCAAAAAGCAAACAAACAAAAAATCAACAACAAATACAAACAGGTTATACCCCCCAAAAACAACAACAACAACAACAGCAACAAAAAACAAAAACAAAAACAAACAAAAAAACAGCAACCAAAAAACTACAACAAACAAGCAAGCAAGAAAGAAATCTTTCTTCTTCTTCTTCTTCTTCTTTGTGTTAGGGAGCCACCTTCCTATGAGCAGAAAACTGCTCGGAGATTTTGCTGCACTTTGTGAAGATCAGCCTAACATTCAGTTCAGTTCAGATCCGTTCAGTTCACGATACCTACGAGAAGGGTCACATTAATTTACAACGCTCCATCACCGACCCTGTCTCTCACAAGGTTACCCCAGTGGTGCCTTTGAAACAGTCGCAATGCTCGTCTGAACTATGATCACATTTAGAACTCTGTAAAGGAGACTGGCAATGAAAACTAAACAACAACAACAACAACAACACCTACAACACCAACAAGAAGAACACCAACACAATCAACAGCAGCAGCAGTACACAACAGCACCAGCAGTAGCAGAAAAAAAAACAAACAAACAAACAAACAAACAAACAACAAGAACAAGAACAAAAACCCACCCACAAAATCAAAGAAAGCAATCACTTAACAAATCAGCAACGAGAACGAGAGACTTACTCAAAAAAGCAACCACGATAAACACTAAAAAGCGAAACCGTTTCCACTTACACTGATAATGTTATAGCTGATCGATAGATAGCCTACTGCCCCAGTTAGTCACACGTGTACGTCACTGGCTGCCTAACCGCTGTCTGCATGCACGTGCACGCGCTCGCTCAACTCCAGCCAAACTAAACCACCCCGCAGCCCGTCGCGCGCTATATTTATTACCCCTGTGCGCGAGCCGCGAAGTCGGGCCTAAGACCACGCCCATATAAGCCCCGCCCCCTTCCCTCCCTTCCCCGTCTGTCTCTTTGCCTCCCGGCTTCAAACCCTCCGCCACGCGGTTTCTGGGCGTGGCGGTGTCATCCCCGACGCGTGCGTACCGCGCGACACTCGCTGGCACCTAAGTAATAACTGCAAAGCAATACGCTATTCCAGGGCTCCCCGGATTTACCACCGGGTTATAATTATTACACGTGCGATGCATGAGTCGCTGATGTATTATAGCCTTAGTCACTGCTTTGCTCTCACTTACGGCTTCGTCAGTTACACGTCGGCTGGTCTCGTTTCTTTGTTTGTATGTTATTCAGCTCGTCGTGCTGATTTTATTTTTATGGATGACGACTTAGTGGTAGGTTGGGGTTGGGGGGTTGGGGGGTTGGAGGTGGGGTGGTGCGGGGAAGGGGGTGGGGATGGGGTGGGGGGTGGGGGGGGGGGGGGGTGGAAGATGGGTGACAGAGCACGGCTGCTTGCTGTATACCTATGCGTGCACTGACTCAATGAGGAAGGTGTTGTGTACTTTTATGTGCTTGACTGATATAGCTTATAGATAATTGTCTGGGAGATTTGTTTGGGTGTTGCTGAATTAATTAGGCAGCTGTTACACAGTTGTCTAGTTGAATCACTTTCAATATTGAGTTGTTTGTTGTTGTTGTTGTTGTTGTTGCTATTTTTAAGTATCTGTCTCAGTTTTTATTTTTATTTTATTTTTATTTTTATATGTGTTGTGTTTTTATATTTATTTTTGCCTTCACGCACGCACGCATTCGCGGGCACGCACATACACACACTCACACACAAGCACACGCACACAGGCGCACACGCACGCCCACACACACACACACACACACACACACACACACACACACACACACACACACACACATACAGGAGAGAGAGAGAGAGAGAGAGAGAGAGAGAGAGAGAGAGAGAGAGAGAGAGAGAGAGAGAGAGAGAGAGAGAGAGAGAGAGAGAGAGAGAGAGAAGAAGAAGAAGAAGAAGAAGAAGAAGAAGAAGAAGAAGAAGAAGAAGAAGAAGAAGAAGAGAAATGGGGAGAAGAAAAGAAAAAAAGGAAAAGAAAACTACAAATGCA
>JABMCL010000871.1:1007500-1010000 GCA_018857735.1 Alviniconcha marisindica
ATATTCGTGCTGCTGTTGCTCTAGTTATTGTTTTCGTTCATCTTCTGACGTTACAATCCAGCTACTACACAACCTATTGTTATTCTTTTTGCCCTTCTTCTTCGTCTTCTTATCAGTTCTTCTTCTTCTTCTTCTTCTTCTTCTTCTTCTTCTTCTTCTTCTTCTTCTCCTTCTCCTCCTCCTCCTCCTCCTCCTCCTGCTTCTTCTTCTTCTTCTTTTCCACTGGGCGTAAAATAAAACCCAAGTTACTTCTACTCATCCTCCTCTTAGTCCCCTCCTCCTTCTTCTCTTCTTCCTCTTCCTGCTCCTTCTTTTCCTCTTCCTCCTCTTCTTCCTCTTTCTTCTCCTCTTCCTCCTCCTTCTCTCCTTCCGCTTTCTTCTTCTTCTTCTCCTCTTCCTTCTCCTCTTCCTCCTCCTTCCTCCTCTTCCTCCTTCTTCTCCTCTTCCTCCTTCCTCCTATTCTTCCTCCTCCTCTTCCTCCTCCTCCTTCTACTCCTCTTCCTCCTTCCTCCTCTTTTTCCTCCTCCTCTTCCTCCTCCCTCTTCTCCTGTTCCTCCCCCTCTTCCTCCTCTTCTTCCTCCGCCTCTCCTTCCTCCTCCTCTTCTTCCTCCTCCTTCCTCTTCTTCATCTTCTTCCTCCTCCTTTCTCCTCTTCCTCCTCCTCCCTCTTCTCCTTTTCCTCCTCCTCTTCCTCCTCCTCCTTCTTCTCTTCCTCCTTCCTCCTCTTCCTCTTCCCCCTAGCTCCTGCTTCAGCTTCGTGTTCTTGTTGTTTTTGATTCAAGTCGCGACAGCTGCTGTTATTACCTACTATATACCATGTTCGCTCCAAGCTCCCGCAAGCAACCATGCGAATAATATAGAGACGGTGTTGCAATCTATAGATAATTATGTCTGTATGTGCTTACTTACACGTAGGCCCTACACACGTGGAGGACGTGTTTACATTCCCACAGGACCTAACCTACACCTGAGTTGACACTATAATTTCCCGTAATGGGATGAATAAAGCAGGCTGTTCTGTATTCTGTAGTCCCGGTCTGTGGAAACGTAGATCCTTGGTAACAGAGAACTGGGACAGAGCTTTGAGACATAGAGCTGTGGGACATGGAGATGTGGGACATAGAGATGTGGGACACAGATTTGGGACATGGAGCTGTGGGTACATAGAGCTTTGGTAACAGAGAACCGGGACAGAGCTTTGGGACATAGAGTTGTGGGACATGGAGCTGTGGAACATAGAGCTGTGGAAACATAGAGCTTTGGTAACAGAGAGCTGTAACAGAGCTTTGGGACATAGAGCTGTGGGAACATAGAGCTGTGGAACATGGAGCTGTGGGAACATGGAGCTGTGGGAACATGGAGCGGTGGGAACATGGAGCTGTGGGAACATAGAGCTGTGGAAACATAGAGCTGTGGAAACATGGAGCTGTGGGAACATAGAGCTGTGGGAACATGGAGCTGTGGGAACATGGAGCTGTGGGAACATAGAGCTGTGGAAACATGGAGCTGTGGGAACATGGAGCTGCGGGACATGGATCTTTGGGACATGGAGCTGTGGGAATATAGAGCTGTGGGGACATAGAGTTGTGGGGGCAGAGCTGTGGGACATGGAGATGTGGGACATAGAGCTGTGGGAACATAGAGCTTTGGGACACAGAGCTGTGGGAACATAGTGCTATAGGACATGGAGCTGTGGGACATACAGCTCTGGGACAAGGAGCTGTAGGACATAGTGTTGTGGGACATAGAGCTGTGGGAAACACAGAGCTGTGGGAACAACTGATATATGGGAACATAGAGCTGTGGGAGCATGGAGCTGCGGAATAGAGAGAGCTGTGGGGACATAGAGATGTGGGAACATAGAGATGTGGGAACATAGAGATGTGGGGACATAGATCTGTGGGGACATAGATCTGTGGGGACATAGAGCTGTGGGGACACAGAGCTGTGGGAACAACTGATATATGGGAACATAGAGCTGTGGGAGCATGGAGCAGCGGAATAGAGAGAGCTGTGGGGACATAGAGGTGTGGGAATATAGAGCTGTGGGGACATAGAGCTGTGGGGACACAGAGATGTGCGAACATAGAGCTGTGGGAACATAGAGCTGTGGGGACATAGAGCTGTGGGGACACAGAGATGTGGGAACATAGAGCTGTGGGGACATAGAGATGTGGGAACATAGAGCTGTGGGGACACAGTGATGTGGGAACATAGAGCTGTGGGGACATAGAGCTGTGGGAACATAGAGCTGTGGGGACACAGAGATGTGGGGACACAGAGATGTGCGAACATAGAGCTGTGGGAACATAGAGCTGTGGGGACATAGAGCTGTGGGGACACAGAGATGTGGGAACATAGAGCTGTGGGGACATAGAGATGTGGGAACATTGAGCTGTGGGGACACAGTGATGTGGGAACATAGAGCTGTGGGGACATAGAGCTGTGGGAACATAGAGCTGTGGGGACACAGAGATGTGGGACATAGAGCTGTGGGGACA
>JABMCL010000871.1:1017500-1022500 GCA_018857735.1 Alviniconcha marisindica
ATGCCGGAGCTAGAGGGGTGAGAGAGGGGTATGGGGGTAGGGGTGGGTGGGTGGGTGGGGATGGACGGAAAACGGCAATTAAGGAGATGTAATGGGGTTTTCAGACATGTCGCGCAGCCGGTACACTGACACACAGCACGGAGCAGACATCTCGTCGTCTAGATGCGTCCAGTATTCTTTTGTTAATTAAAAATAAAATATATAAAAAAGAAAAAAAAAGAAAAAAAAGGACACCACGTGCGCTTGCAGCCAGACTGACGCGAAGACCTACTCGAAAATCCCACCACAACCACCACCCACCCCATCTCATCACACACACACACACACACACACACACACACACACACACACACACACACACACACACACACACACAACACACACAACACAACACACACACCACACACACACACACACACACACAAAACACAACACAACACACACACACACCACACACACACACCACACACACACACACACACACACACACACACACACACACACACACACACACACACACACACACAGACGCACACACACACACACAACACACACAATGGGTTCTGCGTCAGTGTCCGTGTCTGCGTCAATCAATGCAGACGCATGAGCAGTGGTAACACTACCATGCAAATTAAGAGGTCATAACCTCCTTCAGCAGGGAAGAAATACAACAGTCAGCGCTATCTCGATCAGACGAGTTTGTTTGCGGGCTGTCAATCACCTGTCACCGCCGTTATCCTGTCTGTTTGATAGGAATCGGACCGAGACTGTCATTGGTCTTTTGCCAGCGTGAAACTGACAAAGTTAGGTATCTTACTGGCAACACTGGGAGCTACCGACGATAAAGGCAAGGCCTCGTCTATAGCCTAATGCTAACGTATGAAAATGAACACACAGATATCGTATAATCAGCAGACTCGCTAATCAGAATGACGCTGGCGGCTATCTTTTAGTCGCCTAAAGGAAGACGATCTCAGCCGTTGCAGCACCAGCCATACAATAGCCGGTAATTTTATTGTACAACTTCTTTTCGGTTAGTTGGCTGTTGCTTTGTGACAGCTTATCTTGTCTTCCACTGAAAGGTAAGGTAAGGCTGTTTATTTTATTCAGCGCAGGCAGAAATGAATCGTCCTCAGCGCTACCGGGGATCCGGAGCAGTCCCAGCCGTTCCTTCTTTGAAGGTAGGAGTGGGTCAGATGCGTTGTCTTCGTGTAAGTTTTAACCCTCTCACACACACACACGCACGCACGCACGCACGCACGCACGCACGCTCGCACGCACGCACGCACGCACGCACGCACGCACGACTCGCACGCACTCACGCACGCACGCACGCGCACGCACACGCACACGCATGCACGCACTCACACACACACACACACACACACACACACACACACACACACACACACACACACCACACATCACGCAGCCACAACAGCGCACACACTCACGCACGCTCACACGCACGCACGCACAGCATACACGCACACAGCACGACGAAACACACACACACACACAAAACGACCACAGCACGCTCGCACGCACGCACGACGCGCCACGCCACGATGCACGCACGCACACCACCACACACACCACACACACAGGGCCCTCAACATCCGCCCCACCCCCACCTCATCACTATCCACACCACGTACACGGACTGCAGAAGAAGAGAGAGAGAGAGAGAGATGGAGTTGAGAGGGAGGAGAGGAGAGGAGGAGAGAGAGAGAGAGAGAGAAGAACCACACACGCACCACACACACACACACACACACACACACACACACACACACCAGACGGTCGGATAGACCCCCCCTCCCCCCACCCACCCGCCCACGCCCCACGTACCTGATATAGCCTCTCTCGGTTGGCCAAATCAATATCAAAGAGCACAAAGACGGTTTTAACGTCATGTACACGATGGGTCATATCCAAAAAATGACACAGAGAAGTACCCCAAACTAAACAAATCAAACTTAAAAAATCTAAAAAGAACGACGAAAAAAACCAAACAAAATTAGTAAGATATTAAAAAAAATAAGGAAATTTAAAAAAAAGAAAGAAATTACAACACATTCTTTAAACCAGATCTGCACGGTCAAAATGGTAAAAACAAAAACAAAGAAACTGACAATAGCACGGTTTTATTTGCACTTTGGCGTTTTCTGTTACTGTCTTTCTCTCTCGATTTAATCACATTAATTTCCGCTTCAACCATTGTAGCAAAAATATGAATCCCAAACAGTCTTTGGCCATTTCAGTTATTGTTCGTGGTAAAAGTTTCATGAAAACAAATCCATGATATTTACTTACAGACGCAAATCTAATGTAATCTGGGTGGGGGTGGAGGGGAGTTGGTTAAAAAAACAGAAACACTAGGAGCATTCATAGCCTACTAATTACTAGCATCAAAGGAAGGAATGCAATATCAGCACGCGCGTAATTAAAAAATGAATGCCGAAGTTAAAGAGGACCTTCACCAGCACCACACACACACACACACACACACACACACACACACACACACACACACACACACACACACAAAGGCTCTTGATGGGTTTCACAAAAGTTGATTGAAACTGGATAGTACAAAAGTGCTAGACAAAATTATAGTGTACAAAAAATAAAACACAAAAGGGGGAGGGGGGGGGGGGGGGGGGGTAACTGAGAATAAACCTTTTTACGGCCAATAAGAGAAAAATAACAAAAGCAAAACCTGAGTAGTACCAGACAGAATCAAAGAAGTAAACATCAGGATAAAATGGAAAAAAGAAGAAGAAGAAGACGAAGAAGAAGAAGAAGAAGAAGAAAGAAAGAAAGAAAGAAAGAAAGAAAGAAAGAAAGAAAGAAAGAAAGAAAGAAAAGACATTAAAGTAAACACTGGTAAGTAAGCACACAAATGGATACGGTGAATCACTAAAAATCGAAAAGAACATAACGTGTGAAGACGGTTAACGTACAATTGTTTCAAGAAAAGACAAGACTAAAAAAGGACGTGCTTTCGATGAGGAGAAAAAATTCATGATGTTGAATGATAATCCAGACAGGAATACGACCTCTACGTCATGTACATTGATATCATTATTGATATTTTCATACCAAAATTGCTTTCCATTCGAAATTTATGATTTTTTTTCCATTGCTTTCCTTTCCAGATTTATGAGTTTTTTTCCTCTCTGTCCCCCCCCCCCCCCCCCCCCCCCCGCCCTGTTCCATAATTCCCGATGAATATCAAATCATCTCAACAACCAGTCACCTTTTCACCTCTCATAATGAACTGTACACGGTCTAACCTGCCAACCAGTCGTTCATTTCATTTCGCCGCTTCAAAAAGAAGTCTTTGGGGACAGATGCTCACTGATTAAAAACAACACCGCACAATTGATAGCTGACCGAACCCAGTCGCTCATCCCGGGCTTAAATCCTCCCTAGAGGGCGCTGTACGTTGCTCATTTGCTATCAGAACCGCAACGGGAAGCCCGCCGAGTCTTTGATGTTCAGCGCAGAAGATAATATCTGCTCACTTTCCATTGAAAGCCGCTGTCACGCTCAGGCGGGCACACGTGCGCACGTGCACCGTGTAATTAATGCCTATCTTAATATCCATCTATCTGTGGGTGATCTCCGCTGTTCCCCGCGTATGTCAGTCATTGTTCGCGCCGCAGTTTCATGTCGGAAGATCTCCGAGTAGGGCCGAACATTGACGGGAATTAGCGGAAAGAGTCGGCGGATTTTACCGACAAACGGCGTGAATTAATCGTTGCCGGGAACAGGCAGAAATATGGCGTGGCTGCTGACGCGGATGTAACGGCACCGTGTAAGGTAGCCGCGGGCTATATAGTTAGCGGAATGAACTGTTTCCCACCTTGTACCAGTGAGGTCTTGTCACGCACCAAGCCCGACCGCCGCTGGCTATGTAATAATACAGATGAACCGTCACTAAGATGCTTGCACTTTGCGTGTGTACTCATGTTGCATCCTCCCCCTCCTCCCCCTCCTCCCCCACCCCCACCGCCGTATTTTTTATTTATTTTTTGTATTAGTCTTACAGGACACGCATGGGCCCAGAATGGTCTTACAGTGCACGCAGGGCGAGTTGAGAAGACAGGAAACGAAATAACTGAAATGGAACAAACAAAAGAATTTTATTAATCGTAAATAAATGCATAAAATGAAAAATAACAACAACAACCACACACACACACACAAAACAAAACAAAAAAAACAAAAACAAAAACAAACCCCAACCCCAACAACAACAAAAAAACACGAACAACAACAAACAAACAAACAAAACAAAACAAAAAAGCCTTTTGGGTCACTCGAATTCCACGATAAAGAAAAAAGGACAGTTAAACAATTCAACATAACAAAGGTAAAAGTATGCAAACGGGTTGTGGTTTGTGGACACTGTCTTGTGACTTTGTCCCTCGCAGTTAATGAAGTATTAAAATGGTTCTCATCGCTGCTCATCTTAACGCAGGAGTCATTCTGGTGGTGGCAGAGTAGCGACAGGTATATATATATATATATATATATATAATAACTCCCTCCTCCATACCCCCTTCCCCCCATCTCCCCGCCCCTAATAAGCCTTATGGTTTCTGTGGACGTTAAGCACCGTGTTTACTTATTCACAGCACACAACATCCCCACCCCAAGATAGACTGCCTTTTCAAGCAATGAAAAGACATAATTATTCACTAACAAACGACGACAGGAATGAAATTTGTATCTACTTCTTTTCAGTTGGTGAATAAAACTTCTTTTTTTCTACTCCCCCCCCCCCCCCCCCCCCATTGTCTGATTAAAAGAACAACCACTTTTTTGGTCAACCTTTTGTGTGCTTTGATCTTGTTTTTATCACTTTCTGATCACACGACCGACGCGGTAATGCTCATTAATCCCTCCCTCGCATAAGTTTACACACGCACGCGCGGACCTTTTGCAATAAATTGGAGTAATTGCTCGGATAACGAATGAACGAATGAACC
>JABMCL010000871.1:1030000-1040000 GCA_018857735.1 Alviniconcha marisindica
ATTGACAGACAGACAGACAGACAGACACGCAGGCAGGCAGGCAGGCAGGCAGGCAGACAGGGACAGACAGGGACGACAGACAGACAGACAGACAGACAGAAAGGCAGAAAGGCAAACAGAGAGAGACAGACAGAGACACAGAGACAGAGATTGAGAGAGACACAGAGAGACAAAGAGACAGAGAGACAGAGACAGACAGACAGAGACAGAGACAGAGACAGACAGACAGAAGGAGGCGGCTATAACTGACCACCAGGACGCTGTACCGGCAAAGCAGTGCCGAGTTGACGTGCACAAATCTCTGGAGAAAGTTGATAAAAAATATTTTCTATAACAGCACTTTGTTCCCAGCTTGCAGCGGCCTTTGAGTTGACCTTTTTACGATCTCTGCGACTCCAAATTTGATGCTCTCGTTCATGTTAAACCACTCGGACACAAAAGGGGAGCCGTTCCACACAAACTTCCAAAATAACGGAAAAAATATTTGTTTAAATCTGGATACTCCTTAGAATTGTTTTGAAGCGAGTGAAAATACCCTTTCAAATTGCAAGACAATGATGACTGGTTCTACCTACCCTCTTAAAGTCGTGAGAAATCGGTAAGCCCTGGTTATGTATCACAAGAAGGACCGTAACTATGACAGACGCGGGATCGAAGCTCAGCGGGCAGCCATCCCTCGGTTGACTGTAATACCGAAATGAATGAGACCGAATGTGTCATAGTCCAGGAGATGTGTGAGAGTCGAGGTGGACGAGTCCTGGGCTGTCCGTCCTAACGAGCCTTCTGGTTTCCGTGGACGTAAAGCAATATTGAACCATGCTTCGGCATTGGTAAGTAAAGTAAACATGGTGCTTAACGTCCACAAAAAACCATAAGGTTTTATTAGGGACGGGGAAAAAGGGGGGAAGGGGGGCGGGGCCATTTTGGAATGCAGGGTTTCAACCTTTCCCCTTTTCCGGGAAAGCATTCGGTAAGAAACAGGGCTTAATGTCCCCTTTTAAGGGGGGAAGGGGGGGGGGTATGGGGTGGGGGGGAGAGGAAGATTAAAACCCATCGATATATACACGGGGTTCCCCAAAGAATGATTCCTCTTTTAAGATGGGCAGGGGTAAAACCCATTTTAGTTTTTCCATTGGAAGTGATGGAAAAAAGTCAAAAGACGGTGCCCACAACCACAACTTTTGAAAAAAGGGAGGCCAAAGCGGTTTTTCAAACCCGGGGTCCTTCCCCCCACCAGCCTAACGCCTTACCGCTAGGCCCCCGGTTTCAACCAGTTTGGCATTGGTCTCAGCTTGTCCCTAATATGTAAACCCGACATCCGGGGATTTTAAACAACACTACCTACATCCCCAATTTGGTGACCCGGTTTGGCCCAAACGGTATGGGGGTTTGGCTGGTAAGCGGAAGGACCCCGGTTCGATACCGCTTTGGCCTCCTTTCTCTTCAAAAAGTGCTGTGGTTTGTGGACACCGTCTTGTGACTTTGTCCATCGCTTCCTACTGAAACATTAAAATGGCCTTCACCGCTGCCCATGCATCTTAATGCAGAAGCCATTCTGGTGGTGACAGTAGCAATAGGTATATAATCTCCTCCTCTCACCTCCTGCTTCCCACTCTCCTCCCCACCGTCCCCAATAAGCTGGGACATTAAGCACCATGTTTACTACCGAATGCGTCACCAGTACAGAGACAGAGTTCAAGAAACCTGCATGTCGAACTGGCCCGGTTGATATAAATCGCGACACCAGCTTACAATGTCCGAAGCTTCTCGTCCGAAATTTGCACGGAAATACGGGATGACATTCCAGCCATGCAGCCAGTATCCGTGCACTGAACCACTCATTGAGTCCTGACGCTCGCGGCTAATACAGGAACTGGGTCACACACCGAGAAGATGAATCATTTAAAGTGAGAATCCATACGCGGGGACGACCTGCTTTACTGCCGGAACATCTGCTAGTAGTAGCAGTGCAGCAAGTATCGAATGGTGGAGGGGGCGGAGGGGCGAGGTGGATGGACGTGGAGGCAGGTAAGTAAGTGTTGACTATATTTGGTTTTAATTTTCAACCGCTCTCAAACTTCTCGGTCAGCGCAGAGGTGAGCAGGGGGCTGAGGGGGGCGGGTCAGTGCATGGCGTCTTCTCGGAGATAGGTAGGTAAGTAAGTGACTGGTTTTGGGCTCAAATAAACTTCTCGGTCAGTGCATGGCGTGGTGGCTGGGGGAGGGGGTATGGCGTTGGACATAAGTAGGTGTAAGTAATGATTTTGCTTTCCAACTTCCGGTTATCCCAGGCTGAAGCGGGAAGGAAGGAAGAAGGAAGGAAGAAGAAGGAAGGAGGATGAGGGATGGAGAAGAAATGGAGGACGCCAAGTTGTAATGGAGTGGAGAGGTAGAAGGACAGGACACAGGCAGCGGAGTCAGTCAAATGAGACCACAGCAGGCGGCGACGGCAACTGCTTTTATTCTACAGCAGCAGACAACTTTCAGCACACTCCAAAATCCTCACGCGCACGCATAGATAAGAGAACCGCGCGGGCTGCAAAAGAACACACGCTATCGCTACCATGAAATCGGCCCTCTGACCACAAATGGCTGACTATTGTGTTCCTCGGCCCGTACAATTTTCTCAACAATAACTAAACTAATTAAAACATGAAATACATCAAATAAAAGCTACAGTTACAAACTTTTAAAGCATATATAAACAAAATGTACACACATGACTTATTTCATTTACAACAAGAGTGGGAAGTGTTGCACCTGTCTAGCAGATCTGCACAAACTAAATCACAACTAACAATAATGTACAAAATATAACTGTCAATAAACTTACATCAGAATAAAGTACACGCTCACACAAAATGGTACATAATAATTACAATACAACGCTCTATACGAGAAGCAAGACACACTCAAAGACCAGCACTAAAACAATCGGTGCGAACTCGCCTGGGGCGTTATTTTAGTTGCAGCAGCGCTGATAGTGATACCAAGTAGTCTATGAATACAACTTAGCTTCTACAGTACACAATACCAATAAGTTAATTTCAACCCAAAATAAACACTAAAACATGAAGTCAGCTAAGCAAAATACTATACAACAAAGCACTGATCGACACAGAATTACTTAATCGAGTCAAAACAACGATTCACTACTATTCACTAGTACTACACAGAAAACGCGCCATGCAGACGACGACTATAAAAAGAATGGACCTAGAGTGGCATCGGCTACTGATTAAGCTCGATCCTGCGTCTAAATAAACATTCTAAGATGCCAAATTATATTACACATGACTTAGTGCATAAAAAGGACTAGGTGAACAAAGAGTAGGTAAACAAACAAGCGGTCAAAATATTAAAGGAGTAAACAGATTTTGAAAATGGCGCGCACCGGTCGGCTGTGCGAAGGCCAAGGCATTACGCAACACGCAGCGCTTCACAACAAAAGCGTCGTCTTCCCGGGTTACTAACAGTACAGTAATGAAATTGCATGGATCTGATAACCGGGGCGGGATTATTGTAAAAACGTACAAAGAGCACTTGCTCACACAAGGAAGCATGGAAGCAAGCAAACAAGTAAGTAAGTAATTGAGTGGGAGGAGGAGGAGTGAGGAGGAGTGAGGAGGAGGACAAAAACATTAATTAACATACATTTCAAACAAACAGAGCCACAAATATTGTAGTCTACCATTATCGCTTATCAAACAACCATGTTACACACACAGAGAGAGAGAGAGAGAGAGAGGGAGAGAGAGGGGGAGGGGAGGGAGGGAGGGAGGGAGGGAGAGAGAGAGAGAGAGAGAGAGAGAGAGAGAGAGAGAGAGAGAGAGAGAGAGAGAGAGAGACAGACAGACAGACAGACAGACAGACAGAGAGAGAGACAGAGAGAGACAGAGAGAGACAGAGAGAGAGAGACAGACAGACAGACAGACAGACAGAGAGAGACAGAGAGAGCGAGAGAGAGAGAGAGAGACAGACAGACAGACAGAGTCAGAGACACAGAGACACAGAGAGAGACACACACAGAGACACAGACAACAGACAAAGACAGAGTTTGAAAACACTTTGCCAGTGACGTCTTAATTATGACGTCCTGGGGGCAGAGAATGGGTTAACTATGCGTTTATTCAGACCGATGACCGCTTGACGACTGACACGTACGACGATCAGATTAGTAACGTGCGCATTATCCTCATTGTATAATTTATCAGAGTTTACGTGGGCCAGCGTCACCACAAAATGAGCCTGTGTCCAGCATCTGTTGCGTCCAGCTGTGTCCAGCATCTGTTGCGTCCATCTGTGTCCATCATCTGTGCGCTCTTCCCAGTCCTACGTGTTTACTTCGTTCGGCTGGCACACAGGTCGTGACTCACCATGCCGGCGGTCCAGTACATCTACCATCGGTCGACGGACCGGACCAGTACATCTACCATCAGCCGACGGACTATCAGTCGACGGACCAGTACATCTACTATCATTCGATGGACCAGCACATTATCTACCATCAGGTACCGACTAGTACATATCCATCGGTCGACGGACCAGTACATCAACTTTCAGTCGACGGGCCAGTACATCTACTAGAAGTCGACGGACCAGCTCATTACTTACCACCATCAGGCGACTGACTAGTACATCTACCGTCAGTAAACGGACCAGTACATTAGGCCTGTCTATCATCGGCCCATGCCCAACAGTACATCTACTATTAATCGACGGACGATTACACCTACCATCGGTCGAGGGACCAATACATTTACCATCATTCGACGCACCAGCGCATCAGCCATAAGAAAAATGTAGTTTTGTGCTACAACTGCTTGCAGTTACAACTCTCGAACTGTTGCAGTAACTTCCACTTTGCAGCGACAACTCGCCAATTGTGGCAGTAACTTTTGCAGCTACAGCAATTTGCGGCTACAACGCTAGAGTTGTGGCAATAGTTGTCACTTCGCAGCTAAAACAACTTTCCGCTACAACGCTCCAATTGCGGCAATGACTGTCTGCAGCGACAATGTATTTCTCAGCTACAACTCCCGACATGTGGCAATGACTCATTTTGCAGCTACAAGAACTTGCCGCTACAACGCTCCAATTGTGGCAATGACTGTCACTTTGCAGCGACAATGTATTTCGCAGCTTCAACTCCTGAATTGTGGCGGTGATTCACTTTGCAGCTACAAAAACGTGCCGCTACAACGCTCGAAATGTGGCAATGACTGTCACTTTCACAGCTACAACTCCCGAAATGCGGCAACGACTCACTTTGCAGCTACAACAACTTGCCGCTACAACGCTCCAATTGTGGCAATGACTGTCACTTTTGAAGCGACAATGTATTTCCCAGCTTCAACTCCTGAATTGTGGCGGTGACCGTCAATGATAATCTACTACCAGCTCCCAGAGGTCAACACGTCCGGCATGAACGGTGCACGTGCTACTAGCAAAGAGGTCAACCGAGGGAAAGTGTATGGGGGTTGGGGAGGTGGTGGGGGGCTTGGAGGGTGAGGTGGTGGTGGTGGGGGTGGGGTGGAGGGGTGGGAGGCTGCGGGGGCTTGAAGGGGGAGGTGGTGGCGGTGGTGGGGGGGGGAGGGGGGGGGAGGGGGGGTGGGGCGAGGGGGGTGGGGGGGGGGGGGCAGAGAGAAGCTGTGAATCAGTGACCGACGAAATGCTTACTCAGGCGACGAGAAAGCGTAGAACGCACAGGCCCTTGTAGCCAAGCGCCAGATGCGTGTACTGATGGTAGAGCTAAGAGCCATACGCTTTCGCTACATCGGAAAAAAACACCTAAGTGGATACTTATGCAATCGCAGGCTGGAGGTGAATGAGCCGCCGAGCGGCTCCGCACATGCCGGGTGTTCATGTCCATGGACGTGGGGGTGTGTGTGTGTTTTGTGTGTGTGTGTGTGTGTGTGTGTGTGTGTGTGTGTGTGTGTGTGTGTGTGTGTTTGGTGTGGGGGGTGTGTGTGTGTGTGTGTTTTTGGGGTGGGTGTGTGTGTGTTGGGGTGTGTGTGTGTTGTTGTGTTTTGTGTGTGTGTGGTGTGTGTGTGGTGTGTTGTGTGTGTGAGGTTGGTGGGGGTTGTGTGTTTGGGGGGGGTGGGGGGTTCCTGCGTGCGGGTTGTGTTTTTTAGTGGTGGTGGTGGTGGGGTTGTGTGTGTGTGTGTTGTGTGTGTGAGGGGGGGGGGGGGGGGGGGGGGTGAGAGAGAGAGAGAGGGGGAGAGAGAGAGAGGAGGAAAAGGGGGGGGCGGCGGGGGCCAAAAACAAAAAAACAAAAAAAAAAAAAAAACCCCCCACCACACACACACACACACACACCCAACACACACACCACACAACACACACCCAAACAAAAAAAAAGGAAAACCACCCCCAAGCAAAAATACGCATCAATACTAACCACACCCAAAACAACAAAACAAACAAACAAAACCCCCAAACAACAATAATACTAATAAAAAAAAAAACAACAATACCAATAGTAGTAATTAACGTATACTACTAATGCAAAGGAAAAAAAAAAAAGAAGAAAAGAAGAAGAAGAAGAAAAGAAGAAGAAAAAAAGAAGAAAAAAAAGAAAGAAAAAGAAAGAAGAAGGGGAAAGTGTAATAACAAATTTTAACCTTTTCCTAAATTGGTGATGGTTAAAACCAATTTCCTTCCTTCTTTCCTTTCCTTCCATTCCGAACATATATTACAAATGACACTTCCAGGCGCTCGTATTGAAAACGCGCCAGGCGGACGACGAGTGTTGATGAAACGGTAGGACGCTAAAACATAACATTAGCTCGGCCCGTATGCAAAAACATCGACATCGCGGTCAGCGGCCGCAGCGACTGATGACCCGACACGCTTGGCCGCAGTCCAGATGACAAGGGCCGCGAGGGACCACCACCACCACCAAAAAAAAAAAAAAAAAGTCAGACTGAGATCATTAGTGGACTTGGCTGTAGCACAGAGGCAGCAAACAGCAAGCAACAGCAGCAGCAGCAGCAGCAACAGCAGCAGCAGCAGCAGCAACAGGAGGAGAAGGAGGAGCGGTCGTGAGGTGAAAGAGATTCAGTCTCCCTCCCGGCCCTAATCTCTGTCTGAATTTGAATTCTTCTTCTTCTTCTTTCCCTTTCTACCTTTATCTTTAATTTTTATTGAAAGTCTTTTTCTCTTTTTCTTTCCCTTCTCTCTCTCTTCTTCTTCTTCTTCTTCTTCTGTCTGTCTGTCTGTCCTGTCTGTTCTGTCTTCTGTCTGTCTGTGTCTGTTTTGTGTGTTTTGTGTGTGTGTGTGTGTGTGTGTGTTTGTGTGTGTGTGTGTGTGTCTCTCTTCTCTCTCTCTCTCTCTCTCTCCTCTCTCTCTCTCTCTCTCTCTCTCTCTCTCTCTCTCTCTCTCTCTCTCTCTGTGATATCTATTCATCAGTAGCTTAGCAACTAGTTGTTAGACAGGTTTTTGACTGAACCTAAACTACAATCCTTGTAAAATAAAGTTTTCGATTTCGAGTTCGAGTTCGAGTTCGAGTTCTGTCTCTCTGTCTGTCTGTCTGTCTGTCTGTCTGTCTGTCTGTCTGTCTGTCTGTCTGTCTCTCTCTCTCTCTCTTCTCTCTCTCTCTCTCTCTCTCTCTCTCTCTCTCTCTCTCTCTCTCTCTCTCTCTCTCTCTCTCTCTCTCTCTCTCTCTCTCTCTCTCTCTCTCATTCACTTAACGCGTCATTTAGGGTGCATGAACATGTTAATAATAATTATTATGCGTGTATATGTGGTCCTCTGTATATGAGATATAGATCAGGTGAAATTAACTATATGCATGGATACAGATACAAATGTATACATATATACGTTGTTTTTGTTGTTGTTGCTTATTTAAATAAGGATAAAAAAGAATTCTTGTTATTATTTTTGGTGCAACTTGCTGGCATAATTATGTTCTTAGCATGATAATTGTAAGATCGGTCTACCATCACATAATTATGTGAAAAGACTTCAAATAAAGAAAAGAAAAGAAGAGGGGTCTTTTCACGTGAGTGATTACAATTATCAAGATAACAAAATATGTCAACAAGTTACAGCAAAAAAAAAATCCAACAACAATAATTACAGTCGCAAAAACAGTTAATTTTACCTGATCTAAAATTATCTCATACACCCAGGATCTCTTGCACGCACATAATTAATATTCTAACACATTCATACACCCTAAATGTCGTGTACTCAAAAGACATTGTCATGATTGTATAGAAGCTCCCAGCTCCCAGACTTTCTGACGCAAGTAATTTATTTCATCACCCATACTTTCATTCCACCCACCCTTCTCCATCCCATAGTAAACACGGTCCTTAAGGACTAGCCCGCGTGACATTCTTTTTTTATTTTTATTAAATAGAATTGAAGAGCTACCTCTAATATTACCGAATTTCAACCCGAGCTCTGAACTCTGAACTCGCCCTAGTTCTCTCAATATCGGCCATGAAATATTGAAATTTTCACCTGTAATCAAGAGAAATGCAACTTCAGATTCGATTTAGGATTTCCCGGCATGCCACGTCACTTGTGTATCAATCGAAACATGGCGAGCGAAGACGATCACCTGCACTTATCTTGCGAAAGCAGCGACTCTAAAGAAGATAAAACACTACCAGAAAATGCCAGTAAACAGTAGGGCCTACAGCCGTATCAGTTTGAACCATATACCGCAGAAAACAGATCTACTGACGATAGCATTGATCAGGAAGAGACTCCGGTGGACAGCGAACATGGCAATCGCTTGGACTGCATCGAGTGGTAAGCATTTTTGCTGTTGTTTTCTACTTTTTTCTTTTCTTTTCTTATTCACTCAGGGAAAAAAATATCTTCGGACATATTAAACGCCATTTTGTGTCACAAATATCATCCCAATCACTCAAACAGGGTCATATATAGCGGATGAAGGCAGCATTTGGAAATGGGCGAGTACACGATAGATTTGTTTGCACTGAGACATCAGCACTTGGGAAGCGTGCACAGAAACTAGATCCAGATTTAATAATGTCTGAAAGGAGTTTACGCACAATAAAGGACAAAAAATTTGGATCAAAACCCACTTTTGGTTCAAATTGTTGGGTTTATGCGCTTCAGTCGTATGACCCTGTTTGGATGATTCTGATGACTTTCGTGACCTACAATGGCCGCGTATTAATCTGGAGAAGATTGTTGACTGCTGCCCGATGCGAGCAACCGGCTTCGCTATTCCTGGTTCTGTATTCGATCCTCTGTCCGCGTCTGCTTTTGATAAGCCACGAAGCGCTAATACCGACGATGCAGCATTGGCTTTACCGAAGATTACTGTTATTATCATTTTACATTTCTTCTTCTTAATCAAGAAGATACTGACATGTCCATGCTTATCGCAGTACGCGTGGTCAGAAGGCGCTGCCATAATTATTTCAGCTTGCTACACAAGTGACGTATTTCCGGTTTCTGTATTTTGAACAGGTGAGCGTAATGGCTTGGTGCGGTTTTTATTAAAATTAAAATTAAACGAACATTTTTTTTTTTGCAAAAGGTAAACACGGACATTAATTCACTACTTTAAAAGTACACGTTTCAGCAAAAAATCATTTTCCACGCGGCTAGCTTTAACGGCACGAAGCCATGGGCTTAAGGACAGGGGAAGGGGTGGGCGTGGGAGGGGTGGGGGAAGGGGGGGCAGGGGAAATGGAGGTGGGGGAGAGGGAGATTATTACCTATCCTACCTGTCACCACCAGAATGACCTGCATTAAGATGGGCAGCGATGAGAGCCATCAATGTTTTTTGAAGAGAAAGAAGAGCCGAAGCGGAATCGAGCCAGCCTTACGCCTTATAGCGAGGCCAGACCGGCTCACTCTCCAAACCATACAAGAACTGAATTATTCTAGTGGGGAAGCGGTCCCGGAGACAGACATAATAAATGGAGAGCGTCACGATGTTAGCGGGTGTATGGCCTACAGTTACCACACACACACCACACACACACACACACACACACACACACACCCCA
>JABMCL010000871.1:1042500-1045000 GCA_018857735.1 Alviniconcha marisindica
GGCGTGGGAAAAGGGGGGAAGGGGGGAAGGAAGGAAGGAAGGAAAAAAACCGGGCGGAGTTGCTCAGGGGCCACCAACACATAGACACTACATGGCTTGAATCCAGCAAAAAAGTGGGCTACCAGGTTGACTGCGACTGAGTGGGGGCAGACGGAGGGGTCATTTTTTAGGAGCTTTTTCCCAGGGGCTTTCTTTGCGTTGTTTTTCTTTTTTTGCCCAGTTGCTCCAAACTATCTTTCCAATCTTTTACCCAACGTTTTGCTGCGTCGGGCGGGGAGTCAGTAAGATCCCTTTTTCTCTTTTTCTTTTTGTGGTGTGTGTGTGTGTGTGTGTGTGTGTGGTGTTTTGGGGGGTGTGTGTGTGTGTGTGTGTGTGGAGAGAGAGAGAGAGAGAGAGAGAGAGAGAGAGAGAGAGAGAGAGAAGAGGACAGACAGACAGACAGACAGACAGAGACAGACAGGAAAGCAGCAGCAGCAGCAACAGCAACGACAGAAACGCAAAGCAGAGCGTGTGTGTGTGTGTGTGTGTGGTTGTGTGTGTGTGTGTGTGTGTGTGTGTGTGTGTGAGAGAGAGAGAGAGAGAGAGAGAGAGAGAGAGAGAGAGAGAGAGGGAGAGAGAGAGAGGGCAGAGACAGAGACAGACAGAAAACAGACAGACAGACAAAAACAAAACGAAAATAAGGGGGAAAAAATAAAAGCAAGGAGAGGGGGATGCTCTTTACTTTGCACACACACACACACACACACACACACACAAAACCAACGCACGCACGCACGGCACGCACGCACGCAGCACGCACGCACGCACGCACCACCACCACCACACAACACACACAAACCACACACACATCACAAAAAGACAGAGAACAAGAGGATGCTGAGTCACTGACTGGGCGTAAAACACCCGTTACTTACTTACTCCTTATAGCAGTGCGAGACAACTGAAAACTCGTGTAAGACTTCTGACGACGTCTCCCTCTTTACGTATTTCCGTTCGGCGCAAAAAGTCTTTATCCTCAAACGGTCTGATTCCGAAACGGCGGTCTACAGATTAGTACGCCACAACATGCTTTTGTCTGACATTGCAGTGGATTGGCAGTTCTGCCTCTAGCTATGTTATGTAGTCAATCTTTCCTTGGCGTTTGATATTTTTGGACACAGCACTACTTGACAGACGCCGGCTGGACGCATGAGGTGTTGAGGCCCATTGTTTTGGCCTGTCCGTCCTTTTGCCCGGAGTGGGAAAAACCGAAAGCGATATTGTTCCCGGGGTGACGATAGTTAAAAACTAAGAACTATCAAACCTTCTGCAAAGCCTCCTTGGACAGTCTAATAGAAACATTTGTTGTTGTTTCTTCGTTTTTATTGTGTGTATTTTATTATATATAAAAAAAAAAAAATTAAGCCAATCCGGCAGAAATGTGCACTCTCTCTCTCTCTCTCTCTCTCTTGGTGGATGAAACGTCGGCAGTGCCCGTCTGAAACACCGACAAAGAGGCCGAGAGCTCCTGTGCAGAAGCAACAAACAAGGGATCGCAGCGCCGCTAACCATTAATTGCCTCTTTGCGTCGGCATTGTCTCAGTGACATCGACTACACACAGGGTCGGACCTGGTAGAATAGAAAGTGTGAGGGAGTGTAGGGCGGGGGCTGGGGGTGGGGTGGGGGTGGGGGTGTCCGGGAGAGGCAGGGGTACAATTCTAGCATTATTTTGTTTTGTGCGATACACTGGTGGCTTCTTCTGGCCTCTTATAAAAAACTATTTTGTTTGTTTTGCTTTTTGCTGAAGATTGTTAACTTGACGCACCGATGTTTTAGGCGTACTGCCTTAATCTTTGTAATAAACATTGGCAGAATTAATCTACAACTATGCCAGTATCACTTCCACCAAACTTACACGCACGCACGCACACGAGGTCACTTTCTCCAATAAAGTGACACAGACAACAAGACAGCAACCACCCTTTACGCTTGCAAACCTCGTAGAATTTTAAGAAAAGAAGAAGAAAAAAGGGGGGGTGGTGGTGGGGTTGTCGGGTGGGGTGGGGTGGAGGAGGCGATAGAAGTGGGGTGGGAATTCAGAAATGATGGGGTCCCGAGTCTTGACCCTCCTCATACCTCCAGGTCAGCCTCTGCCTGCCACATGAACATTCCTTCCTAAGCAGTGGTTTGTGGTCGAAGCATTACACTCGTAAAGTAGCTTTCTGTGACCGAAGTCCAGCCGTGTAATGCACCGGCTTCCCCTACTGCTTGTAGATCTAGTTTTTGTTTTCAGACTCAACAATCAAAGAGAAAATACAGACTGCACAGTGCTTAGCCACGGACATGAAATAATAATGATGTCTGTGCATACCCCACTACTCTTCCAAAATTTGCAGTTGTTTTGTATTGTCCTTTTTCTTTCTTCCCCCCTCCCCCGCCCAAATTACTAGAAATCACCCAGAAACTTATAGCTTTCATTACTAAAAACAACAACAAAACACACACAACAACAATGAATGA
>JABMCL010000871.1:1052500-1057500 GCA_018857735.1 Alviniconcha marisindica
AGAGAGAGAGACAGAGAGACAGACAGACAGACAGACAGACAGACAGACAGACAGACAGACAGACAGACAGACAGACAGACAGAGAGAGAACAGAGAGAGACAGAGAGGCAGGCGACAGTGGGTGCGTGTCCTTAGTTATGTTTTGTTTTCTTTAGGATTTCAGTATGCATCACTTCCTGGCACTGTGCAGGTGTTGTAGCACATGTGGTGGAGTAAGGCGATCCCGTGCTTTTTCCCCACCAAGTCGTGATCACCATCGTCGGCAGGTCGGAGGTCGGCTCGGCATCTTGTCAGCATCGCAACGATGTCGAGCTGTGATGTCAAGTGCACATGTGCGAGAATTCGTTAACTCATCCCCCCCCCCCAGCCAACGCCTCCCACTCCCGCAGCTCCCACCTTCCACCACCCCCTACCCCCCACCCCCCTCCAACACCGCCGGCGTCCCCGCCCTCCTCCCCCCCTAAAAAGAGTTTCAACCGTTGTCTCCGTCTATACTGTCTTCTGACCTGTCTGTGCTGTCTCCCCCCCTATCCCTCCATCTTTTCCCGGCGGTCGAAAGTCTGTCTGTCTGTCTGTCTGTCGTCTCTCTCTGGATCAACAACAATTGTCTGTGTCTGTCTTTCGTGTCTTCTGTCTGACTGTGTCGTTCTGTCTCCTGTCTGTCGGTCAGTTACAATGTCGCGTCTGTCGTCTTTCTCTGTCTGTCTTTCTCTGTCTGTCTTTCTGTCTGTCTGCCTGTCTCTGTCTGTCTCTCTCTGGGGGTCAACAACAATTGTCTGTGTCTGTCTGTCTGCCTGCCTGCCTGTCTCTGTCTGAATGTCTGTTTGTCTGTCTCTCTGTCTCTCTCTGTCTCTTTCTCTCTCTGTCTCTCGTTGTCTCTGTTTCTGTCTCTGTCTCTTTGTTGGTCTGTCGGTCTGTCGGTCTCTGTCTCTCTCTGTCTCTGCCTCTCTCTGTCTCTCTGTCTTTGTCTGTCTGTCTGTCTGTCTGTCTGTCTGTCTCTGTCTCTGTCTCTGTCTCTGTCTCTCTTTTCTCTCTCTCTCTCTCTCTCTCTCTCTCTCTCTCTCTCTCTCTCTCTCTCTCTCTCTCTTCCCCTGGGGGTAAGGAAGAACTGTGTATCAGTTTCTGTCACCGCCTGGAAGTGGTTAGGAGCACGTCTCTTTCATTGTAGGTGCAGGTGTTTCCATCCTTCTGCTGCAGTGCCCTGCAGTCGCCAGCACGTGCGTCCGTCACTAACCAACACATAATGAAGACATCTGAGCGTGGGAGAGAGAGGTACTACAATATAAAACAGACAGACAGACAGACAGACAGACAGACAGACAGACAACGACACACACACACACACACACACACACACACACACACACACACACACACACACACACACACACACACACACACACGCACGTACACACACACAACACAACACACACAACACACACACGGATGCACCACCACGCACGCACGTCACGCACGACACATACACATGCGCACGCACACACAAAATACACAACACACACACACACACGACACACACACACACACACACACACACACACACACACACACACACACACACAGCACACACATACACACACACACACACACACACACACACACACACACACACACACACACACACACACACACACACACACATACATCACATACACACACACACACACACACACACACACACACACACACACACACACACACACACACACACACACACACACACACACACACACACACACACACACACACACACACACACACACACACACACACACACACACACACACACACACACACACCACACACACACACGCACGACACACTACAATACACACACTCACACACACACACACACACACACACACACACACACACACACGCACCCCACCCCCCCACACACACACACACAGCGCGCCTCGCACTATAGTGACTCACAGAGATGACGCGAAGCAGCAGCATCATAACTATAACCCTTACCCCACCCCCACCCCTCACCCCCACCCCACCCCAGCCCCCACCCCCGCACCCCCACCCCCACCCCCAGTTACAAGACATATGCCTCTCCCTCCATTCAGGTCAATGGGGTTGACGTAACGGCCAAGAAAGAAAAACAAATTGAGGGGCAGAAAGGGAGCGGGAACATACAGGCCGCGAAGACTTCAGCAGGAAAGAGGAACTGTCGGATGCCAGCTTGTCTGATTGCATTTTTGCTACGGCAACGGTCATTGACACAACAACAAGCGACTGAGTGTATTTATCTTCATAATTTCTTCTTTCACTGACGTACACAGGCAACCGGCAACCGGCACTGTCCTGTCGAGAAAGCAAACGGGGCGCGGCAGTTCAACGAAACAAAAAAAGATGCCTTCACGTGTGTGAAAGTTGTTGCTAATGAAATGAAATCTCTCTCTCTCTCTCTCTCTCTCTCTCTCTCTCTCTCTCTCTCTCTCTCTCTCTCTCTCTCTCTCTCTCTAATAAAAATGTTTTAAGAAGAAGGAACACACACACCCACACGCGCACGCACGCACGCACGCATGCACGCACACGCACGCACGCACGCACGCACACAAACACACCCACACACAACAAAAACAACAACAACAACAACAACAACGAAAACAAAAAAGGAAAAAGAAGAAGGAAAACCAGCCAAAGGACACCAACATAAGACGTCCGTTGATATAATTTAATTTACCATCGATGAATAAATAATACTGATAGAAGAGACAAACAAACAAACAAACAAAAAAACTGAATGTGTGGAGATGAAAAATACCAAGCGGAAAAGAACCAAAAAAATTGTGCTGATCAAAAGAAAACGGAACACGGACAGAAAACAATTCGACCGTTTCGACGAATACTGTCTTGGTCAGGTACAAAATAACTAATACTAACCAAGACCAAAAGACAAAACGCAAAAAAGAAGAAGAAGAAAAAAGTGTATGTGTGTGTTAGTTGTAGGTGGCTTGCGATGCGTGTGCGTGTGCGTGCGTGCTTCGTTGGTGCGTGATGTGGGGGGGGTGTGTAAGATGAAAAGAGAGAGAGAGAAGAAAGAGAGAAGAGAGAGAGAGAGAGAGAGAGAGAGAGAGAGAGAATGTGTGTGTGTGTGTTGTGTGTGTGTGTGTGTGTGTGTGTGTGTGTGTGTGGTTGCGTCGTGTGCGTGCGTGGTGTGTGCGTGCGTGCGTATTGTGTGCGTGCGTGTGTGTGCGTGCGTGTGTGCGTGCGTGCATGTGTGCGTGCGTGTGTGTGCGTGTGTGTGCGAATGTGTGCGTGCGTGCATGCGTGTGTGTGTGTTTTGTGTGTGTGTGTGTGTGTGTGTGGGGCTCACGCGCGCGCGCGCGAGCGTGCGTGTGTGTGTGTGTGTGTATGTGTGTGCTTATGTGTATGTGTGTGCGTGTCTGTATCTGTGTGTGCACGCGCTTGACAGACACTTGACTGAACTGTCATCACCCCTGCACGAGCGTTTACGACAGTTCTGATCAACGACCCGCGGACACTGACGTGAAAGTGACTACACTGCACTGAAACCAGGATCCGAATGACGAACGTTCAAGTCAGTTTCATGAAGTCAATGTCAACTTCCAACTCTAAACCGAAGGCAATGCAAAACGATTGGTGTAGATCATTACGACATTTTATGAAGTTCTGCTGCTGAAGATTAATTGGGAGTCGGAGTTACGTTGAAGGCTCGTAATTTGAGGGACGACAATTTTCTCAAGGAATCGTGAAAGTGTCCGAGTATAAGAGCACTCCATTTGATATATTTTTAACACACACACACACACACACACACACACACACACACACACACACACACACACACACACACACACACACACACACACACAGAAGAAGAAGAAGAAAAGGACGTTTGGCGCGTCAAATCTTGGTTTCGAACAGTTTCAAGGGCGTAGTTGGGCAAACTTCTGAGAGACGGGGTGGAGCGCATATGGGGTTTTCCGAGCGCATAGATACCATTTTGAACTGTGCTGAACTGAACTGAAATCTTGGTTTCATACAGTAATCGTCAGTGAAACCTGACTAGCCGATCCCATGGCAAGCTCTGTCCGCCCTTTTGCCTCAAAGAACTTTGTTTGATAGGTCCTTTAAAACAACAACAAAACAACAACAACAAAGAAGAAGAAGAAGAAGAAGAAGAAGAAGAAGAAGAAGAAGAAGATGATGATGATGATGATGATGATGATGAAAGAAAGAAAGAAAGAAAGACAGACAGACAGACAGACAGACAGACAGACAGACAGACAGACAGACAGACAGACAGACAAACAAAAAGAAAGAAAGAAAGAAAGACAGAAAGAAGTGAGAAGAAGAAGAAGGAACAGATCAAATAAAGCATTTTAACGAACCGAAGCATAACAGCAAACCGAGCTTCGGCGCATCAAATCTTACTTCCAGACAGGAACCACCGCTGATACGTGACCACCCGACACAAAGACAAGTAAGTACTTTATCCCAACTGTCCACGCTTTTTTCGCCTCAAAGTACGTTGGTTGATATGTTCCAGAAACTTTAACAACAACAACAACAACAACAGATTGAAACAGAACAAAATATTTGGCGGGTCAAACTTTAGTTTCAGACAGGGACATAATATATATATTCTAATCTGATTTTTTCTTTATACTCTGCTTTTGTTTGGGTGTAATGTATTGACATAATTATGTTGTTATCTCGATAATTGTAAGATCAGCCTAATATACAACCGCTGTAAAAAATTAAAAACAACATCAAAAAAACAAAAACAAAACGAAAGGGAAAAAAACGAAGAAGCAGAATTTCAGACAGGAGGGGCGGGAATAGCTCAGTGGGTTGAACGTCCGACTGAAAAGCCAGGCGCAATACTGATGCGGGTTCGAGTCCCAGGTGCGGCAAGGGACTTTCCTTCAAGAGTCAAATTTCAGTGCAATTTGTCTCTTACGGTATCCGTACGGCCCCAGTGTGCAGTCTCATCAGTGCATCAA
>JABMCL010000871.1:1087500-1097500 GCA_018857735.1 Alviniconcha marisindica
GTGCGCGTGCGTGTGCGTGCTGCGTGCGTGGTGTGTGTGTGTGTGTGTGTGTGTGTGTGTGTGTGTGTGTGTGTGTGTGTGTGTGTGTGTGTGTGTATTGTAGTGTGTGTGTGTGTGTGTGTGTGTGTGTGTGTGTGTGTGTGTGTGTGTGTGTGTGTGTGTGATTGTTTTGGTGTGTGTGTGTGTGTGTGTGTGTGTGTGTGTGTGTGTGTGTGTGTGTGTGTGTGTGTGTGTGTGTGTGTGTGTGTGTGTGTGTGTGCACACACATGCACACACACACACACACACACAACACACACACACACACACACACACACACACACAAGCCGTGTTTTCCACCGTGCGGCTGGCAAGCAGGCACCAAAATGCAGCATTGTCCGCACACGCGCAAGTGCAAGTGAGTCACCAGTCTCCGGCGCTTTGCCTCAGGTGGACCGTCAAACATGTATTTTTCATCGCCCCCAAACATGGGAGCTGGGGAGGAGACATGCATTTTTCATGCAGACACAGGCAAGAAGGAGTGAGTGTAGAAATTACCTATCGAGATCTAATTTCTTCAGTCACCATTGCTGCAGAGGCGCTTTGTGGCCAATACAGCTATTACCCCCCCTCCCCCCCCCCCCGCCACACACACACCCAACCTCTACCCCCTACACCCCCACCCCTCAAAAAAAAAGAAGAAGCGGGATTTGGGGGCGGTGGGTGGAGGATGGGGGTGAGGGGTGCGAGGTGGGCGGAGGGGTGGGGGGTGGGGGGCAATGGGCTCGTGCGTGGGGGTGGTTGTGGTGGTGGTGGTGGTGGTGGTTGTGGTGGTGGTTGTGGTGTTGGTGTTGGTGGTGGTGGTGGGTGTTATAACGGTTATATTCCGCGTTCATTGCGTTTAAGCGTCAATAAAAATATATAAAAAGCATAATTATAGGTAACTCTCAAATAAGCATACTGCTTTTGTGTTTCCCGTACTTATTTGTTGAACTTAAGATTACGATGAATGAATAAAGTTTGTTTAAACCAATAAAAAAAAGCCCGCACCGCTTTTTTTAATATTTTTTTATTTTTATACAACTTGGAGATGACGCGCCTAACAATCCGTAGCATAATTAATTATGTCGAACTAGGCCCCCACCCACGTACCCACTTGAATGAATGAATGAATGAAAATTTATATATATAGCGCATAAAAAAACTTCCACAAAAAACCTTGCGTGTTCACAGCGCCAGATACACACAGTGCATACATGTAAGCTAGTGCATACAGTTAACAGCCACTTTCCCATCTCACTCACTCACTCACTCACTCACTCACTCAGTCCCTCGACTTTTTGCTGAGGGCAGAAGAAGCAGACGTCCTCCTCCAAGCTGTTCTGCTGGCTTGGCGGCCGTCGACAGAAGGTTTGGGAATTAGGTCATCTCCGTCCAGTCCTTGACGTTGTTGGACCAGCTCTATAGGGCGGTTCGGTGAAGCTGGTTTGCCCGAGTGAATGCCCTTTGTAATCTTTCGCGCAAGAAGTCGCGAGAGGTCGCAGCGTCACTTCCAGGCCCATTTCCGGGTAGGAGTTGCTTCACGCTGTGTAAAACAATGGAAGCTGAACCTAGAATTGCGAAGCAGTACAAGTGCCACCACTGTTGCAGTTGCAAAAATTACTGGGGGAAGGGGACGGAGGGTGGGAAAAAAGTGTCTTTGCGTAATTTTTTTGGCTGACCGTGCCAGAAGATCGCAAGTTCGTGGAAAAAATGCGTTTTGGGGCATCCTACAGCCAGACACATTCTGACTACGGGCCTCCAAAAATGCCTTTAAAGTTGGCAGTGTAAAATTCACTGTCACCGCCTTCCATTCTGAAAAAAAGCCCACACCGGAAGCAAAAGCAGCAAAGGGACTTAAGCGATGCCGGGCAAAAGTCAAGGGAGTTAACAACCCCGCCTGAACCGCCCAATGGAGATGGACTCACCTATACGACGACACATAAAGAACAATTAAAAACACAAGCGCTTTCGACACATGGTCTTGGTCTGGTGTAGAAGAGAGACGGAAAAGAATAAAAGAAGAAGGAAGCAAAGAAGAAGATGGACAAGAAGCTGAAGTAAAACAATGTTAAAGATCCCAAATGTTCAGTAAAACAAATGTTAAAGATCCCAAATGTTAAGTAAAACAATGTTAAAGATCCCAAATGTTCAGTAAAACAATGTTAAAGATCCCAAATGTTCAGTAAAACAATGTCAAAGATCCCAAATGTTCAGTAAAACAATGTCAAAGATCCCAAATGTTCAGTAAAACAATGTCAAAGATCCCAAATGTTCAGTAAAACAATGTCAAAGATCCCAAATGTTCAGTAAAACAATGTCAAAGATCCCAAATGTTCAGTAAAACAATGTTAAAGATCCCGAATGTTAAGTAAAACCATGTTAAAGATCCCGAATGTTCAGTAAAACAATGTTAAAGATCCCAAATGTTCAGTAAAACAATGTTAAAGATCCCAAATGTTCAGTAAAACAATGTTAAAGATCCCAAATGTTAAGTAAAACAATGTTAAAGATCCCAAATGTTAAGTAAAACAATGTGAAAGATCCCGAATGTTAAGTAAAACAAATGTGAAAGATCCCAAATGTTAAGTAAAACAATGTTAAAGATCCCAAATGTTCAGTAAAACAATGTTAAAGATCCCAAATGTTAAGTAAAACAATGTGAAAGATCCCGAATGTTAAGTAAAACAAATGTGAAAGATCCCAAATGTTCAGTAAAACAATGTTGTGGGACCAGTTCTTTCGTTGTCTCCCTTGTCCGCGTCCACCCTCGACGGCGCCTTGAACGACGGTTTGGGAGAGGGTGTCACGCCTCATGCGCCTCCATCCAAACTCCAAGCACTGGTTTACGACATCCTTCCTTCAACCACTGCCGTATTTAGTTAACGCCGTAGGGTCCAGAAAACTGTCAGCTAACGAGCAGTTTTTTTGTTGGTGCTCAAACAGTAGTAAGTTTGTTACAAACAATTCAAATAAAACGAGGCGTGTCAAAGTTTACACCAGCGCAAATAAAACCACAATCGTTTGACTCAAGACGGAACTCTTTTCTTCTTCTTTTTTTTTTTTTACCCGGGGTGGATGCGTCTCATGTTTACGTGCGTGCTTTGGCGCTGGGTTGCTTCTACCCGAACCTTTCGGAGGGCGCTGACCGCGTCGCTGGACAGCTGCGCGGAGATAAAGAGTGCCCCTTCAGTGGCGTAACTAAATCTGGCAGAGTCTGGAGGAAGGTGCCGGAAACCGATGCTCGGAGTGTGGCCTCGATCATGACGTGGCCAGACCACGCCAGCCTCCGTCGCCTGAATTGACGGTTGCCAGGAGAGGTTCTAAGGGACCCACGAGGCTCTTGGTTTAAACCAAAATGTATTCGAGACAAAATAAAGATACAGTGAATTATTGTGTGCTCACCAACAAGCTTTCAGACCTTACGGGCGATGAGCTCATGAGGCACGATGCTGATGATGATGAAGTGATGCTTAATGTCCTCAGATGTCGGTTGACATATTAGGGACAAGCTGAGACCAATGCCGAAGCACGGTTCGATATAGCTTTACGTCCTCGGAAACCAGAAGGCTCGTTAGGACGGACAGCCCAGGACGGCCACCTCGACTCTCACACAGCTCCTGAACTATGGCACGATGCTCTTGACCGAACTCCTCACGTAGCTCTTCGTTAGGCATGTCCTGTAGTTGTGTGTAACTAGTATATTATTTTATATGAGAGCGATACGGTCACCATTGCCATTGTCATTGTAGTGATTGCAACTGTATTTTCTTCTTACTGTTTCTTGATTTTACTCAGTTTTTATTCTAATTAAGCGAGTAAAACTGTATAGTATTTAATTACGTTTTGTTATTTAATTACGTACTTATTATTTGCCAAAGGCAGACAACTGAGTTTCCTTTTTAAAGATTAATAAAAGTATTATTGTATTGTATTGTATTGTAGTTCCTCATCACTGTTATTGATATCAGTGTTACTACCATACTCCCACACCTTTAATTTAAGAAGAAAAGGGAATACGGAATACGGAAATTTTATTCAATAAGGCCATAGCCCCATTTGAAGGGGTGTAAGCACAATAAATCTTATAAGACAATACACAATACACACACACACACACAGTAAACAAATTACTGATGTGGAATGTAACAAATACAAGGCGGGAGCGAAAGTATATGCAACGGATATTATAATAACGTTCTTGAATATTAATTCGTGATGTACATTTAAATTCTTCACGATAGCAGGGTTTTCCTTCTGCTGAATGCTTTATACAGAAACAAAGGAAGATTTTTCAAGGTGAAGAAAAGGGACAAACAGAAGAGTTATAGGAAAGGGAGGAGCAGAAACCCACTGAAACAGCACGGTGATAGTCATGGCAGGCCTACTTGGAATCTGTTTAAACTCTGAAGACACCAAGCCATAGGACCCTGTCGCCCGGCAACAGGACAGTCTATAAGTCCTCCAGCAGTTGTAGTCTCTCTAAAGACGCCCACGAATAGGACTGGAACGAAAGACGCCCAGCAATGGGACTGTCACGAAAAACGTCCAGCAGTAAGACCGCCTTTAAAGACGCCCAGCAATAGGACTCGCTAAAACCACCCAGCAATAGGACTCACTAAAGACGCCCAGCGACAGGACTCACTAAAAACGCCCATCAATAGGACTCACTAAAAACGCCCATCAATAGGACTCACTAAAGACGCCCAGCAATAGGACTCACTAAAGACGCCCAGCAATGGGAAATCACAAAAGACGCCCAGCAATAGGACTCACTAAAAACACCCCAATAGGACTCACTAAAAACGCCCAGCAAAAGACTCACTAAAAACGCCCATCAATAGGACTCACTAAAAACGCCCATCAATAGGACTCACTAAAGACGCCCAGCAATAGGACTCATAAAGACGCCCAGCAATAGGACTCACTAAAGACGCCCAGCAAAAAGACTCCCCCCAAAAAAAAAGGACCCCCAACCTAAAAACGCCTAGCAATAGGAATCACAAAAGACGCCTAGCAATAGGACTCACTAAAAACACCCAGCAATAGGACTCAGAAAAGACGCCCAGCAATAGGACTCAGAAACGACGCCCAGCAATAGGACTGTCACTACAGACAACGGCGTTTTTAAATACCCCCGCAAAAAAGGACGGGGTAAACAGGACTGCCACTAATAGTCTCCCGGCAACAAGACTGGCACTATGCACTGCCACTAATAGTCTCCCAGCAATAGGACTGTCACTATGCACTGCCGCTAATAGTCTCCCGGCAATAGGACTGTCACTATGCACTGCCACTAATAGACTCCCAGCAATAGGACTGTCACTATGCACTTCCACTGTTAACACCCGGCAGTAGGACTGTCACTATGCACTTCCACTGTTAGACACCCGGCAATAGGACTGTCACTATGCACTGCCACTGTTAGACACCCGGCAGTAGGACTGTCACTATGCACTGCCACTTTAGCCCCGGCAATAGGACTGTCACTATGCACTTCCACTGTAGACACCCGGCAATAGGACTGTCACTATGCACTGCCACTGTTAGACACCCGGCAGTAGGACTGTCACTATGCACTGCCACTGTTAGACACCCGGCAATAGGACTGTCTTTAAACATCCCCAGCAATAAAACGGTCTCTGAAGATCAGACGCCCACCACTACGACTGCCAGTAAAAGGCGCCCAACAACAACAACAACAACAACAACAACGAAAAAGCACCAACTTTAAACACCCCCAGCAATAATAATAACACGGTCTCTATATCAATATAATTATAAAAAGACGCTCAGCAGTAACAAAACTAATATTGTAATTGACACTGCGCCAGTCCTAACTGACTGACACAGTGTCAGTTACAAGGCCCGCTGTCAGTTTCCCTCCAAAACACTTTGAGCAGCGGCTAAAGGCTGTGCAAACGGGCCCGGGCATCCTCACAAAAACACACACACACACACACACACACACACCCCCGCCCCCCCCCCCCTCTCTCTCTCCCACACACACACACACACACACACACACACACACCCCCCCAACACACATGCCTCCACACACACACACACACACACACACACACACACACACACACACACACACACACACACACACACACACCCACGCACCACCCCCACACACACCCCCCACCCCCCTCTCTCTCTCTCTCTCTCTCTCTCTCTCTCTCTCTCTCTCTCTCTCTCTTCTTTCTTTCTTTTCACACACACACACCCCAAACCACACACACACACACACAAAAAATTGTAAAGGGCGGTCTGCTCACGGCTGGATAGCACGGCGACAAGACACCTTTTGTGTAAGGCCAGTGGGGGAAGGGGGGGGAATTGTAGAATCTGGGGCCCCAAATTTTGTTCCCACGGGGCCCCCCCGTGTGTGTGTGTGTGTGTGTGTGTGTGTGTGTGTGTGTGTGTGTGTGTGTGGTTCGTCCTGTTCTTTTTCTGTTTTTTCTGTCCCCCGTTTTTCTTCTTTTCCCTCTCTCTCTCTCTCTCTCTCTTCTCTCTCTCTCTTCTGTCCTGATTTTGTGTGTGGACGTCTTTGTCGTCATTTTCTTTCTCCGCTCCCTCCTCCCCCCCCCTTCTGCCCCCCCCCCAAACCCCACCCCCCCCAAGGGAGGGGGGGGGTGGGGGGGGAGGGGGGGTGTGTGTGGGGGGGGGGGGTGGGGGGAGGTGGGTACATGTACGATCGGCTTTTTGTAAAATTGATTTTTTTTTGGTGCTCCCTCCCCCCCCCCCCGCCTCCAACCCCCCCCCCCCCCCAAACCCCCCCCCCCCCCCACCCCGACCCCTTAAATTAAATCCTTTTTAGCATTGCCCTTTATTACTTCTTTTTTTGTTAATTCTGGATGTAGTGTCCATAAAAACGATGCTGTCACACTAATCCATCATAGTATTTGCTGAATGTCATTTTGAGCATAATAATTGCGTTTGCCGGCATTCACTTCCCGAGAACGTCTTTGTCTATTCATATTTGTTCATTAAAAAAAATTTTCTCTCTCTCTCTCTCTCTCTCTCTCTCTCTCTCTCTCTCTCTCTCTCTTTCTTCCCCCCCCCCACACACACACACCCACGCACACCACACACACACACACACACACACACACACCCCCACACACCCGCGCCCCCCCCACACACACACACACACACACACACACACACGCACACCCCACACACACACACACACACACACACACACACACACACCCCGCACGCACCCCGCCGCACACACACACACACACATTAAAACTAGAAACAAAAAACGTGTTAAACCAAAGGGAAAACAGAACAAAAGGCACTAATACCTTCCCTTATTAACTGTGGACTGTGAATTTGTCCACGGTGAGGTGACAATGCGTATCGTTTTTTGTTTGTTTTGTTTTTCATTAACTGTGGGTACAGCGAGAAGTGCCGTACAGTCGGCTTGCTATTGTTTGCGTGCTGCTTTGATGTCTGTAAAATCGGCCCCCCTCTCTATGTCTCTGTCTCTGTCTCTGTCTGTCTCTGTCTGTCTGTCTCTCTCTCTGGCTCTGGCTCTGGCTCTGTCTCTCTCCGTGTCTCTCTGTGTCTCTCTGTGTCTCTGTCTGTCTGTCTGTCTGTCTGTCTGTCTGTCTGTCTGTCTGTCTGTCTGTCTGTCTGTCTCTCTCTCTCTCTCTCTCTCTGTCTCTCTCTCTCTCTCTCTCTCTCTCTCTCTCTCTTTACTCCTCTCTCTCTCTCTCTACTCTCCTCTCTTTACTCCCTCCACTCTCTCCCTCTGTTCTCTGCTATTTTCCCCCACTTCTCTTTCTCTCTACTTTCTCTCTACTCTCTCCTACTCTCCCCTCCCCCATTCTCTCTCCTCTCTTCTCTCCTCCTCCCTCTCCTGTCGCCTGTCTGTCTGTCTGTCTCATCTGTCAACCTCTCCTCCTCTCTCTCTCGTGCTCTCTCCCTCACCTCTCCTCTCTCCCTCTCTCTCTCTCTCTCTCTCTCTCTCTCTCTCTCTCTCTCTCTCTCTCTCTCTCTCTCTCTCTCGCGTAATTAAGTTTAATCAATCAATAAATCTCTCTCTCTCTCTCTCTCTCTCTCTCTCTCTCTCTCTCTCTCTCTCTCTCTCTCCTCTCTCTCTTCTCTTGCCTGCTACTAGACTTCGCTGTGTCTGCCGTTGTGTGCTGTCAGTTGGTTTAGTGGTGATCCAGCAAGTGGGGGTGGGGGTGGGGGGGGGGGGTTGTGAACTTAATACTCCCCCTGCTGTAAATCCACAAATATGTTGACTTTTATGTTCGTACTTTCCTCCAAACTCTGAGAGTACAACAACAACAACAACAACAACAACAACAACAACATCATCATCATCATCATCATCATCATAATGAGGATGCTGCTGATGCTGCTAATGGTGATGATTATGATGATAACAACAACAATAATAATAATAATAATAATAACAGCAACAATAGTTATAACAATAATAATAATAAAATAAAAATTACTACTACTACTACTAGTAGTAATAACAATAAATACGCACGGTATTGAGTTTAAATCGTATCATCTATCAGTGTAACGTCCCCTTTTGATGAGTTAGTGACGATGTTGTGTTTGCCTTGGACGTGCCCGTGTTCTTGCTTGCACAGTGTCTCTTTTGTGTCTCGCTCTAACTGTCTCCCGCTCTCACTGAACTGTATGCCCATACACTCCACTTGTTTACATTGTGTAGAGCTGGGTTCGCAAGGGCTCGCTGTATGTACCCCTTGTATTGTGCTGTAGTGTGTGTCGTCATCCTACAGACTGGTTCCTTGCTTCTGATGTTAGATGTGGTGGGGGGAGTGTGTGTGTGTTTAGGGAGGTGTGTGTGTGTGGGGTGTGTGTGTGTGTGTGAGAGAGAGAGAGAGAGAGAGAGAGAGAGAGGGGTGTGTGTGTGTGTGTGTGTGGGGTGTGTTGTGTGTTTTGTGTGTGTGTGTGTGTGTGTGAGAGAGAGGGGAGAGAGAGAGATGTGTGTGGTGTGTGTGTGTGTGTGTGTGTGTGTGTGTGTGTGTGTGTGTCGTGTGTGTGTGTTGGTGTTGCTTGCGTTGTTGTGCTGTGCTGTGTGTTTGTGTGTGTTGTTGTGTGTTGTGTGTGTTGTTTGGTCTGTTGTAGTCATGTTGTGTTGTTTGCTAGTTGTTTTTGTTGTTTCTCTGGTTGTTGTCTTTGTTCTTAGTTGACGCTTAGTCGTCTGCTTTGCTCTGGCAGTCTGTCTTGCCTTCTTGTTTCTGACGCTTAGTGTCTTTGTCTTCTTGTTTTGACGCTTAGTGTCTTTGCCTTCTTGTTTCTGACGCTTAGTGTCTTTGTCTTCTTGTTTCTGGCGCTTAGTGTCTTTGCCTTCTTGTTTCTGACGCTTAGTGTCTTTGCCTTCTTGTTTCTGACGCTTAGTGTCTTTGTCTTCTTGTTTCTGACGCTTAGTGTCTTTGTCTTCTTGTTTCTGGCGCTTTTCCCGTTCTTCTCCTGATTCTTGCATGAATCTTTGACGTCCACAGAAACGGTATGGCTTATTAAGGACAGGGTGAGGGGTATGTGGAGGCAGGGGTGGACGGGTGGATAGGGAATTAGAGCCCCTAACCCTAACCACTTCACCCCCTCATTGTCACAAAGACAATGTCCGTAGCTCCGCCGTTGGGAAACAACTGAAGCCAAAAGAAGTCCAACTCTCAAGCCAAGCTCCACCCCCCTTGCCTTGATCTCTCCTGGGCTAACTTGGGGGTCCAGCATCACCTCCCTCTTCTTGATCTCGCCTAGACCCGCAAATGTGTCTAACGTCTTCGTGAGAATCCAGCATCACCTCCCTCCTCTTGATCTCGCCTGGACTCGGGGAGGGGGGTTGGGGGGGGGGGTGGGGTGGGGGGGGTGACGTTGGGACGTTGGGTACCTATGAATAGGGCTCGTCTCTGCGCTCCGACCAGGAAAGCCCGAAGAAACCGTCAGCCACCGCCCGGAACAATGAATGTTTTTCACC
>JABMCL010000871.1:1105000-1115000 GCA_018857735.1 Alviniconcha marisindica
TCTTCTTTTGTGGTGTCCGTTCTGCTGATGGGCCAACCTGCATTAGGTGTTAGAAATACGAAACCGCGCACCTGGAAAATTATAGCTCTTTTTGTGTTTGTAGATTTGCCCCCGGTCTAGACAGCGAAGGAGTGGATCAGTTGCTTGCTTCACTGGGAAGCTGTATAGTATGGTGGCTGGCTAGCGTCAAAAGCGCATAATAACAACGATGTGCACATGATGAGTAATTATCCACAAAGATCAACGTAATAATGAGTAATAATGTTCACATAATGAGTAATTATGTGTACATGATGAGTAGTTATGTACACATGATTATTAATTATATCTCGTACATAACTTTGGTTGTGTACTTTTGACGCATGTACACCTTTGGAAGCAGCACGAAGGCACATGATTACAAATTCTGTGCTTTTGACGCAGATAAGTCGTTGAAATCGAGCAGCATAAGACATATTTACTATGTAGAGATAAGTAGTAATTATATTCAGATAATGAGTAACTATGCTGAGTGAGCCGGTTTGGCCTAGCGGTAAGGCGTTAGGCTGGTAAGCGGAAGGACTTCGGTTCGATATAGGACAAAACACAGCATGCAAAGGTTGTGGTCTGTGGACACTGTCCTGTGACTTTGTCCACCACTTCCTACTGAAACATTAAAATGGCTCTCACCGCTGCCCACCTTAATGCAGGAGTCATTCTGGTGGTGACAGTGTAGCGATAGGTATGTAATCTCCCTCTTCCCCCACCTCCATACCCCTCCCCTCCCTCTCCCCGTCCCTAATAAGCCTTATGTTTTCTGTGGACGTTAAGCACCATTTTTACTTATTTACTTTTTTGGAGTGTCGGATTGTGACTTTGTCATGAAAAATCGGATGTTTGCTCCTTTAATTGCGAAAAAAACCTAACACATCGTGACATTTATGAACACCAGCGAACCAATATTTTATAAGGAATACAGAATCTTTATTGTCTATGTGTGTGGACAGACATTTTGCCTATCGATTGCATGAAATTGCAACATAATACGTAAGTATAGACAGTAATTATAGTAAAACAGAGTTCTCTCAGTCATTCATACAATCATACCGGCGGCTCACTCAACACTATCAAATAAAGACACACACTCGCATTAAAAAAGAAATAAATTTAAAAAACCCCGTAGCTCGAATTTAAAACTGATCTGATCGAATCTTCGTCCTGATAAAAACCGTACTGGTGACTGGGCGTAAAAAAACCCCCCTTTCTTCCCTTTATCAAAAAAAAAAAATTTGTACCATAAGTTGGGTGACAAACCTTGGGGAAAAAAAAGAAAAAAAAAAAACAAAAAAAAAAGGGGGGGTGGGGGTTGGGGGGAAAAAAAAAGAGTAAATTTACTGCCTTCTTTAAAACCCCCAGAAAATGCCTTTACCCCCCCGTTTCAAACCCCAAATTTTGTGGTTGTGGGGGTTTAAAAATTTTTTTGGTTTTTGATTAAAAATTTTGTTGGGTTTGATTAAAAATTTTGTGCCTTTTTACGCAAATAAACCATTGGAAACCCAGCGTCAAAAACATAATAATTTTTTAAATGTGTAGTTCCCGGTTGTAATTTTTGCACCATTAATTTTTTAAATGCATAATTAGAATTACTAACCTTTTTTTTTTGGGGAAGCCGCCTCCCCTTTGACCCCCGCGGTATGTTAAATTGACATTAAAGGACCGGGCCCAAAAACCCCAAACCCTAGAGAAAACCTGTTCCCTAATTTGACAGATGTGTGTTATCTACCCCCCTCTCCCCTCTCTCTCTTTTTCTCTCTCTGCGGCGTGCGTGCGTGCGTGCGTGCGTGCGTCGTGCTTTCGTGCGTGCGTGCGGGTTTTGATGTGTTAAAAACACAAACCGGGAAAAACAGCGGCCCGGCAAAAATTACAAAAGTTTTCCTGCCCCCCCGGTGTTCAAAAACAAACGTTGAAAACTTTAAAGAAGCCAACAAAAATTGGGAAAGCGCCATTCTACACACCCACCCCAACGCCCCACCCCGGGGGGCACAGCATTTTCCCCGAGCCCCCCCCCCCCCCTCCCCAAACCCCCAAACCAACACCCACAATCTCCCAAACAACCCAAAAGGCAAACCAACATTCGCACGCCAAAACCCGCCGATCAAAAACCCCCCCCCAAAAACCCCCAAGGAAAGCCCCCCTAGCCCACCACCCACACCAAAAGCACAGAAACCCCAACCTCCCCAGCCCCCCCTAAAAGATCAGTGGGCCCAGCCCAAGGCAGCCCCACCCCCCCAAAACCCAAAAGTTTAACGGGTTTTAAAAATTTTTTAGGTTGACTGGGTGTAAAACCAAATTTACTTACTTACAAAACTTTTCCTTTTACCTGCAGGGGCCCCGGCAAACGCGCGTCTTTTTAAAACCCCTTTTCACTGCTACTTTTACGGCGCTTTCACTTAAAAACCTTTAAATACAGTGTAAAATTTTATACCCTTTAAAAAAATTTACCCTTTTTTTTCCGCTTAGCAGCTGTTAAAGGTTTTGCACCCCAAATGCTCAGAGAAAGTAGGGGGAACCGGGGGGAAAAATTCGGTTTGGGGAAGGGGGGCGGCCCAGCCCGGAAGACCGGCAAAAAGGGGGAGAGAGACAGACAAGACAGACAGGCAGACAGGCAGACAGAGACAGAGACTTTGAGAGACATTGAGAGACATAGAGGCAGAGAAAGAGAGATGTATTTTCTAACGCGTGCATTTTTTATGGCCGTAACCGATCTAGTCCTTTTCTGTCGGCATGTCAACTGAAGTGCGGCGAGAGCGTGCATTTTTTATAATGAATAGTCCTGTAGGTTGTGTGCATGTTATGTAGTATGTGAAGAGGGGAGTATGCTGAGCTGAAGCTGTGTAGGCCTACTACACTATGTTTAAAAGGCAAAAATACAGAGCTAGACAAGTGCGCACTTACACAAGTACACGCATGCATGCACTGATGCACATTTCAAACACACTGATACACAAAAACGCGCGCGCGCACCCCCACTCCCCCCCTCACACACACCCCCCCCCCGCCCCACAAAACCACACACACCCCACCCCCCAAAAAATACCCCACCCCCACCACCACACCCCCCCCCCCCCCCCCGCCCCCCCCCCCCCCCCCCTGGGCCCCCAGGAGCCCCAAGGCCCCAAGAGGGGAAAAAAAAAAAAAAAAAAAAAAAAAAAATTTGGGGGGGGGTTAAAAGGAAAAAACAAAAGAAAAAACAGAGAAAAAAACAGACAAAAACAAAAACAGACAGACAGACAGACAAAAGACAGAAAAACAGAGACAGAGAAAGAGAAAAAGAGGGGAGGGGGGCCCCCAATTCCCGGGTTTAGCGCCCCCCCCCGCCCCCCCCCCCCAAAACCCTTTTTTGGTCCAAAAGGCCCCCCGAAGCTTAAATTAATACCCCAAAAGCAAACCCAAAAAAGCTCCTGCAAGGTGTGGGAAAACACTGAGGGCTGGTGTTTTAAATTTTTTAAAGTTTCTCCTTATCTGCCGCTGTTTCCCAAACCCAATTGAAGTCGGGGCAATAAAGTCGTATCGTGTTGACCCCTTTTCCCAACCCCGGGGGCATGGGACTTGTCCTTTGGATTCTTTTCCCTTTTTTTCCTTCCCCCCCCCATCCCCCCCTCTCCTTTAAATTCCCTTTCCCCCCCCCCCCCCCCCCCCCTTCCTTTCCCCTTTTTTTATTCCCTTTCCTTTTTCCAAAATTTTTTAATTCCTCTCTCCCCCTCCCCTCTCTTTTTTTTTATTTCTTCCTTTCCTTTATTCTTTAAAAATGTTTTTTAATTTTCCTCTCTCTCTCTTTTCTCTCCTCTCTCTCTTCTCTCTCTCTCTCCCCCTCTCTCTCCCCCCCTTAAAACCCTTGAGAAAGGTGCTCTTTGTACTTTTTAAACCAAAATCCCCCCCCGGTTATCAGATCCTTTCCAATTTCTTTTCTGTCTTTTTGGAAACCCCGGGGAACCGGAAACAGACAAAACGCTTTTTTTTTGAAGCGCTGCGTGTTGCGAAACCCCACATGGCCTTAACCAGCCGACCGGGGATAGCCGCCGGGGCCCCGCCATTTTCAAATCTGTTTACCCCCTTAATATTTTGACCGCTTGTTTGTTTACCTACTCTTTGTTCACCTAGTCCTTTTTATGCACTAAGCCCTGTGGAATATAATTTGGCATCTTAGAATGTTTATTTAGATCTTATTTAGACGCAGGATCAAACTTAATCAGTTGCCGATTCCTCTCTAGGTCCATTCTTTTTATAGCCGTCGTCGGGATGGCGCATTTTCTGTGTAGTACTAGTGGGAAAAGTGGGGAATCGTTGTTTTGACTCGATGAAAGTAATTCTGTGCGATCAATGCTTTGTCGTATAGTATTTTGTTAGCTGACTTCATGTTTAGTGTTTTTTTGGGTTTAAATTAAATTATTAAATTTGTGTACTGTAAAAGCTAAGTTATATTCATAGACTACTTGGTATCACTATCAGCGCTGCTGCAAATAAAATAACGCGCCCCCGGCGAAAGTTCGCACCGATTGTTTTTTGGTGGCGTCTTTGGGTGTGTCTTGCTTCTCTTACAGGGGTTGTATTGTTAAAAAGTTATGTACCCTTTTAACCTGGGAGCGTGGTCTTTATTTTGATTAAGTTTTTGGACGGTTTTTTTTGTACATTTGTTAGTTGTTATTTAGTTGTACGAATTTGCTTATAGACAGGTGGGCCAACCACGCTTCCCCCCTCTTTTTTGTAAATTAAAAAAGTCATTTTGTACATTTTGTTTTTACGGTTTTAAAAGGGTTTTAATTTTAGCTTTTTTGTTTTTTTCATGTTTTAATTAGTTTAGTTATTGTTGGGGAAAATGTAAATTTTTGCGGGCCAAGGAAACACAATTTTTCAGGCCCGTGGTCCAGAAGGGGTGATTTTATTGTAGCGATGGGGGTGTGTTCTTTTCGCCCGCGCAGTTTTCTTATCTATGGGGGTGCCCCGTGAGGTTTTGGGGGTGCCCGGGAAAATTGTCTGCTGCTGTAGAAAAAAGCCTGTTTGCCTCCCCCCTGCTGTGGTCTCCATTTTGACTGGCTCCGCTGCCTGTGTCCTGTCCTTCTACCACCCCCACTCCATTACTAAAAATTGTTTTGAATTGGTCTTACTTTGCCTTATTATTGCTCTGTTCGTATGATGTGATGTTTTTTTGACAGAAATTAGTTTTTTTTGTTTTAAGTCGTTTTTCTCTAGCGTATTTAATGGAATTCTTGTTTGATGTATTGAGTGTTGCTTTTGTTTGTCATCAGGGACAGATTTGTAAAAGCCGACACGTGCTTAAATCTTTATCCCTGTGTAATAAAATATTATCTTATCTTATCTTATCTTATCTCTCTCTCTCTCTCTTCTCTCTCTCTCTCTCCTCTCTCTCCTCTCTCTCTCTCTCTCTCTCTCTCTCCTCTCTCTCTCTCTCTCTCTCTCTCTCTCTCTCTCTCTCTATTTTCTTCCTTTTCCCTTTTTTCGTTTAAATGATTTTGTAATTCTCTCTCTCTCTCTCTCTCTCTCTCTCTCTCTCTCTCTCTCTCTCTCTCTCTCCTCTCTCTCCTCTCTCTCTCTCTCTCTCTCTCTCTCTCCCTCGCTCTCTCTCGCCCCTTGAAAATTCAGATTGTTTTTTCTTACTTTGCTGATTTCGTATGTTGCGAAAATTTAAACAGTAATAGTTTTGTTTTGTTTTCGGTTTTTGTTTTTTTAGTTTTATTTTAGTTTGCGCATCATGTATTCTGTTTGACTTCTTCTTCTTCTTTCTTCTTCTTCTTCTTTTTTCTTCTTCTTCTTCTTCTTCTTTCTTCTTTACTTCTTCTTCTTTTTTCTTCCTTCTTCTTCTTCTTCTTCTCTTCTTCTTCTTCTTCTTCTTCTTCTTCTTCTACTTCTTCTTCTTCTTCTTCTTCTACTTTTTTCTTCTTCTTCTTCTCTTCTTCTACTTCTTCTTCTTCTTCTTCTTCTTCTTCTTCTTCTTCTTCTTGTCACTGCACACTGAGAGTCCAGTCTGCAAGACGACTGTAGCTGTCTTTTCCAGTTCCTCCTTGCTGCTTTTTGTTTGACGTATTGAGTGTTGCTTTGCTGTGTTTGTCATCAGGGACAGATTTGTAATCCCCTTTATGAAGCAACTAAAACAACACTTAAACAACAGTTAAACGGTGAAAAATGAGATGCAGAACTAAGGCACTTGTCTGCTTTTGGTTGAAACGGAGAAAAATGAGATGCAGAACTAAGACACTTGTCTGCTTTTGGTTGAAACGGTGAAAAATGAGATGCAGAACTATGACACTTGTCTGCTTTGGTTGAAACGGTGAAAAATGAGATGCAGAACTATGGCGCTTCTGCTTTGGTTGAAAAGGTGAAAAATGAGATGCAAAACTAAAACACTTGTCTGCTTTTGGTTAAACGGTGAAAAATGAGATGCGAACTATGACACTTGTCTGCTTTTGGTTGAAACGGTGAAAAATGAGATGCAGAACTAAGACACTTGTCTCTTTTGGGTTTAAACGGTGAAAATGAGATGCAAACTAAGACACTTGTCTGCTTTTTGGGTTTTAAACGTGAAAAATGAGATGCAAAACTAAGACACTTTGTCTGCTTTTGTTGAAACGGTGAAAAATGAGATGCAAAACTATGACCTTGTTTTGCTTTTGGTTGAAACGTGAAAATGATGCAGAATAGACACTTTTTCTGCTTTTAGTTTTAAACGGTGAAATTGAGATGCAGAACTATGACACTTGTCTGCTTTTGGTTGAAACGTGAAAAATGAGATGCAGAACTAGACACTTTCTGCTTTTGGTTGAAACGGTGAAAAATGAGATGCAGAACTAAGACACTTGTCTGCTTTTGGTTGAAACGGTGAAATGAGATGCAGAACTAAGACACTTGTCTGCTTTTGGTTGAAACGTGAAAAATGAGATGCAGAACATGACACTTGTCTGCTTTTGGTTGAAACGGTGAAAAATGAGATGCAGAACTATGACACTTGTCTGCTTTTGGTTGAAACGGTGAAAAATGAGATGCAGAACTATGACACTTGTCTGCTTTTGGTTGAAACGTGAAAAATGAGATGCAGAACTATGACACTTGTCTGCTTTTGGTTGAAACGGTGAAAAATGAGATGCAGAACTATGACACTTGTCTGCTTTTGGTTGAGCGACATTGTTGTCGTGTCCAGGCTATTTCACAGCGTAATCCAGACTGCGATGGTGAAAATGAGAGAGAGAGAGAGAGAGAGAGAGAGAGAGAGAGAGAGAGAGAGAGAGAGAGAGAGAGAGAGAGAGAGAGAGAGAGAGAGAGAGAGAGAGAGAGAGAGGACGAAAATATCTGCTAGCGTTCTAAAACAAGATCCAAATACATAAAGGTTAAAAAGAACACCGTGAGAGAGAGAAAGGGAGAGGGAGACACACACACACACACACACACACACACACACACACACACACACACACACACACACACACACACACACACACACACACACACACACACACACACACACACACACAGAGAAGAAAAGAATCTGGAACAAGAATGACTGCTAGCGTTGTAAAACAAGATCCAAACACGTAAAAGGTTCAAAAGAACGCTGCTATTTCTCATGACAAATCTGTATTTGGCGATAATAATAGCGTTCTTTTAAACCTTTATGTGTTTGGATCAGTGAAAATGGAGTTTGCCGTTTCAGTCTCAGGTATGACTGGTGCTGGTGTTGAAGGGAGTGGGACATTATGTTTTATATATATATATATATATAATACTCACACAGAACTTTCTTGATACACATACTTAGTGACCTGTCACTGAAATATAGGACTGACGTTTGCAAGAGGTGTTAATTAAACATCAGTTCGCCTCTATTTGCATAATGTCAAACTCGCATCATGCTCATCTCGTATAATGCCGACTCGGATAAAGCATTTCTGCTCGTCACTGTCATAGAGCTGTCTGTGTTTTTGAGAGAGAGAGAGAGAGAGAGAGAGAGAGAGAGAGGGGGGGAGTGTGTGTGTGTGTGTGTGTGTGTGTGTGTGTGTGCGTGCGTGCGTGCGTGCGTGCGTGCGTGTGTGCGTGCGTGCGTGCATGCGTGTGTGTGTGTGTGTGTGTGTGTGTGTGTGTGTTCGTGTTCGTGCGTGCGTGCGTGCGAGCGAGCGTGCGTGCTGTGCGTGCGTGCATGTGTGTGTGTGTGTTCGGACCGTTCTTAAAAAAACTGGCAGTCAACTTTCGCCGCTTTCAAAACTTCCAACCGTCAAACGACACGTCCTTCTTCCCGTTTGACCAAGCGTTGAGTTGAGCCGAGTGCTGCTTCACGTTCACAGAAACCGTGGGCTTATCAGGGACGGGAGCCCAAGACGGCCACCTCCACTTTCACACAGCGGCTCCTGAGCGGTTTGACCAGGCGTTAAATATCAAGTAGTTATCTCATTAGCTAGATCTGCCAGTATGAAAACCACCCGTGACCATGCAAGGAAAGTGACGACGAAAGGGACGGTAGGTGGGAGGTGGGGGGGAGGGGGGGTGGGGAGGGGGGGAAGAGAAAAGAAGAAAGCCCTAGTGATGGCCGGCCGTGGGTCGTAACAATGACTTCCCCGGCCAAAGGCGCGAACGCCCCAGAGCCGAAGTCCCGCAACTCTGCACAAACTTCCGCTCGCGCCGTGGGAACGGGCTCGTACGGGGGCGGGTGGCGGCGTGGGGCGACACTAAACCGTTGGCAGTTTTTACCACGATGCGGTAAGAACCGTTATCGTTCCCTCCCCTCCATCCTCTCAGCCCCCCCCCCCCTCCTCCTCCTCCTCCTCTGCCCCCCCCCCCCACCCCACCCCCCTCTTCCCTCCCTGGTTCGCCAGCTACTTGCTAGCCGTAACGGATCAGTGACGGAGTGTGATCTCACATCGTTATTTCCCTTTCCTGACCTCGCCGCTGAAGCTCGTACATCGTCCGCAGAATCGCGCTGTGCTGTGCTGTGCTGTGCTGTGCTGTGCTGTGCCCGCTGTGCTGTGTCCGTCTGCAATTCCGGCATCGATTCCGGGCGGCAAATGGCATTGTCCGGCCTGCCACTGATTGGACGTTCAGTTCAGTCTTTCCCACGCGAATCAGAGAGGGGATAGGAGACGGCTAATTATCAGCAAATTTGCAAGATGAGGTCTGAGTCTATTGTCCCGCGGTGGGATTATTGTTACGGTGGGATTCAGGGTTGAGAACAAGGGGGGGAGGTGGTGGTGGTGGTGGTGGTGGTGGTGGTGGGGTGGGGGGTTGTAAAAACGGGCACTACACGGGAAGAGACTGGGAGTTGCGTAGCAGTCGTTTCGTCCGGAGGTTTTGCTGATGTAAATATGATGACGGTAGGTTTCAGTTGCTGACGGAAACATGATGATGTGGCGGCGAGTGGTTTAGGGCAGGAGTTTGCTATTGATGTGGTTTTGTTGTGTAACACATTAGGAAGTGAAAACTAGTGACGGTATCTTTCTGTCTCTCTCTGTCTCTCTGTCTCTCTCTGTTTCTCTCTGTTTCTGTCTCTTCCTCTGTCTGTCTGTCTTTCTGTCTCTGTCTGTCTATCTGTCTGTCTCTCTGTCTGTCTGTCTGTCTCTCTGTCTCTGTCTCTGTCTCTGTCTCTGTCTCTGTCTCTCTCTCTCTCTCTCTCTCTCTCTCTCTCTCTCTCTCTCTCTCTCTCTCTCTCTCTCTCTCTCTCTCTCTCTCTTCTTGACGTATTGAGTGTTGCTGTGTTTGTCATCAGGGACAGATTTATAATAAAAGCCAACTTGCGCTTAAATCTTTATCCTTGTGTAATTATTCCCCTTGTGTAACCTTATTATCTCTCTTTCATTAGTCCCTCATAGGTGAGGGCTGGATGTAAAAAGAAACCGTGTCTACTGCATTACCCTGGTAAAATAAAGTTTATTCATTCTCTCTGTCCGCATCTCTGTGTGTCTCTGTCTGTCAAACACACACAGAGACACACACACCACACACACACACACGCACACACACA
>JABMCL010000871.1:1120000-1132500 GCA_018857735.1 Alviniconcha marisindica
CACAATCTGAAACAGAACGAGGCCAAGAGCGCTCGTGCAGAATCAACACACAGGGGGAGATAATCAGCGCTCGAACGACGTCACACAAAGATAGGCCTACATACCGAGACGCTGAAAAATCAGCGAGCTGTGTGAGAGTCCTGGGCTGTCCGTCCTAACGAGCCTTATGGTTTCCGTGGACGTAAAGCAATATTGAACCATGCTCACGCATTGGTCTCAGCTTGTCCCTAATATGTCAGCCGACATCTGAGGACATTAAGCATCACTTCAACATCATCATCATCATCATCATCGCAGAAAGTCTGCAGTTTTATCGCTGATGGTCGCCAATGAGAAGTGCAGACCACAGAATCCTCCTGACAGAATGGATTCTCGGAAACGTGGCAAGGCGGAAGAAGGACGGGAAGACTGATCCGGCGTGACGAAGGACGCTGGTTGACGTAGGGTTTACAGCTTTCCTCCAAAAAAACTGGACAGTGATGGAGCAGGGAGAGGCTGGCAGAGCAGAAATCGTAGTGGCCGCAAAATAAGGCGCGATGACACAGCAACGAGGACGATGACACAGCAATGAGGAAGATGACACAGCAATGAGGACGGTGACACAGCATGAAAGGCCATGACAGAACACACACAGCATGGTAGAGAACGACGACACAGCATATAGAGAACGACACAGCATGGTAGAGAACAACACAGCATATAGAGAACGACACAGCATGGTAGAGAACGACACAGCATATAGAGAACGACACAGCATGGTAGAGAACGACGACACAGCATGTAGAGAATGACGACACAGTATGTAGAGAACGACGACACAGCATGTAGAGAACGACACAGCATGTAGAGAACGACGACACAGCATGTAGAGAACGACGACAGAGCATATAGAGAACGATACAGCATGGTAGAGAACGACGACACAGCATGTAGAGAATGACGACGCAGCATATAGAGAACGACACAGCATGTAGAGAACGACGACACAGCATGTAGAGAACGACGACACAGCATATAGAGAACGACACAGCATGGTAGAGAACGACGACACAGCATGTAGAGAACGACACAGCATGGTAGAGAACGACGACACAGCATGGTAGAGAACGACGACACAGCATATAGAGAACGACACAGCATGGTAGAGAACGACGACACAGCAGGTAGAGAATGACGACACAGCATGGTAGAGAACGACGACACAGCATATAGAGAACGACACAGCATGGTAGAGAACGACGACACAGCAGGTAGAGAATGACGACACAGCATGGTAGAGAACGACGACACAGCAAGTGGAGAACGACGACAGAGCAGGTAGAGAACGACGACACATCATGGTAGAGAACGACGACACAGCATGTAGAGAACAACGACACAGCATGTAGAGAACGACTACACAGCATGTAGAGGACGACGACACAGCACGGTAGAGAACGACGACACAGCAGGTAGAGAACGACGACACAGCAGGTAGAGAACGACGACACAACAGATAGAGAACGAAGACACAGTATGTAGAGAACGACGACACAGCATGTAGAGAACGACGACACAGCATGTAGAGAACGACGACACAGCAGGTAGAGAACGACGACACAACAGGTAGAGAACGACGACACAGCATGGTAGAGAACGACGACACAGCATGTAGAGGACGACGACACAGCACGGTAGAGAACGACGACACCGCAGGTAGAGAACGACGACACAGCAAGTGGAGAACGACGACAGAGCAGGTAGAGAACGACAACACAGCATGGTAGAGAACGACGACAAAGCAGGTAGAGAACGACAACACAGCATGGTAGAGAACGACGGCAGAACATGTATATTACTAGTTCAGAATAAACAAGAAGAAGAAGACACTGTACATACCCCGCCTTCAGCAACTAACTTTACTTCTTTTTCTTCTTCTTTTAACAGTTCACGAATTGATTGCTCCCACAAACCGCTTTCGTGCTGCAAATTGAGTCGCGACCGATCGAACCGTAACCAAAACGTTACGCCGTTATCTCTGTCTCCCCAATCTTTTCTCTTTCTACTTCACACCTGTCATCTCTTCCCTCCCCCCCCCCCCCCCCCCCACCCCCCACCCTCCCCTCCATTTCTATGCCTGTCTGTCAGTCTGTCTCTGTCTTTTTGTCTCTCCCCCACTCCCCCCTGTTTTATAGTATACTGGTGGGGAAACTGTACAGCCTTTCTTCTTTTTCTCTTTGTTCCCCTCACACCCCAGTCTTTGTGTGTGTGTGTGTGTGTGTGTGTGTGTGTGTGTGCGTGCGTGCGTGCGTGCGTGCGTGCGTGCGTGCGTGCGGTGCGTGCGTGTGTGTGTGTGTGTGTGTGTGTGTGTGTGTGTGTGTGTGTTTTGCGGAAAATGTGTTGTTTTGCGGAAAATTATGCCGTTTCCCCCCCTGTGTGAAAGTCGAGGTGGCCGTCCTGGGCTCCCGTCCCTAATAAGCCTATGGTTTATGTGGACGTAAAGCAACACTCAACCAAACAAGTCCACAGAAACCACAAGGGTTGTTAGGGACGGGGAAAAGTGGGCTGGGGAGGGGGGGAAGGGGGTATGTAGGTGGGGGGAAGAGGGAAATTATATTCCTATCGCTACACTGTCACCACCAGAATGACTCCTGCATTAAGATGGGCAGCGATGAGAGCCAGTGTTTCCCTGATCGTGAGGGACAAAGTCACAAGACAGTGTCCACAAACCACAACCTTTTTTTGTGAGCCGGTTTGGCCTAGCGGTAAGGAGTTAGGCTGGTAAGCAGATTGACCTCGGTTCGAATCCGCTTCGGTTCTCCTTTCTCAGTCTTCAAAAGTTGTGGTCTGTGGACACTGTCTTGTGACTTTGTCCCTCACAATTACGAAACATTAAACTGGCTTTTAATCGCTGCCCATCTTAATGCAGGAGTCATTCTAGGGGTGACAGAGTAGCGATAAGTATATGATCTCTCCCCCCCCCCCCCCCCCCCCCATACCCCCTACCACCCTCTTCTACCCGTCCCTAATAAGCCTGGTGGTTTCTGAGGACGTCACGTGTTAAGCACCGTGTTTACTTACCATCGGCGGGGTCACCATACCCAGCGTCGTGACCGCTGGGCCATAGCGGTTCATCTACTGATCATGCACTCTTAACGGGGTGTTAGTTCAACGATCAAACCATGTCGAAACCGCGGCGAGGGATGCCAGGTTGTAACTTGACTGAGCAGGTGTAGCGTATACACTGTGCACGTGAGCTGGTTTACTTTAGGTCTGCTCTAAGGCTACGTTGTGAGAACTCAGGAGCTGTGTGAAAGTCGAGCTGGGCCGTCCTGGATTCCCCGTCCCTAACTATTAAATAAGCCTTGCGGTTTCTGTGGACGTAAAGCAACACTTCAACAACTACTTTTTCTCTGTCGTTTGCTGGTCACAGAGAGAGAGAGACACAGACACAGACAGGCAGGGTTGACAGACCGAAAGACACACTCATACACTCATACACTCACTCACACACACACGCGCGCGCGCACGCACGCACGCACGCACGCACGCACACAAACTCACACACACACACACACACACACACACACACACACACACACACACACACACACACACACACGCACGCACGCACGCACGCACGCACGCACGCACGCACGCACCCACCCACATACATACATACAACACACACACACACACACACACACACACACACACACACACACACGCACGCACGCACGCACGCACGCACGCTTAAGTGCACAAGACCCCCCTCCTGCCCCCTTCCCCACGAAAATGAAATAAAATAAAAAGCCTGGCAAAAAGCTCTCGCATGGTTGAGGAGCTGTGTGAGAGTCGAGCTGGCCGTCCTGGGCTGTCCGTCCTAACGAGCCTTCTGGTTTCCGTGGACGTAAAGCTATACTGAACCATGCTTCAGCATTGGTCACAGCTTGTCCCTAATATGTCAACCAACATCCGAGGCCATTAAGCAACACAACCGAACCAAAAAGCTCTCGCATTTCCACGAACGGTGCCCAAAGAAACCGGGTTTGGTATAGCGGCACTATCACAATGGGCATTCCCCGGGGAAAACGACACGGGTTTCCAAAGGGAGAGTGTTTGAACTGAAAACTGGAACAGTGAAGAATAGCAATGAATAAGTCAATTTCCAAATAAGCTAACAAAACAAAACAAAACAAAACAAAACACACACACACACACACACACACACACACACACACACACACACACACACACACACACACACACACGTACACACGTACACACAAACACACAAACACACACACACACACACACCACACACACACACACACACACACACCACACACACACCACACCTTTGACATTGTGTTGTCGTGCGTGCGTGGCTGCGTGCGTGCGTGCGTTGCGATGCGTGCGTGCGTGCTGCGTGCTGCTTTGCGTGCGTGTGTGTGTGTGTGTGTGTGTGGTGTGTGTGTGTGTGTGTGTGTGTGTGTGTGCTGGAACTGAAAAATACCAATAATAGTTCAATTTCCAAATAAGCTAACAAAACAAAAGAAAACAAAGAGAGAGAGAGATAAAAGAAAGAAAGAAAAAAAGAAGGAAAACAAAAACAAAACAAAGAACATCGAAAGACGTCAGCCTCACTGCTGTGAAGACTAATTACGGTGAAGTAATTCCTCCAGGCAATGTGTATACCCTGGGGAAAATGCCTCTGTTCCTTGGGCTTGTATACAGCTCAGGTAATCGAAAATCACTCCTTTAGTAAAAAAAAAAAAAAAAAGAACAAAAGAAAAAAAGAACAGGCAAATCGTCTTTATTCGCATAGCATTGTAAGCTAACTTGTATCCAAACAATTCTCAAGTTTGTTGCGGGTTTGGCGTTGAACTTCGTTCTGGTGATGCATTATTGAGAATCTGTACGCTGTAGGAACTATAGTCGTCCCAAAACGTGTTTTACGTAGAAGAGATTGCTCGAAACACTAAAAACACGTGAACTTTACCTACATGTGTTTTACACCATTGATTGCCATTGATCGCCTGGAGGAGAGAGAGGCTTTGAAAGAGGAAGCGCTAGACGATCTTCCTTGAAAGGACGAGAGAGGGCCATCGTCAGACAGACGAACACTGGAACCGTTTCAAAGGCAACGTTAGGGAAACTTCTGAGAGACTGGGTGGAGCGCATATGGGCTTTTCCGAGCGCATAGATACCATCTTGAACTGAACTGAACTGAACTATACTTCAAATCAACGAGTTAGTTTTAAACTGACTCATGTTTACTGGAGTTTAAACTGAGCTTGGTGAGTCACGATGAGCAGGCTTGGATGTAGAATCAACACACAAGGGAGTTAATTCACGCTCGAAATATGCAACACAAGTACAACAGCAAAGGCCTGAGTCGCCTACGGTAACTCTCAGCTGTCATACGTGTAAATACATGGCGGGAGAATTTTCTTCTCCAGGGTCGACTTTGTGTGCTGACTCTTATTTCGGTATCCGTTCCACCCCCGTGTTACCTCAGTAGCACGTAAAAGAACCCGGTCATTCTGCCAAAAGTGCAGGTGGCAGGTTACAGATAAACAGGCATATACCTTACGTATACATGTGGCTTTGCATGAAGTGACATGGTGCATGGTTGTATGGTGTACACAGAACTTGCGCCGAGACGGCTTCAGTTTCATGTGGCACCAGCCATGCCGGCGCTGTAAGTACACCACTTCGGTGGATATCTAAAAAACAAACCAAAAAAAACGCGCTATAAAAAGCTAGTCACTCATGTAGAACTACATGCGAGCGCAGTGAGTCTGCTCAAGAGAGCGGAGAATAGCGCTATATAAGCGATCATCAATCAATCAATCAATCAATCGTTCTGTGGACGTTAAGCACCATGTTTTCTTACTAATCAATCAATCAATACAAGGTACATCCTCTTAACCTCTTTCGGAGTTGGACTGATATTATAACCGTCGTGATTGACTGGGCCTTAGATTGACTATAACCGTGTTTGCTGTAAAAAAGGCAAAAGTGAGCCGATTTGGCTTAGCGGTAAGGCATTAGACTGGTACGCAGAGGGACCTCGGTTCGAATCCGCTTCGGCTTCGGCTCTCCTTTCTCTTCAAAAGTTGTGGTCTGTGGACACGGTCTTGTGACTTTGTCCCTCACAATTAATGAAACATTAAAATGGCTCTCATCGCTGCCCATCTTAATGCAGGAGTCATTCTGGTGGTGACAGTGTAGCAATAGGTATATAATCTCCCTCTCCCCCCCCCCCCTCCATACCCCCCCCCCCCCCCCCCCCTCCATTCTCTCTCGTCCCTAATAAGCCTTGTGGTTTCTGTGGACGTTAAGCACCTTGTTTACTTAAAGGCAAGAATGCCACAGGTGTCTTACCGGTTTCTGTGAACCACTTTTGCCACCTTACAGATGTCACACCAGGTTTTAAAAAAAAGAAGGGAAAAAAAAAGAAAATCTAGCACGCTCACTGAGGCCGTTCTGCACGCTGGAGAACGTTACACCACAACGACCCAGACTTCGTCTGTCCCACTGCCCTGACCCTCAACGGTAATGTTTGAACCGAAGTAATAGATTATGTGTATCGTGTGTGTGTGTGTGTGTGTGTGTGTGTGTGTGTGTGTGTGTGTGTGCGTGCGTGCGTGCGTGCGTGCGTGCGTGCGTGTGTGTGTGTGTGTGTGTGTTGTGTGTGTGTGTGAGAGAGAGAGAGAGAGAGAGAGAGAGAGAGAGTGTGTGTATGTGTGTGTGTGTGGTGTGTGTGTGTGTGTGTGTGTGTGTGTGTGTGTGTGTGTGTGTGGTGTGTGTGTGTGTGTGAGAGAGAGAGAGAGAGAGAGAGAGAGTGTGTGTGTGTGTGTGTGTGTGTGTGTGTGTGTGTGTGTGTGTGTGTGTGTGTGTGTGTGTGTGTGTGTGTGTGTGTGTGCGTGCGTCTGTGTCTGTGTCTGTGTCTGGGTGTGTGTAGTAAATGGGCATTGACACCTGTATCGCTTTTGTGTTTTTTTTACAGCAAACAGTATAGATATATTAGATATAATTATATATAACTCCCAGTCAATCATGACGGTGATTATATCACAGCAAAAGCTGGGGGGGGGGGGGGTGGGGAGGCGAAATTTCCAGATCACGTTAACCCAGACACGCCCTGTCCCCTAAGAATAACTAATCAAATCAACCTGTCTACGTGACTGTCTGCGTGATTTATTTTGCTTTATTATTACAGGATACACTCACTATATCATAACGTCATCTGTACAGACACAGGCAACGCAAAGCAGACATATCGACTAGAAATTGAGACTATTTTCCCAGTTAAGGCACGAAAGCTGAAAAAGTTTAATTTTAGTACGCTCAGACTGACTAACATATGAGAGGCTGATGCTATCGCCTTTTTCAGCTGCTGCTGCTGCTGCTCTCTGTCTGTCTGTCTGTCTGTCTGTCTGATAGTCTGTCTGTCTGTCTGTCTGTCTGTCTATCTGTCTGTCTGTCTGTCTCTGTCTCTGTCTCTGCCTCTGTCTGTCTGTCTGTCTGTCTGTCTCTGTCTCTGTCTCTGTCTCTGTCTCTGTCTCTGTCTCTGTCTCTCTCTCTCTCTCTCTCTCTCTCTCTCTCTCTCTCTCTCTCTCTCTCTCTCTCTCACTTGGTTATTAGTAGTACTGTAGCAACGGCAGATATGTGAGTCGGCCTTTGTGCTAATATCCTCACCGTTGAGAAATAAAGTTTAATCAATCAATCAATCAATCAATCAATCACTCTCTCTCTCTCTCTCTCTCTCTCTCTCTCTCTCTCTCTCTCTCTCTCTCTCTCTCTCTCTCTGTATGCGCGTGTGTGTGTGTGTGTGTGTGCGCGCGTGCGCGCGTGTATGTGTGTGTTTGTGTGGGGGGAGGGGGGTGTTTATGTGTGTGCGTGCGTGCGTGCATGCGTGCGTGCGTGCGTGTTTGTGTAGTTAGTTAGTTAGTTGGTGCTTCGAGCCCAGTCAACCGCAAAGGGTTATATCAGGGCTAAGCGTGTGTGTGTACGTGATTATAGTTATTATAGCTTGGATGGTTGGGTGTGGAATGTTTGAATGTTGTTGTATGCACAGCTTCTGGGCTCTTATGTCATGGGTCCGGAAACTTGTGAATAATTATGTACTGCTGTCACCTTTCCCTCCGCTACAGTCGTCATTGAAGTGTGCCCAGAAATCAACAAGGACGTCACAAAGACTAGGGCAGGTAATACGCAAGCCTTGCTTCAAGCAGTGGCACTTGAAATGACCAAATCTGTGAGACATCTCCAAACTGTATACTTAAACGCCTCTTAAAGTCTTCGCCCTTGTCAAAGGCTTAGGTGAAGATGACTGCAGGGGCAAGAGAGAGAGAGAGAGAGAGAACTCGAACCCGAAAACTTTCATACACAAGGATAGGAGAGAGAGAGAGAGAGAGAGAGAGAGAGAGAGAGAGAGAGAGAGAGAGAGAGAGAGAGAGAGAGAGAGAGAGAGAGAGAGAGAGAGAGAGAGAGAGAAGAGAACGAGAAAACTTGATTTTACAAGGATTGTAGTTTAGGTTCAGTCAAAAACCTGTCTAACAACTAGTCCTTGCTAAGCTACTGATGAATAGATATCAGCAGAGAGAGAGAGAGAGGGGGGGGGGAGCATGCATCCCATCCTTAAAGTTAAACACCTGAGCGCAAAACCATCAACCTGGACATATCCCTGCCAAAGCGATAATCACAAGATAACTCACTCACTCGTCAGAGTCGCTTCTCTCTGCTGTCACCGATTTGTCAAAGTCTTAAACTCGAGTGGTCTAGAGCCTAGCAAGGTGTCGTCATGCAAGCGATAAAGCCTCGGTGGTATTACGATGATAGTCAGACACTTCAGTTTCAGTTCATTCAACAACGATCTCTCCATCTGCGTTCTCTGTGCTATAATCTATCCCAGCTTGAGGGTTGGAGTGTTGTTGCTTTACGTCCACAGAAACCGTAGACCAAGGACGTCCACCTCGACTTTCACACAGCTCCTGAGCTCTGCTATATCCCAGCTACATCGCTGTTAGTTACCGGCTGAGACCGCGCCGGGCGTCAGTGTGTTCGTTAGGTTCGGACTGACTGGAGGAGTCCTTTTGTTATCAGAAGATGTAACTCTGAAGCACGCAGTTAATCTTCAAGTGGGCTCGTCATCTGATCGAGTCAGAGTTGGCCGTGCGGGTCGTTGTGGCCCTGCGGTAAAGACGCTCCGCTGGTAAGATGATGATGTTGTGGAGCTTAATGTCCTCGGTGATGATGAAGTGATGCTTTATGTCCTCAGATGTCAGTTGACATATTAGGGACAAGTTGTGACCAATGCCGAAGCACGGTGCAATAAATCTTCACGTCCACGGAAACCAGAAGGCTCGTTAGGACGGACAGTCCAGGACGTCCACCTCGACTCTCACACAGCTCCTGAACCATGTATGTCCTCGGATGTCCGGTTGACATATTAGGGACAAACTGTGACCAATGCGTGTGTCTCATAGTTCAGGAGCTGTGTGAGAGTCGAGGTGTCCGTCCTAACGAGCCTTCTGGTTTCCGTGGACGTAAAGAATTATTGAACCATGCTTCGGCATTGGTCACAACTTGTCCCTAATGTGTCAACTGCGTGTGCATGGCTCAGTGTTGCTTTACGTCCACGGAAACCATAAGGCTCGTTAGGACGGGGAGCCCAGGACGGCCACCTCGACTTTCACACAGCTCCTGAACTCTGATCCGCTGGTAAAACAGAGGAAGGGATCAGGTTCGACTCCGTTTTTGCGTCTCTTCAGAAAGGCTGTGGCTTTTCGCCTGCCATTACAATTTATGAAGCAATGAATTGGCCGCACCACAGCACGACTGCTCGTCTTACTGCAGGAAACATTCTGGTGGTGACAGTGTAACGTGGTGTGTGTGTGTGTGTGTGTGTGTGTGTGTGTGTGTGTGTCCGTATGTGTGTGTGTCCGTATGTGTGTGTGTCCGTGATGTGTGTGTGTCGTGTGTGTGTGTGTGTGTGTGTGTGTGTGTGTGTGTGTGTGTGTGTGTGTGTGTGTGTGTGTGTGTGTGTGTGTGCGTGGTGTGTGTGTGGTGTGTGTGTGGGTATGTGTGTGTGTGTGTGTGTGTGTGTGTGTCTATGTGTGTGTGTGTACGTGTGGGTGTGGGTGTGTAAGCATGTCCTGACACGACTCACTTTTAGCTCGTATTCCAACTCGCAACTGGCCTACTAAACGATCAATATGCATAAATATATAGCCTACGTAGGTGCGTACACACACACACACACACACACACACACACACACACACACACACACACACACACACACACACACACACACCACCACCACCACCACCACCACCACCACCACCACCAATATTAATATGATACGCAACCTCAGATCGACAGCTGGCAACGTCGTTTTTGGGGGGTTATTGAAGGAGAAAAACAAACAAACACCTATTTCCATTTCATCAAAAGACTTGACACCCCAAATCATTCATACGTAAACCAATCTGTCGCACAGAGCTGACAGAAACAGGTCAATGTGATTCACCTTTCTCCAAGGCAACTTCCTTATTTAATAGAGTGTTCCCTCGCCTGCAAACCAATTATCGATTCTAGAAACCGTCACGTGACTCCGGCAGGCAGCAGCATCGGTACAAATTTAATTAAATGAGGATTGTTTCTCGTTTTTTTTTTTTAAATACAGCCTGTGGGAGGTACATCTCAATCATGACTTCTCGCTTTTAGATAGTATACACCCTGTGGATGGTACATCTTGATCATACATTGACTTCTCGTTTTTGTATATATACAGCCTATGGAGGCCGAGTTTGATCGTGGATTGGCTCCTCGTTTGTATAGAAAACCTGTAATGACAGGTCTCGATCGTGGAATAAGTAAGTAAACATGGTACTTAACGTCCACTGAAACCATCAGGCATATTAGGGACGGGGAGAAGGGGGGGGGGGGGGAGTGGGTATGAAGGCAGGGTAGAGGGAGATTATGCACCTATCGCTACACTGTCACCACCAGAATGACTCCTGCATTATTTTAGTGTTTCATAAATTGCGAGGGACAAAGTCACAAGACAGTGCTCACAGACCACAACTTTTGAAAAGAAAGGAGAGCCGAAGCAGATTCGAACCGAGGCCCCTCTGCTTACCAGCATAACGCCTTACGGCTATGCCAAACCGGCTCACGGATCGTGGAAGTAAAGTAAACATGGTGCTTAACGTCCACAGAAACCATAAGGCTTATTAGGGACGGGGAGAAGGGGGGTAGGGGGTATGGCGGAGGTGGGGGAGAGGAGATTATATACCTATCGATACACTGTCACTACAAGAATGACTTCTGCATTAAGATTGGCAGCGATGAGAGCCATTTTAATGTTTCAGTAGGAAGTGATGGACAAAGTCACAAGACAGTGTCCAGAACCCGGCTCGGGCCAGATGCACCGTTCAGTGACGACGGCGGTCCCTTTCAGTGAACAGTGCAACCCACATCCAACAGGCCAGTACAGCTGTTGCGGCATATTTTGTCGCCGGGCATACGTTGCTGCGGGCGACAATAAGTATATGCTAACGTTCACAGCAGATATTGTCGCCGACGACGATATATGCCGCAAAATTTGAGTGTGTTTGTAAGGGGGGCGGGAGAGAGAGAGAGAGAGAGAGAGAGAGAGAGAGAGAGAGAGAGAGAGAGAGAGAGAGACAGACAGACAGACAGACAGACAGACAGACAGACAGACAGACAGACAGACAGAGACAGACAGACAGACAGACAGACAGACAGACAGACAGACAGAGGCAGAAACAGAGATAGAGAGAGACAGAGACAGAAACACAAAGTGCCGACAATCAGTAAGGCCGCCAAAGTGCCGATAATCACTAAGGCCGCCAAAGTGCCGACAGTCAGTAAGGCCGCCAAAGTGCCGAAAAAACGATGGAAACTGACATTGTCATAATATTTTGAGCGAACAAAGTGGACGTGGATTATGGACTGTGTGTGAGAGAGGGAGGGAGAGAAATAAATAGAGTATCACAGTGTGAGCGCGTGAGCGTGCGTGTATGTGGGCAAGTGAGTGAATGTATATGAGTGCGTGCGTGAGTTTGTTTCACTACTGAGTCAGCTAAGAATGTGAGTACAGGCACAAAAGTGACGGGCAGCTCTCTTCCATACGCTCAAGAAAAGTGCAAAGCTCAGCATAAATAACGGGGTCGCTCAGTGCCATGCACGTTCGTTTCACGTGTTCAAACAAGTACCCGTATATTTCACTCAAATGTTGCATGGAACTTGCACCTTTAACGAAATTCAAGTCTAACATGTTTCTATGAATATAATGATGAATATCATGACATTATCATCAGCAGCAGCATCATCAGCATCATCATCATCATCGTCGTAGTCGTCGTCGTCTTCATCTCGAAGTGTGTTTTTTTGCTCTGTCGACTGCCGACAGTATGTGCCGTGAACGTCGGCATATATCGTCGCCGGCGACAATATATGCCCGACGACAAAATATGCCGCAA
>JABMCL010000871.1:1140000-1142500 GCA_018857735.1 Alviniconcha marisindica
TGCTCCCTAACGTACGCATCATGGAAGCGCTGTCCTTGACGTCTCCAGACTCGAACCCTCCCGTCGTCGATGGACAGGGTAAGTAAGTAAGTAAGTAAGTAAGTAAGTGAGTAAGTGAGTAAGTGAGTAAGTAAGCAAGCAAGCAAGCAAGCAAGCAAGCAAGCAAGCAAGCAAGTAAGTAAGTAAGTAAGTAAGTAAGTAAGCGAGCGAGCGAGCGAGTGAGCGAGCGAGTGAGTGAGTGAGTGAGTGAGTGAGTGAGTGAGTGAGTGAGTGAGTGAGTAAGCAAGCAAGCAAGAGTCGAACCCTCCCGTAGTTGATGGACAGAGAGAGTAGAGTAGAGTAAGTAAGTAAGTAAGCAAGCAAGCAAGCAAGCAAGTGAGTGAGTGAGTGAGCAAGCAAGCAAGCAAGCAAGCGAGTGAGTGAGTGGGTGAGTGAATGAGTGAGTGAGTGAGTGAGTGAGTAAATAAGTAAGTAAGTTGGTGTTTTACGCCCAGTCAACCAGTACGGTTATATCAGGGCGGTGGGTGAATGGAAACTCATAGAATACAGTACAGTACAATACAATACAATACAATACAATACAATACAATACAATACAATACAGCTTTATTGCCAAGTGTCAATACAGTTGCACGAGGAATGTTTTGTGGTGCCAAGTACACTCATCACATATTCACTCCAATCATAAAACATCATTAAATTACAACAATAGCTAATACGCATCCAGGTAAAAAGTCATTCGTAGATAAACACATGAAAAATCAGCGAAGAGCAAGCACCTTGGCCCACTGTTGCTTTGTCCAATGCAGATGACGTGGAGATCATGCCACACGAGAAGCACAGAGTACGCGCCTACGTGGGTCCGGGGATGTTCCCAGTAAACATGCCGGAACCGGTCCGGATCCGGCCACCGATCCGGCCCGGAAGCGGTAGGCCGGAACCGGGCCCGATGATTCTTGCACACAACACCGGCATGCTTCCGGAAAGGATCCGTTAGGCCACACACAACCTGACATGGCCACCCAGAACCAAATCGGAACCGGACCAGATGTACAAAAAAATGGATCCGATTCGGATCCGATAATGATAATCTGGGCCACTTCCGGTGCCGAAAAAAATATTTAAAAAAAAAAGAGACAAAAAAAGCATCCGATCCGGATCCGAACCGAATGTGCTAAATCAGATCCGGCAAACCGGATCCGGCCCGAATCCGCCTGCCCGCTGGCCGGAATGGCCAAAAATGGCCGGATCCGGCATGTTCACTGGGTTGCTCTCATGGAGCCGGATGCGGATGGTCTGGTCGGTGAGGTTAGCGTTGCCTGCTGTGCGCAGTTGACCCCTCAGTATATCTGTGGTGGCTGTTTTGTTCCCAAGGTACGAGCCGGTGTGGCCCAGCGGTAAGGCGTTAGGCTGGTAAGCGGAAGGACCTCGGTTCGATACCGCTTCGGCTCTCCTTTCTCTTCAAAAAGGTTTGTGGTTTGCGGACACTGTCTTGTGACTTTGTCCATCACTTCCTACTGAAACATTAAAATGGCTCTCATCGCTGCCCATCTTAATGCAGGAATCATTCTGGTGGTGACAGTGTAGCGATAGGTATATAATCTCCCTCTCCCCCCTTCTCCCCGTCCCTAATAAACCTCATGGTTTCTGTGGACGTTAAGCACCATGTTTACTTACTTACTTACTTACTTACTTACTGTTCCCAAGGTACGAGCCGGTGTGGCCCAGCGGTAAGGCGTCAGGCTGGTAAGCAGAAGGGCCTACCTAGGCTCGATTCCGCTTCGGCTCTCCTCTCTCTTCATAAAGGTTATGATTTGTGGATTTCCTGTCTTGTGACTTTGTCCCTCACAATAAAAGAAACATTAAAATGGCTCTCATCACTGCCCTCCTTAATGCAAGAGTTATTCTGGTGGTGACAGTGTAGCAATAGGTATCTAATCACCCTCTTTGCCCATCTTAATGCAGGAGTCATTCTGGTGGTGACAATGTAGCAATTGGTATATAATCTCCCTCTTCCCCCACCTTTATTTCAGAGCTCGGGAGCTGTGTGAAAGTAGAGGTGGCCGTCCTGGGCTCCCGTCCCTGATAAGCCTACGGTTTCTGTGGACGTAAAGCAACACCTCAACCACCTCGATCTGCCTGTCCCTAATAAGCCTTGTGGTTTCTGTGGGCGTAAAGCACCATGAAAAAAGAAAGAAAAAGGAAGTTCCCAAGGGACGTCACGATAATAAATCTCTCTTGCTTTCTGGTGGTGGACCCGAGCCACCCAGTGTAGCCTCTGGGCCTCACTTCCGGTGTTAACAAGTCGGTCCGTCAGTCTTTGAATGACTTAGTGGTTCACTACGTCTGGCAGTTTCCGTACTGCTACTCCACCATTCAGTCATTCAGCCACGTCAGCCCCCGGCTTCTCTCAGCATCGGGGAGTCGTCGTCTAAGGGGCATGGTTACAAAAGGTCCAGAAATAGACGATTTCCGGAAATAATAGGCGAAGATAATTTGA
>JABMCL010000871.1:1150000-1152500 GCA_018857735.1 Alviniconcha marisindica
TGTCAACGCCGTATCCGCTGTTGATCATACATAGTTTGACTGCGGGGGAGAGAGAGAGAGAGAGAGAGAGAGAGAGAGAGAGAGAGAGAGAGAGAGAGAGAGAGAGAGAGACGTTAAACCTAGACCTAAAACTAACAACCAGTGCTACTGCAACAAGCCTACATCCTTTGTAAACTGCCGAGCACGAGCAAGGAGTATCAACGCGGGGCATGTAGTGCTTCGGACAACTTGTTGCCTTCCTTTCTTTCCACTGGCAAGGCCAAAGCAAAGACGTCTGTAAACTCCGTCAGTCCCCTGGCCCCCCGTCCCCCTCTCTCCACCAAGCAAAAACTGACAGCCGAATCAGACGGGTTCTGATTGGCTGAGTCGCGATAAAACTGACATTGATTGGCGGAAAGTCACGGGAGCGATTGTATTTCACGCGAACGCCACGCGCGGCAGGCTTCAGTAGACGCAGACGACGAAGTCGGTCTGACAGCGCGAACTGGAAACGAGGAGAGGAGAGAAGAGAAGAGAAGAGAAGGCTAGACAGCCAGGCCAGCCAGACGGTGTAAAAACTAGCTCAGCCAGTTGTAGTCTGTACTCCAACAGCTGATTTCTGTTTACATTCGCTTCGGCGCCGACTGAGTTCTTTGCCCGCGCAGTAACTGGAGAGAACTTTGCCCCGAAGGAGGTTTCTTTTCTTTCGTTCTTTTTTCCGTTTTCTGTTTTCTTCTTCACCATTCTCTTTGCCCTCCCCCCACCAGTTTTCTTTTGCTCTTTCAAAGAGCAGAGAGTGACTGAGTGAGGTTTTCTGCGCTTACCTCCGTATATGTGTGTGTGTTTGCGTAAGTATCATCAGTCAGTGTGTGGGGACTTTTCGCAGAAACTGACTGGCTGAAATGGTGCCACCCTAGGAGTCGTTTCTGGAGTGACGCCTGTATATATACTGAACAACTGCGGCTTAGTAACAGAGACTCCTGCCTGAAATTTCATTGTCACGTGTGACCCGCGTAAGAGAGCACGGCATCTGATCGATCGATGCGTTGACAGTTGTGCCTAGCAGGCCTGTTGGACATTCGCTCGTCACTTTGCACCGGGGGGAAAGAAGAAAAGAAAGAGGAAGAAAAGAAGACGAAGCCAAAAAAGAGGCTGTGGAATTGGGTCATGCCGACTGCATCGTATCTGAGGGTAAGTGTTCTGTTTTGTTTTCTTTACTGCTTTCTTGTAACTTAGCGCCAGTGCTGTGCACCTGTTTTTCACTCACGCAGTCTTTGTCTATGTTTGTGTTTATAGTCTACGTGTGTGTGTGTGTGTGTGTGTGTGTGTGTGTGTGTGTGTGTTTCGACTGTGCGTTTCCAGCTCGGTTCAGTTTCAGTGCAGTGACCCACATATATTGAAGTATGGACATAACGGATTAGGGACTGTTGGATTTTTCTGTTTTGTTTTGCTTTTGTTCCTCTTTTTTTTTTAATCTTATGTCTAACGATGCGTGAGGTTTCAGGGTAGGTAGGGTATGCACCGTTGGTTTTGAATGGGAGTCAGTGGAGCCGTCATAAAGAAACGAAGGGAGGGCATTCTTTTGCTCCAAAGTTCACCATTGAGCCACCGTTTCTCCTCGTTGCTTCTTCGTTACGGTGTGACTGACTGGTTCTTCAGTTGGGTATGCATGATTACTGGGCATCCGAGCCTTCGTTTTTGTGTGTGTGTGGACGTGGTCTCAGTGGATAGGGATAAAAGACCAGACACTCGGTAGGTAGGTAGTGTTGCTTAATGTCCTCGGATGTCGGTTGACATATTAGGGACAAGCTGAGACCAATGCCGAAGCATGGTTCAATATAGCTTTACGTCCACGGAAACCAGAAGGCTCGTTAGGACGGACAGCCCAGGACGGCCATCTCGACTCTCACACAGCTCCTGAACTATGTGGCCCAGACACTCGATGAAAAATTGGTTATATGAGGGGTCTCCACCTTGGCATGAAAGTTGAGGGGGTGAGCCGGTTTGGCCTAGCGGCCTTACCTTGAGGCTGGTAAGCAGAGGGACCTCGGTTCGAATCCGCCTCGGCTCTCTCTTTTCTCATCAAAAGTTGTGGTCTGTGGACACTGTCTTGTGACTTTGTCCCTCACGATTAATGAAACATTAAAATAGCTCTCATCGCTGCCCATCTTAATGCAGGAGTCGTTCTGGTGGTGACAGTGTAGCGATAGGTATATAATTTACCTCTACCCCCCACCTCCGTATCCCCTTCCCTCCATAATAAACCTTATGGTTTCTGTGGACGTTAAGCGTCATGTTTACTTACTGAAAACTTGTGGGTACTGTTGTTGGTTGTTGCCAGTGGCACACACGCACGCGCACACACACACGCACACACACACACATACACACATACATGTATACATACACACACACGAACGCATGTACGCACACACGCATGCACACATATACACGCATACACACCACACGCGCCACATCAGACCACATCGGTCACACACATGCACACCGATGAGCACATCAC
>JABMCL010000871.1:1155000-1160000 GCA_018857735.1 Alviniconcha marisindica
GTGAAAGAGAGACTGAGAGAGAGTGTGTGGGTGTGAGAGAGAGAGAGAAGTGTGTGTGTGTGTGTGTGTGTGTGTGTGTGTGTGTGTGTGTGTGTGCGCGGCCGCGCGCGCGCGTGCGTGTGTGCGTGTGTGTGTGCACTGATGATGATGATTGTTTTCGCATTGTTGTCATAATTCCAACCATTTTTATCGCCGATAATTATTTTACGCCGCACCTTTTCATTACAAATACATTTAGTTCCACTTTTGTCGTATTTATGTATCTTGGTTTAGTTTAGTTTTGGTCACAGTCACTTCTACGCACTTTCTGCACAAGGTGATTCAGTTTCTTTGTTTGAAAATGGCCACCCTTCTCTGTGCTTCTTCGTTCATTGTCCCCGACCCCGATTAGCAATCTTTTACTTTTCTTTTCTTCTCTGAAATTTGGGTCGCAAATTTTCCCGGGGGTTGGAGGTGGGGGTGGGGAAACATACGCAGTAATAAAATTAATACTTGGGTCGCGGCTCCTGACAAGGTGACAGCAGCATTTTGTTCCCCCCTAAAAAAAAACTGACAGGTGTGATATTAATATTATTTCTTTTGTTGTTGTTGTAGTTCTTAGTTTTAGTTGTGTGTAGTCAGCAAACAAGGGAGTTAATTACCGTTCGAAAGACGTCACACAAACACGACAACAAAGACCTGAGTCGCCTACGGTAACTCGCGTACCTAGAATTCGAGTCGATACAAGGTACACAAATTCCACCAGAGGTACATCCACTGGTGTGTGTGTGTGTGTGTGTGTGTGAACTCCTAGACCGTTCTTATAACCCCTGTACTGTAACCCCTATATTGTCCACTGCATAGGTCATACGCAGTATGTGAATACAGGTGGAAAGAGGGTGTTGTTGGTGTGTGTGTGGGGGGTGGGGGGGGGAGTATAGTATGGGCGTTGCTGGCGAAGGTACATTGTTTACTAAGTTGAGAGAGGTGTTGGACTGAGGCAGGGTTGTTGGCGCCAGTTCTAGTATATAATTTTATCTGTATTTCGGTTATCAGTCAACGCCAGTCGCGAAAGTTCAGTAGCTCGTGAAAGTATGGAGGAGTATATATATATATATATATATGTAGTGTATATATGTACATAAGTGTCCAGCGGGGAGTGGTGGGGTTGTCCCTAAATAAGCCACACGGTTTCTGTGGGCGTAAAGCACTGCCATGAAAGAAGCGGCGGGGTGTGAACCGATTTGGCCTAGCGGTAAGGCGTTAGTTAGGCTGGTAAGCAGAAAGACTTCGGGTTCGAATCCGCTTCGGCTCTCCTTTCTCTTCAAAAGTTGTGGTCAGTGGACAATGTCTTGTCACTTTGCCCCTCGCATTCTTAGCTCTTCAAATGCAGTGCAAGATCTCGCTTGCAGCAAAGCAGGAGCGGGCTAGGGATCAGCGTGTCGCTTTAAGATAGATAGATAGATAGATAGAGAGATACATAGAGAGGTAGAGAGATCAGCTATAACCTAGATAGACAGATCAGCTATAACATTCCATCGAACATACAATCAGGGGCGGGGGGGGTGGGGGGGGGGGGCCTCTGCCAAATACCTGCGGGCACAAAGCCAAGGACAGCAAACCATCGTTTGCCAGTGGGCCCCCGGCTTAAGGTCCGCCTGCGACAGGACCGGACAGGGCCAGGCCACTGACCGCCAGACCAGCAATCCCTGGAACCGGCTGCTCCAAAGGTCGCGACGCGAGTACAAAACACTGACAGACGGGGTGGAGCGCATAAGGGGCTTTCCCGAGTGCCTAGATGCAGCCATCTTTGAGCTAAACTGCTGAATTCAAATGAACCGAACAGGAGGACGAGTTGAGGGCTATTACTGTCTGTCAGACAGGCAGACACTGGAACTGTAACAAGGGCAACATGGGGGAATTTCTGACAAGGAATCAAGCGCGTATGAGCTTGCCCGAGAGTTGAGATGCCATCATAAACTGGACAGGTGGACGAGATAACGGCCTTTGTCAGACCTGTAAACAGTGACGCTGTTTCAGAGCCAACACTGGACGCAAGAAACCTGTGAGAGACGGGGTCAAGCGCATATGGGTTTTCGCTGTTGCTTAAAATCCACCCACCTGAGCTTGGCAGGCCAACGGGACGAGGGACCTTCCATAGACAGTCAAACGGCCGTGAAACACTGGAACTACTCCAAAAATAGCATCGGGGGACCTAACAACTTACCCCCCCCCCCCCCCCCCCCCTGGCCCAGTGCGCACCTGATAGAAACTTGGATTGCGAGCAACAACAACAAAAAAAGTGTTATGATATTTGTTTCATGTGCTGTGATAAATAATGTATTTCGGCGGGTCGCTGGTGGAGATTGTTGGTGTTCAGTCCCGTAGGGTAAGGCGCAGTCAGAGTTTTCGGAGGAGATAATGACGCAATCTTGAATAATTCCACGTTGGTTCGGCGGGTCGCTGGTGGAGATTGTTCCTGTTCAGTCAGTCACCCTGTCCCTCCTTTCGGAGAGAGAGAGAGAGAGAGAGAGAGAGAGAGGAGAGAGAGAGAGAGAGAGAGAGAGAGAGAGTAGGATAATTAAGTAATCTCGAATAACTCGGCGGGTCGCTGGTGGAGATTGTTCCTGTTCAGTCAGTCACCCTGTCCCTCCTTTCGGAGAGAGAGAGAGAGAGAGAGAGAGAGGAGAGAGAGAGAGAGAGAGAGAGAGAGAGAGAATTAAGCAATCTCGAATAACTCCACGTTGGTTCGGCGGGTCGCTGGGGGAGAGTGTTGCTGTTCAGTCAATCACCCCTGTCCTGTAGGAGCACGCAGTCATCAGAGACGACGACCTTCCCTGAAGGCTAGCTACAGCTACAGCGTCTTCTGGGCGTAACAGTTAGGATACGGATCTCGGACACGGATGAAAGATTGGTCGCTGACCTCCCTCGCTGCTGCCGCCGCCCGCCGCCATATCGTCCACCACCACCACCACCACCACGCATGCGTGACTGAGGTGATGAGCTAGTGCGAGTTGGTTTATGGTCCAGCTGCAGGGGCAAAAGCCATCATCATCATCATCATCATCGCTTCATCTCCGCGGCGGCGGCGGAGGAGGTCAATGCACGTGTAAATATCTATTTTAAAAAAAAAAAGGAAAAATGGGTCAGCGGAAATGGCTAGGGCCTCACAACACTCGGTGCAGTATAGCGTAGTGTAGAGTAGTGTAGTGTCCGACAAAATCCCAGAGACTAGGTGGTGGTGGTGGTGGTGGTGGGAGGGGGTGGTTGAGGAGGGGGGTGGGGGGGTGGAGATGAGGGGAGGTCAATAACCAGTGATTGTGCGTGCCGCTGCCGCCGCCGCCGCCACCGCGCCAGCCTCCAGCAGAAAGAAAGAAAGAAAGAGAGGAAGGAAATAATACAAATAATGCGCGGCGGGGTGATGACCGCTGTGTGTGTGTGTGTGTGTGTGTGTGTGTGTGTGTGTGTGTGTGTGTGTGTGTGGGCTGGCTGCTGCAGCTCAGTATTGGCAAGGATGGAGGTGCTTAGCTGGGAGCTTATTGTTTTGTCTAGATGGTCTGCATAACTGCTGTGTCCGGTTCTTCGCCTTGGGAAATAAACTGTGTTATATGATGGCCCTCTGTCTGTCTGTTTTTGTCTGTCTGTCTTCTGTCTTCTTCTTCTTTTCTTTCTTTTCCCTTCTCTCTCTCTCTCTCTCTCTCTCTCTCTCTCTCTCTCTCCTTCTCTGTCTCTTCTGGGCCCTCTCCCCCTCTCTCCCTCCCTCCCCCCCCCCCCTGTTTTTTTCTTTTTTCTGTCTTTTTTGCCCCTGTCTTTTCTTTTCCCCTTTTCTCCCCTGCCTTTTCCTGTCCCTGTCCCTTCCCCCTTCTCTTCTCTCTCTCTCTCTCTCTCTTCCTTTTGCTCGTCGGGGTTTTCTTTTTTTGTGTCTCTCTCTTTCTCTCTCTCTCTCTCTCTCTCTCTCTCTCTCTCTCTCTCTCTCCCCCCCCCACCCCGGGCCCCCTCCATTTCTCTCTTCGGCCTTGTTACTCTCACCACGCAGAGCGGTTGATCATTAATCCGCAGAGGCAACTGAAGAAACGACGCATGAATATTATTAATGTCAGTCATTATACCTTCCCACGCCTTTTTCGCTTTGCCGCACCTTTTTTCTTCTCAGTCTGTCCATTGACAAAGCCATCAGAAGCTTTCTTCCCCTGAAGGCCTAGTTTAGAAACATTCATAATAAAATAAAAAAATAGAATTTAAAAAAACTCTTTTCCATCGGTCCAATGACCTTTCTTTTAAAGCATCTTCTTCGCCGGGTGAACCTGAGGCAATCACGAACTTCAGAAACATTATATACGGGCTAATGACTCCTTCTTTGCTTTTTACTAGACTTAGGCGAAGTCAATACATACAGTCCGCACACATATATAGACATCGGTACTCGTGGCACTTTTTTGATGGTTGATTTGATGTCGATTACAGACGTTACGGCTGAAATTACCTTTTGAACTTTGTTTTGGGGTGTTTGTTTTGGCGGGGGCGGAGGGATGATTGTCGGGGTGGGGTGCGGGGGGGGGGGGGGGGGGGGGGCAAGAGGGTGCTTTCAATAACGGTTAGGCATTCATCATTATGTCTAAATAATCATATTGATAATGAGGCCTTGGGGCACCCTTTTTATCTGGTGAGCCTTAGGCGCATACACTTCGTAATCAGGCGAGAACAACCGACATAAACATCGCACACGCACGCACGCACAACGCACGCACGCACGCACGCACACGCTCACTCACTCACTCACTCAACATACACGCACACGCACCCACGCACGTACACATGCACACACACACACACACGCACGTACACATACATACACACGCACGCACGCACGCACGTACGCACACGCACGCACGCACGCACGCACGCACACACACACACACACACACACGCGCGCGCGCGCGCAACACACACACACACACACACACACACACACACACACACACACACACACACACACACACGTAACTTACACCAATTTCTCA